>JAOTOL010001096.1:0-97500 GCA_034440575.1 Imbricaverruca yamaguchii | reverse complement strand
AAAATCAATACATTTGCTCGTATTCATCTTTTCTGGATTTCGTGTGCCTAGAAAGACCTCATGCACGGCTGGGATTGAATGAACATAACACCATTTGATGGTATTGGGTTCGTAATGGTCCATACATTACTTGATGATATTGCATTACATCTACTTACAACAGTATCCACGCAGCTGGTGGTTATTATTGCACAGGATAGAGCTGAAGAAATCAGTTGGCTGAATGGCAAAAGGCATAGGAATCAGGGAAGTTGCAGTCTGTGTCAGAAAATAAAATCGATGTCGTTTTTTTTCTCAAAAGTAATTCGACAGTTCAGGAAGCTGCATCGATCATGAATTACTCTGTTACCAAGAGGTAACTGGTAAGGTTAAAGGTCTGCTGGAATTAAAGGATTTTGACTATGGCAGCCCATATCGTCATCATAAAATAGAGCATGGTGAGAAATGAAAAGATCAAACATATTTGAATACCTACGTTTGATCTTCAGAACTGTTCCTTTGGGCCTTTGTGAGCCCATTCGGGTCCGGACGACAGAGGTCAATTTCGAGGAGCAATGAATTAAGTAGTGATTTTGTTCAGTAAATAGGAATGTAAACCTTGCGTTCATAACACAAATGCGACTAACTTAAATGAATGCAGTTTATTTTTGCTACGGGACTTTATCACCTGTAGTAACATTCTTGCCACCAATTGTTGCCTCGTGTGGAATATGATATGTACCTATAATCAATTTACGTTATCGAGCTTAAGAAGGGAAGAAATCAATGTTTGCATTTGGCATCAAGCATTTGTACGTTGACGCACTTTTGCAAGGAACTTGACAGACTTCTTACAAGGCTCTCTTTTACACCGATGTCAACTTAATGTAAAAACGTTCCCAATCCCAATCATTGATCTCCCAAAAATGCTCGTGGCTATGCCTAAGAAAGTCTTTGGGATTAGACTGATAATTCTGCTGACGGATTAAGAGCACCACATTACCCAACAGGCAAGCTTGAGCGAAAATATGAGAGATGACGGTATCAATCGTTTATTTTGTCGAGCGATTTGTCGTGGAATGCCTCCTACATGCACAATTGCATTCGATAAGAATGCATGACAGTGAAAACATCTCAAATAGTTTGGGTCACGAGGTAAAATGCAAGACTAACCAGTGGAAAACGCCACTGGAAACGGCGGATACCGACGAGAAGATTATCACTTTTATTTCAAAAGACGGGCTTGTTAGCGGAAAATCACGTAGGATGACGCATTTATGACAATGCTGAACAAAGCAAGTTCATACACTGTCGTAGAGCTGCACGATATTCGACATACAAAAATCGTTGCATCATGCAACACCAAATTCCTTGATTGGAAGTAATCTTCATGTTAAAAAAGAGGAGCTTATTTTATAGAGCATTAAAACACACATTTCCATAGTTCCCGGGAGTATTGTCATCCTCGAAGGAGGGACCTACTGATCTTCCCGTTTCGAGGACCTTTGGTACGCCACCGCTTGTCATGTCAAAGTTTTCTTCTAGGTATGTACCCCCGAGCCGTGGGCGTAGACACAGATGGAAGCGAGAACACCTCCCCACCCCAACTCAAAAGTTGGAGGGGCACTGCCCACCCCCAACCTTTTGATAACACTTCGCAGCCAGCTGCACGCTTTAGATCAGAAAATTCATATTTTCCAAAATGTTGGACATATCTTGATAATGACAACCCTTCAAAGCAGTTTTCTAAACCAAGCGTTTTGTATTACATTTGGTGGCATGACTGTCAACAAACGATCTAGTAATTATGGGCGCAAGTTACCTATCTTTGTGGTCACCAATTATAGCATTGTAGCTCAGTCAAGTCCCCCCTCAATTATTTTGTCCACAGCTCCTTCCGTGAATGCACTACTCTGCGTTTGTCATGAAGCACCATTGCCTAACAGGTGCATTATGATATGGTATAGCGAGGCAAGAGCAATAATGCTGCCAGGAACAACCGTGGTAGCATTTCTTCGATTCTTGGTTTCATTGCAAGCCAATATGTCTCGCTGTGTTTTCAAAACTCCCGAATAAACTCAAATTAATCAGATGAGGGGAAGGGAGAGGAAGGGTAGAGGAGAGGGAGGACGATTGACATAGGATTCCAATGGAAAGGAGAAAATTATAAGAAGCAGGGGTGCCGTCAGGATTTTCTTAATGAGCCGACCAAAACTGCTAGCAGGAAACAGAGACCGCTATCGGCGCGTGAAGCTCGCCGAAAATTTGTAGCTTCACATGGTGAAAATCTAGAATGTCTTGCTTCATTTAGTGCATTTTTGGTTGCTAGGGGAGAGCTACCATCCATTGACTGCGTTTCTGATTAGGAGTGACAGCAGTATTACGGGTATTCCAGGTGTTCCAGCTGGAACACAGACTTCGACATCGGTAACGCCAATTTTCTTTAAATTTACTGCCTACTCCTCGCTTTTCACAATCCCAAACAGATGCGAACCAAGAGATGGAAACGATTGAGGGAGAAAAGAAAATTAGTATGTTTGGCAAGTGGAAACAGACGGAATTTTATTGGGGTCAAGTATGCACATTTTACCACTTATTGACGATGCTCGAGTTGAGACCGCGGGCCAAGACGAAACAGCATACGTTCTCACCGATGAGGACATGATTAAATGGCGCCTGACGCCACTACCGGGTACGCTACCGGTTCGGCACCTGGCTGTCTGCCGAATCCGACGCCGGCCGTGACGACGCCTGCGGCGGGGCGGGGGCGGTACCGGGGGAGTCTGGCAGCACGGTGTGACGTCACGCGGCTGGCGGGCGGCTGGCGTCCGGCCGCCGCTCGGGTCACGTTTCTGCCGACACCGTCGGCTGTCACGCCGGCCGGCCGGATTCGGCGAACGGCAGCGGTCGGCCGCCAGACGCTCTCGTGCCGGCCGGCAGTTGGGGCGCCTCTGGTAGTCTTGCATTAGGGCACTTCTGCGCTGCGGCGCCGTCCACCGGCAGATTGAGGCGTTATCCGGCCCATACGCCACGCAAGCGGCCGGCCGTCGCCGACCTGGCCTCGCGGCCGGCGCCGGCCGCGCCGTGCCCACCTGGAATCGGCATTTTATGGCTGTGCATTTGCATAGTAAAGGCATGTTTACGAGAGTGCGCGAGTCTGGTCATTGCCACCGATGATTGTTGGGCGAGTTTACTCGACCATACCGCACCACTCGCAACTGTTTGCATAGCGAATAATTCCGCGTACCGTTGTATCTTCGGTGCTCGGCCGGATTTAGCTTTGATTGATGAACTACGCATGGATGCTTTGCGGTGGATTATATCCGTATTCATTAGCAGCTGCCTAGGTGCCATCCAGTGCTCTATGTGTTTCCATATTTAACTCCAGAAAGGAAACCATTGATTGTGTGGAGGCTGCACGTTGTGGCAGAAAGGTCACGGAGGCTGAGAGATGCCACCGTGCCGGGGTAAGAATCAGTGGCGCAGTCACGCGGGGAACACATCCAGCATATGGGGTCAAGCCCGTAAGAGGCGGAATTTTCTCCTTGTTCCATTACATACTGCCTAGTGTTGTCTTGTCCCTTTTTTCCTTGGCTTTCGGCTTAATACCACCATGGCTGCACTTCTGATATAGCTCGTACGATTAATAAAACGTAAGGCCCTGTTTTCCACACAAGCGAGTAAACCGAACCAGAGCCACAATCATCACTAGGAATGCGTCGCATCGCAATGCCAATGCTTGATTAATACATGTGAATTTGCTTCGGTAAAGTGATTCAATCTCGATGTGTTGGAGTACCAGCATTGTGAGGATGATTCAATAAATCGCTCAAAGTTGCTCTGGGTGGTTGTGACTTTATGATGCACTCAGCAGCTGGGGCTATATGGCGTCACCTGCCTCTCACCCTGGCAGGAAAGGCGGGCACCGCGGAGAATCCAACCCTGTACTTCTGGCTTGCCAGACGCTCAACTGAACCACTGAGCTACCGACGCCCCAAATGTATTGCTCTTTCAGAGGGTGTGATGAAACTTGCATGCCTTAGCTCAATTCCCCTCCCCCGAAAAAGATTCACAACAAACCACATTGCTGCAAGTGTTCTGGTACGCTGACCACCTCTTGGAATGTCAGACAAATGCCGAGAGCCTGGAATCTCAGGAAGACGGCGAAGTGGAATGCGGCAGGGAACAGGGAGATGCGCATGCGAGAGCGATTAATGATACCCATTACTCAGTTCATGGCAAATTACAATTGCGCCAACCCATCTGTCGGATGCAGCCAAGATAATGAAATAAATCACGGCAGCATCCCGGGTTCCCGATCGCCTCAGCTTTCCGCGGCGGGAGAGGCGAGGCGTGAGAACAAGGGCACGAGCCGGCCCTCCCACACACATTCCTCTGCCTCGGGCAGTGGCCAAGAGCGGATCCAGCCCATTCCTCTGCATCTGGCAACGCTCAAAGGCGGATCCAGCCGACTATTGGAGACAGTAGTAAGCGATGAGGCAGGCGGTCTTGGACATTGAGGAAGTGCTCGAGCGAATAGTGATACGCATTTTTTCATGCTCGGATTTAGGACATTTCGAGCACAGTTCTGAGCATAAGGCAATACTGTCCCGATCAAATTGCTCTGAAATTGAAGGAAATTGCAGGAAACTACAATTTTCTGCTGGAGGTTTTCTCGTATCCGGCCTTGGCAGTGCCCACTGCTAGACATCACGTGACCCAAACATTAACGCCCACCTTTCCATTGATTTCATATTCAAGGCGCGGAGCGATGCTGATTTGCAAGCTGACAGCGGAGCCATTTTCGAAGTTGCCTGATAAAGGACGGTATTGCATGCTAGTGATGTCAATATACGGAAACTTGATGTACCAAGAAACACCAGGAAGGTCGAATGCTTCCCAAATTTAAATAGCAGAAGAGACGAAGGGTGATTAAACGTGATTCCGTTGATAATAATATACCGTACGACTATCACATAGTATTTAAATACCAAGATATCACATTCGTGTACCAACCTATTGGTTCCAGCTTGGATGCCCCAACGGCTGGCTTCCTTTGCGCTTCGATGCCATCAAGCCTTCATAAAATGAATTACTATGACCCTTTTCAATGTATTGCAGTCCCGAAACGAAAGGCTTTAATTTGTTTTACTTCGGGTCTTCGTTAATTTCATTTAATCTAAATATATGTATTTTTTCTTCAAAAAGGCAGTTGCAATTCTGAAGCACAGTGATTTCACATGGTCAGGGGTGTAGGATCGCCACACCAGCTGGGGGGTGGGGGAGGGGCTGGCTCAACTCTGGGTAGATCAACCTATGGTATCCCGAATACTAATTTATCCCCGGATTTAGGCTACTTTATTTTGCCATCTTAAAAATAGAACAGTAATTTCATGAATACTATTCCTTTTCCGGTTCTCCATGAAATTAGCCTATCCGGGGACAAAATAATCTGGAAATGGTTCATCGAAAAGATATCGAACATGGAGAATCCACTTAGTGCCGAAATTATTTCTTTCCCTTTCGTTTTGCATTGTGCCTAATATCATTATTGCTTTCATGATATCTAGATATGTTGCTTCAAGTTTCCGTTGATCAAAACGAATTAAAAACAGTACGAAAAGGTACATATAGCCAGTAGAGCACAGGCATAGGAACAGGGGAGCAGGGGGTCATGGCCCACCCACTTTTCAAAGTGTGGGTCAACAATAGTAGCTGGCCCTCCCACTTTTGAGATATCTAAATTTCCTAAAATACAGCATTCACATATGAATATGTGAATAACTCCCTGCAATCCATAGCTGATAAAAGCTGTACATATCACATCGTAGCACTTCACTTTTGAAGTCATATACATTTGGCCATGACCTTACAACAGTGCAAGTAATTCAGGAGTTCATGTAATGCAACATATGCATATATATATATATATATATATATATATATATATATATATATATATATATATATATATATATATATATATATATATATATATATATATATATATATATATATATATATATATATATATATATATATATATATATATACATGGATATTCACACCTTGTGTTATACTATGACAAGTCTATAAAGCACATAATGTGCCAGCTGGTGCCAAAATGCTGGTTTCACTGTGGTTCTTTGACTGCTAACATACTTAACATCGATTTCATTAACATTGCCTATAGTAGAAAATTGTAAAGGCTGAGGGCAGTAAAGCTACAGAATCAAGGTAAGACCTGCAATCTGTAAGTGCAATTTTCTTGCCTTGATATTGCAGCACTATGTATGATATACGGCCTTGATCCTAGATGCTATACACTTCAACATTTGCATGTATTTCGATTATTGAAGCATACAAATTACTGCCACAATGCATCCATTGCGTTACTGTAGTATGTAATAGAACGTAAATTTTCCACATTTCAATAGATTTTCAGTTTGGCGTAGCAAACAGATAACCAACATATTAATTGAGATGTCTGGGTATTATCGGTATCCAATATAGCAGCATACTTATTTCCATTATTTATTATGGTGGCATAGATACAGTAAAGAAGTCCACACACAATTATATCAACTTCAAGTGCGAGAACGCCTCTAAGAATCATAGAACCTCCAGAGAGGATTAGGCGCTCGTGATGCGACCTGACAATGTCACATTAGGGGTGATATGAAAAGTGATGATGTGACGAGTGACGAATGATGCTTGTCATGTGGCCTGAGAAAGCACATGACGAACATGGCAACTGGCCCGAGTGGATCTTCAGATGGGTAACTGCGTAGTGACATTGACAGCGCGTTAAACATGGAATTCAGATTGTGTCGTTTAACAGAATTGGTTCGGTAAGATGGTCGCCTCAGGACATATGTAACAATATCTGCTTAATATAGACTCTGATCCCATAATCTATTCGATGAAGACATTTGGATTAAAAGCATCAACACACCGAATTACAACGGAGACTACTATCAAGGTTTTTCATCATCCAGTGATGCGTACGTCCAGTCTGAGATTTAAGACGCCCGAAGCTAATGGGATGAATCTAGGCCAATTGCAGGGTGTACCTTCCTGAATACTATTTGTGGTGCAAGCAGTTAAATGAGCATAGTGTGTCGATTTTGTGCGATATACTTCATGGACATCATTGTTAAACTATACAATCATTGGGACATGCGCAATGGCGTACCGAATTTGTTTGGTTAAATTATACAATCATTGGAGCATTCCCCCTCCCCATGAAAGGTTGTGGGCCCCCATGAGGCTGTAATAAGCTTGCACTGCCCAGACTCACGCACATAGCGAAAGTTGAAGAAGTTCTATTTGAACAGTAGTAGGTACTAATGGTTTGCCTTTCACCAGGCAGATACACCCATTATTGAATCCACCAGTCGTGAAGAGTTCTATTTGCAGCGAGAAGTGTTCATTTGAAAGTAATCATATTGCGATGATAGTTCTTTTCCAGTGCCACATGTTGCCAGCCATATGTGCACCCAGAGGGACTGCTCCCCTTTCCCTTAGGGCTCCTGAGGCCTTGGATGTTGTGTGTTCACTATTCAAATTATCGGATTTCCTATCCAAAAGTGCTCAACCATGGTACTTTACGAAATGTATGGGTGCGCCCCTGCTGTTGACCGTGGCCCACCGACTTTTTGAGACGTTCCTAAGGCATCCATCACGGCATACTCCATATTGCGATCAATGCTAAACGTCCAGTGTGGTTATCGATTTGAGAAAACTTAATAATATTTTTGTACTATTGAAATGTATGAAAGAGGACAGTCACCACCAATGCTAAAGAATACTTAGAAGAACCGTGAAAATATCGTAACCACTCATTACTCCTGCACATGGTATGTTGTTGGCTCTTTTTTGGAATATGCATTTGCTAATGGCTCCAGAATGCGCAGTATGACGAGAAGTTTAATTCAGCTTTCACTATCTGGCGACATTAAATCATCTCCGATGTTTCGTGACCAGGGATGCGGAGCCGGAGCCGAGATACTTCCCCGGAGCCGGAGTCGGAGCCGGAGCCGTCAAAAAAATGTCCCGGCTCCGCATCCCTGTTCGTGACGGTAGTTTTCAAATTGTATGTGCATACACTTCAGTGCCCACGTATGAGCCGAGTAATTCGCACCTCACGCGCTTCGCCACATGCCACGTGGACGCCGGCCAGTCTCCAGCCATCCTGTCACCTAATATACATACATATCGAGACCGTTCGTGTCTGGGTTTCCAACACTCGGTGGGGGAGGGGGCACTGCGCGCCTTGCCGACCCGTCTCGCACAGCGTGACCAACGGATCAAACAGGCCGCCGTATTGTTTTTGCCCGCCTAATGACGCGTGTTCAGTGCGGCAGAGCGCCGCCGAATCTGCGCGTCACCGCCTGCAACCCGAAGCCGGCCGCAGCCGCCGAAGCCGAACTCGAAGCCGGCTGCAATGGCGGCGCGCGCGCGCGTGCTCGGGCGCGACATCCGGCGCGGCCGGCCAGCTGCGACGACCGCCGACAGCGACGGCCGGCTTCCGACTGCGAGACGTCGGCTCCGATGACGGCGACGCAGACGACGCGTGTCACGGCGGCCGCGCCGACGCCGGAAGACGGCTCGATTTCCGTCCCGTCGATGATACGTCCGGAGGATGCCCCGCTGCGAATGACCAGTCGGAAGATACATCCTCTGGGAATGACCGGTCGGAAGATACACCCGCTTGGAATGGCAGGTCGAGACATACACCAGCTGGGAATGGCAGGTCGGAAGGTACACCCGCTGGGAATGACCGGTCGGAAGATACACCCGCTTGGAATGGCAGGTTGGGAGATACACCAGCTGGGAATGGCAGGTCGGAAGATACACCCGCTGGGAAAGACCAGTCGAGAAATGCATCCGCTGGGTATAACCAGTGGGGTTTTGACTCTATATGTTTGTTTTGTTCGGAGGACGGCACACGACGTTACAAGTACTTCGTGGTATTGTAGCCTTTGTAGTGTCCAAAAAGCTAGCGTGGTAGATTAACGTTTTGGATTCATCTGAGATGAATAATAAAACCGGTTATTGAAAACATTATATTTTTCTTATATTTTGTGCAAAACTAATTTGTTTTCTGAACTTGCCCCCAACAAATACATTAACTCAATTCTGCAAGTATGCTCCACTGGTTGTCCCCGAAAATATAAGTGTTTGTCTGACTTTGTCGGTGCGAGAGGATTATAATCTGAAGGTCTCCTCCTACTTGGATGCGCCATGGCTACGAAATATGTGTGGCCATCAGGCTACGCTTGTTGTCAAAATCGAACCCGAATTATATTTCGGATGCGACGAATTCGAAAGAAAAATAGTTTTTCAATGGATAAAAAGAAATAAAATGCCATTTCGAATGACATGTTTCATATGATGGTATAAATATCACTGGGGAAATCCGGGCAAATAAGCCTACGCATTTTCATAATATAGTTTTTCATAGTTCATTCATTGCTCATATTTCATTTTTCATTCAAGCTTCATAGTTTTTGTTTCTTTTTCTCCTGATATTGTCATTCAGCATGCTTCCATGGAACCTTATTTGAACTACTCCGCCTGGAGCAAATTAAAGAGAAGAATTGGGCGACAAACGTTTGAAAGGATTTCAAGGGCTATTTCGCATATTTTTTAACCGACGGTAGACGGATGTGCAGAGGAATTGCTTTCATTTACTTGATATGTATATATATATATATATATATATATATATATATATATATGCATGTATGTATGTATTGAAGATGTTGTTTTGTTCAGTGCGTGCGGATGTCAGTCAATTACACAAATCTGACATCACACATTTCATTTTAATGAAATTTGCACATCTACTGATCAGCCAGGTTTCGCGCAGTGAAATTTTTCAAGGGGTCGCTTTGGATTCAAATGTGCGCTAGTGCTAACACATGGGAAAGGAGGAAGAAAACGAATGCTTTCGAAAAGCAGCACAAACAAGCGTTCACTGTAATATAATTAATTGTAGTAACTACGTTTTGTCTCGGCACAGCAGTGCGCCCCACACGTGCGACGCCATGGTGACAGCAAGGGGCAACGTCACGGTTTAAAAAATCCTGGTTGCACAACAATTGGAACCAAACAGTATTGAGATATGCAGTAAAATGCATACGATACCTCATTCCATTGAAACTAGCAGCATGCCCCTATATTTTCCTTCCAGAAGTACTGTACACAAAATCCAGCTTGCTCTCAACATAAAAACGTGCTTAGCCCTGATCAAACGACTCCAAAACACATCGATCAGCCGTGACAGTTCAAGCTGTTAATACATTTCCTAAGCACTCGCTGCTTGAGTAAATACATTGCGGTGGGAATACGCTGATATCAAATAGACATGAATAAAACAAGCTCTGCTGTACATACCAGGTACAGACCTATTACATCATGAAGATTACAAAGAGAGGAAGCATTTCAACGGTAGGCATGGGAAACTCCAACGGAAACAGACGCTTCACTCCATCCTGCTCATCAAAGTATTTCTCTTGAACACAGGCTATTACCTCCTAAGTCTAATTTCCAAGCACATAGCCAAATTTGGTAAGTGTCCTCGGTAAGAATTTTATGGGACTAATTCCACAGTGTTCAATCCTAATTCTGACATATATTAGAGTGGGGAAGGAAAGGCAAAGCTTAGCTGGGGAGAGCCTTCAAATGGACCTGAAACAACAGTCATCGATGATGTAACAAGGTAGTAATGGCATAGGTCTAAGCACGCGCTGAAGATTACGTAGCTGCTGCTTCACCAGCTACCAGCCTGACCCGACAGTGTAATATTTCCTCCGCGTCTGCATTTAGATGGCATTCCTTTAAATGCATGTGCAACATCGCCTTCGCTTCATAAGCCTTACGATTCTTTATCAGAATAAAAACATTTGGTCATCCTCTAGATCATGGTTTCCCAAACCCATGGTCGCGACCCTTTTAAGGGTCGCGAAAACCTTCTGAGGGTCGCGCACGGTCTGAAATGCATATGCATGAATTTTAACATTACGAAGATTGAAGTGCTTTTTATTGATTAATTTTGGAAACGACAATCCAGAATTCTGGAAATTAACTTATCGGAGACGTTAAACCATATTTAAGTTCGGGATGCAAACAGAAATAGATCTACCGAGGTGTGTGATGTACAATATTGCATACAGATAGCGGCAACGATTTCAGTTTCAGAGATCGTGTGAACAGTTGCACTTGTATGCAGTGTTCCCTTCCGTTCCCACGGCAGTGGACTTCTCAAACCAGAGGGATGCTCATATCGCTGGCCACAGATTGGCTGCATTCAGGTTGGTTATTTGGGCTTTCGGGCGCATCGACTGCGTTGGTCATACAGCGCCCATTATCGGATATCCGTTTCCGCCGAATGCCCGTTTCAACTAACTTGTGGTCATCCTCAATAGATTGGACGGTCGTTGTATTATTGTTGGCCTTGCTGAAAATATTAGCGTCTGGTATGGTGAGTGAACTTTTTTTTAAAATCATTTTATAACAATTACTATCAAAGTATCAAAATCAAAATATTGGACTCTGTTGAGTGCGATAATATAATGGTAAGCAAGTGGAGCGAAGTGTTACTGTTATGTCCAATGAAAATCGAGTTGAAATTTGGAAAAATGTCAGTGTTTCGCTGACTTGGGAAACGATTTGCGTGTGATTTTCTGTTGTTAAAGTCAACTGTGTCAAATACACCATGTTTTATTTTCCGAATTGGAGAGGATGTACGTAAGAAGACGATTACCAATTCATATTAAAGTTTTCTTGGCCGGGGAAATACCTATTTTCGGTGATTTTTCTGTTGAACACCTGGAATTATTTCGTAAAGTTTGAATTTCAAACTGACTAACAGGCGACCAAAAGTTTATGATAAAAGCCCGCGCGACTTCGAGTGATCTTTCACTACTATATTTGCTCGCTCGTTTGACGCTCAACAAAGCACTTTTTACTGATACTAATGCTATAATGAATAAGTATAATTCTGGTTATCGCACATAATAACTTTCTATTTTACTAGTTAACACCTGGTTTGATGGAACTTTGTTAACTATTGCAGCGATTTCTCACTACTTTGTAGGCATGTGCGTGTATTTGTGGCCTGTGTATGACGTGTGTGTGTGTGTGTGTGTGTGTGTGTGTGTGTGTGTGTGTGTGTGTGTGTGTGTGTGTGTGTGTGTGTGTGTGTGTGTGTGTGTGTGTGTGTGTGTGTGTGTGTGTGTGTGTGTGTGTGTGTGTGTGTGTGTGTGTGTGTGTGTGTGTGTGTGTGTGTGTGTGTGTGTGTGTGTGTGTGTGTGTGTGTGTGTGTGTGTGTGTGTGTGTGTGTGTGTGTGTGTGTGTGTGTGTGTGTGTGTGTGCGTGTGTGTGTGTGTGTGTGTGTGTGTGTGTGTACGTGTGTGTATGTATGTGTGCGTGTGTGTGTGTATGTGTATGTGTGCTTGTGTGTGTGTATGTGTGTGTATACGTTGGTATGTATGCGTAAGTGTGTGCATGTGCGCACATATTCGCTCATTGTTTTCCTCCTTCCTGATCTGAATACAAAAATGGCTCAACGACGAACACAATTGGCGCTTAAGTCTAATTTTTTTTAATATGGTTTTATTGAGATGAGAGACCGATCTGGGACCGTACGACCCAAATGTGTTCAATGCATAGAAGTCCTCGCAAATGAATCTATGAAAGAAAATAAACTGAAGCGTCACCTGCATTCAGTTCATCCTAATTCAGTTCATTCAGTGCATCCTTCATCAGAGCGAGGGCTTTGAATTCACGCATATTCCACAAAATGTGTGAAGAGATGGGTTCGAAACATCAAGATTTGCTGTTTGACTCCAATGTCCGTTGGCTGTCTCGTGGTAAGATTCTTGGAAGGGTTCTTGAGCTTCACACTGAAATGGAGATATTTATGTGCGATTAAAAAAAATGCTCTCGCAGATCGTTTCAAAGATGCTGCCTGACTGGCGAAACTTGCATATTTGGGCGACATCTTTATACTTCTAAATGAACTGAATTCAGACATACAGAGCCGAGGTAATGCCATATGGGCGCTACATAACCAGTAGTAGTTGATGCGCCCTTAAGCCCAAATAATCAATCAGTCAATGAGGTCATACCATGGTGGACACTGGTGAGAAAATTATCTCGTTAAAAAAAATTGCTTTTTGGAGAGCAAAATGGCCTGAGGGAGGGCAGCAGCTTTTCCAGAGCTAAGTACCATGCTCGAAGATTCGTAAAAAATATATTTCGATGGGATGAAAGATGTTCTTGAAGAACATCTGAAGAATCTTCAAGAAGAAATTAACAAATATTTTCCTGAAAATGTCGAGCTGAAAAAGCATGGCCGGATCAGGAATGTGTTCAGCGACGATGTCAGTGAAGTTAGAGAGGATATTCCTGGATTCCAAGACGAGCTTATAGACCTCCAATACAGCCAAGTCGAGAAAGAAAATTTCGAGAACCTCCAGTGTTCACAATTTTGGACTAAGCTGAAAGATGAGACCATTTCCTCTCTCGAGGTTGAGAAAGCACTTCTTCCCTTCCCGACGACATATCTAAGCGAGGAAGGGTTTTTATGCCTGGCTACTATCAACACGAAAGCAAGAAACCGCTTGGATCTGCAGCACGATTTGCGATGGGCTCTGACAATGAACATCAAACCAAACTTTGAAAATCTTGTTCGCCAAATGAAGCAGTTTCACGGCAGCCATTGAGACTTATCGTTTGTAAATATATAGTTTCTTTTTTCACGTAATACAGTTGGTTTCGTTTTAGATGAGTTTTGTTTCGTTAAGTTCGTTTTAAATTCATTTGAATCTGTTGTAAATTAGTTTTTATCGAAGTGTTGGTAAAAAATTACTTAACAGAGGTAAATTTAATTTTTATATTGTAATATTTATTATAAATATAAAGTAGCACTGTGAATATTTGTAGCAAAAAATCTGAACTGCCATTGCATGTGCGTGCACTCATTTAGGGTCGCCGAGTAGGGTTAAAATAATATTTAGGGTCGCGGCCGATAAAGTTTGGGATAGGTGGCTCTAGATCGTCTCCGCAGACATCCGAAATATAGGCCTTTCCGAACGCCTGACGGCGGCCAGATGGGTTCCGGCCGTTCAAAATCGATATGCAGCGTCATCCTGGTGCAAAAACGCGTCGAGCGTTTTTGCACAAACAAGTTTGATGTTAATTGTGCGATATTGGCGAACACCAGGGGAGCGTCGGCACCTGCGGCGTCACCGGCGGCGGCGGCGCGTCTGCCTCCACTCACGTGCCGGCCACACCAGCCGCCGGCCGCCGGCCGGCACGCTCTGATCTCCGCGTCAAAATGGATAAAACCCGGGGATGTGACCTCACGCTGTGCTCATCAGAGGTCTCATCAGCGCCGCAATCACAGCCGGACGGCGCGGCCATAAAGCGGCACCGGCGCCGGCACCGGCGCCCGCGCCCTCCGCCGCGCGCGCCCAGTTCCCACGCTCAGCACACGCCCGGCGCGCCACGTCGGCGTCGACGGACAGCGGCCTGTCCCGGCCGACAGCAGCGCGACGCGACGTCGTCACACCGTGACGGGACAGCCACGGGTGTGTCGTGTGGCGGCTGCCGCCTGGCTCGATGTGACGTCATCACACCGTGACGGGACAGCCACGGGTGTGTCGTGTGGCGGCTGCCGCCTGGCTCGATGTGACGTCATCACACCGTGACGGGACAGCCACGGGTGTGTCGTGTGGCGGCTGCCGCCTGGCTCGATGTGACGTCATCACACCGTGACGGGACAGCCACGGGTGTGTCGTGTGGCGGCTGCCGCCTGGCTCGATGTGACGTCATCACACCGTGACGGGACAGCCACGGGTGTGTCGTGTGGCGGCTGCCCCTGGCTCGATGTGACGTCATCACACCGTGACGGACAGCCACGGGTGTGTCGTGTGCGGCTGCGCCTGGCTCGATGACGTCATCACACCGTACGGACAGCCAGGGTGTGTCGTGTGGCGGCTGTCGCCTGGCTCGATTGACGTCATCACACCGTGACGGGACAGCCACGGGTGTGTCGTGTGGCGGCTGCCGCCTGGCTCGATGTGACGTCATCACACCGTGACGGGACAGCCACGGGTGTGTCGTGTGGCGGCTGTGGCCTGGTGCGGCGCGGTGCTGTGCGGCCCAGAGCTGCAGCTGGGTCACCGCGGGCGCCGGCGGCGTGCCGCTGGGACGCCGCTGGGACGCCGCTGGGACGCCGCTGGGACGCCACTGAGACGCCACAGGAGCGCCGCTGGGAAGCCGCAGGGAAGCCGCAGGGACGCCACCGGAGCGCCCCCGGCGCACGCCGCGTTCAGAAGCTGGCCCCCGACCGCGCCGAGCCGCCCGTACGTTGGAGCGAACATAGATAGTAATGCTGACTTGTGGCAGTTGGCTGGTGCTGCCCGATGCGCAAGGTAGTTGGCAGCAAATGCTATCTCGGCAGCTATGGCTATTTAGGATGAGATGTTGCGTTGCAATATTGGTCGTCTTGTTTTGTTAACATGAGCTAACCAAGCTATCGGATAAAAACAAGGACGAGCTTAGTGATCGACTCGTAACTTGCAGTTGAGCAGGCAACATCGATTTCCATTTTGGTAGTTATACAGGTCGACCAGAAACACCGCCAAGTCAAAATATGGCATTGCCGAGGCTGTGGAGCTGGCGTTGCCGATTCTGGCGCTGATGGTGTCTGCCTGGTACGTAGGTTGTGGTTGTTGTAGACAGATCCACTACAGACCAAACTCGGGTGCGCCGGCATGCCCATCGCCGACTCCGTGAGACCCTGTGGGCGCCAAAGGACCTTGCAGTTGGCCTGCCCAGAAGCCTTAAAAACAATCCGTGAGCCGCTGCCTCAGTATTGCAGACATTCTCATTTCATCTTCGTCGGATATGACGAAGTAGTTGGCGACCTATGGCCATCTCTTGTCTCCACGTTTCCCCAAGACATTATCGAATGGGTTTTTCAGCGTCGCACATCGATTGGACAATAATTAAATCGTGTAGTGTCTTTGTCTTTCGAGGCAGAGCAGTTCGTCACATCTTTACCCACTATTCAAACTTCTGCTGCCGATATCTTCAATAACGAAGCAAGGAGTTACGATCTGCATAACAGATTGGAACCATGGCACTTGTCAATCATAGATGGTGCGATACATAGGACTGAGACAAAATGGCTCGCTCTCATGCCTTGCTAACAACTGTCTTTTTCCCGTATACAGCTTATTATAATCAATCACGGGGTTTCTCCACCCCAGAATAGGCTGTGGCCAGAGCTGTGGAAGGACTTCCCTGCGGTCTTGGGGATGAGTTAGACGTGTTTTTGTTGGTCTGCCAGCGTGCACCAAGTGTTCCCGACGAGCATAGTCTCCTTCAAAGTGCACATCTCCCAAGAGCAAGTCCGTGTTCTTGTCCATCTGTCATTCTAAAGTTGAAAGACATGTAAAAGAGCAATACTTTCAACAGACCAGTGGCTGTTGAGGATGTAATTACCCAATTATTCCATGTCATCGGCACTTCTTTATTCGTGAAGGACGTGGCCTTTCTTGTTTGGATGCCGAGACCGTTTTTGTTCCATCCTTGCTGTTTTCCTTTCAATGTATTTTTTTGCATCTAAAAAATACTTTGTGTTCCAAACAAGTGGGTGACAATGTCTTTTTTTCCAGGTACCTGACTTCCAGTAATGTCCCTCACTGTGACTGGCCCGTACTCAGCCCCTTTCTGCTTCTTCAGCCCAATCAAGAAGTGACATATTTGCATATTCAGGCGTCTATGAGCATGTAACCACAAATTTCTCCGGCACCTGTTGGATATTATGCAAGCCAATGAAGTCCTTGAAGAGCTGTATTGCTCTGCGTTTTTCCCTCTCAATATTTTTTTCCCGACGACTACGAATATGTTCTGACATATGAAAAATCTATTTTATTCTTAATATCGCACTAACTAGTAGATTCTTAATATCATTAATCAAACCGTACCATGAATCCATTAATCGTGCCATTAATAGCATCAAACTAATCATATCATAAATGCGACTCAATCTGCCGGGCTGAAACCTTCCCGAAACCAGCTGAGACCGCCGCAGCCTGCAGCTATGAAATGTGTACTTGTAAAATGCTTGATTTATTCTCCAAAGCTTATGACATCATCGAAGCATCCTGGAGGACATTCGATATATATATATATATATATATATATATATATATATATATATATATATATATATATATATATATATATATATATATATATATATATATATATATATATATATATATATATATATTACTGGGAACCTGGGGCATACTCCCTCTCACACTCCGACGCAAATGGGGTGCACCTCTAGAACGCTCGAGTGTACTGCACCCTATTCCCCCGACGAGTTTTACCGCTCAACGAGTTTTTTTTAACCACATGGTGCCCCTCAGAGTAAAAACGCCCCCACCCCGAATAAATAACTCCCCAGAACAAATGTGCTTCCCTAATAATAACTTCGGGATCCGTCCCTGATATATGTGTGCAATGAGACAGCTGAACATCCCTACTCCTGTGTCAGTGGCGCATGCGATATTTCCTCTTATCAATACAAGTCCAACACAGAGGCAGAATGCAAATGTGACTAAGGCGCAAGATGTCCAAAGAAACCCACATTTCTAATTATGCAAAGATCTCAATGGCACTCAAGTCATACTAATTGACTGCGAAGCATGCTGCATATTCGTGAAGAAAATACATTCTTCAGATCACTTTTCTTCTCGGTAGTCGGCGGTGACATTGATGCTTCGCTTTATATCAGTGGACGTGCTTTGATATATCAGCGATTCTCGTATGAATGCCCACTGCAGCTAGGCTACAAGGAACCCCAGTCAATCACAACTGGCTTCCATATGGCAGCATACGGTTGTAACTTCCTGTTATGCCTGACAAGACAAGCGATAAAGTCGCCAGCGCAAAATCGTAAAGTCACGCGCATCGATTTCAAAGAATTGTTGTTCAATCGTCGTCATTTTTCAACACAGCAATTCCTTCAACAGATTGCTCCAGCACCAATAACAATATTTCACCACTTAATCTGATTTATCGCATTACGGCTGGGACCGGTGGGCCGGCTGTGATGGCCGCTGGGAGGTGTGCGAGGCAATGAGAACATGAGATCGCAGCGGGGCCGCCGAGTGGCCCCACTGCGTCCCAGCGGGGTCGCGGTCTGCCGGCTGGCCGTCGGCCGGCCGCCACCACCCCTGGCAGGCCCATCAGGCGGCCGCGGCAGCCACCCGCCCGCTGCCGGCCGGCATTCCTCGCTGTTTGCGCTTCAAGGCAAAACTTATTTAAATGCGGCTACCGACACGGTCCGGCGGCCGCCGACGTCGCCACTGCCCTCCGCGACCCCCTGTCATTTCGACTACCAGGTGCGAGAGTGGGCAGCCGTCCTGTCCAGACCAGTTGGGACTTGGTGTGACTTGGTGGGACAGGTGGCGCTAGCGTTTTGTCCGATGGGCCCGTGCTTCACGTTCATGTATGGGATGCTATTATTGTAGCATGTAAACTTTACTTCAGAAGTTTGTAGAAGGGTAGACAAGTGACCCTTAGTAACTAAGCAGTTATATTTAACATGGTTTCAAATTGAATACTCAGTAAATGTAATGTTCTGCGCACAGTTATGAGAACAGTGTTTCGTACTTGTTTGTAGTTCCAGTCTATTATGACAGGATTTATTCTAGACTCATATCCCCAAATAAAAATATAATTTTGTCCAGGTACATCACACGTCATCTTGCAGCAAGAGCAGTAAACAAGGTAAGGTTTCTCCTCCTAGCCAACGAAATGCATGAACAGCAGCGCATTTAACTGCAGCGGTAACCCTGCCGGCTACCATCCATTTAGTCAGCAATTTCCTAGTGAGAGTAAACTTGCAGAGCCTGCAGGCCAACTGGTGCTATGTTCACGTCGGCAGTGCACCGACCCCGTGGAGGTGCAACCAATGCTGGCAACCCCCTCTCGGCCAGCAAAGCGGTGGTTACAGAAGCAAGGCAAGGCTTAGTGAGCCACACAGTTTCCCAGTCAGTTCAGTGATTTGCCTGGCGGAGACAGAGTGCTCTAAATTGTAATTAATTTCTGTGACCAGTGCCATTAGTTTTAGATGGGAAATGTGATACTTCGAAAACAGGCTGTATCCGCTTTTGAGATATTTCGGTAGTGCAAGGATCAACGCGGATAATTTCGATCACGCAAGCGAAACAATAACATGCCGGCTTTGACATACTTTGACCAAGTTCAAATGCTTTCAAAAATACCAAAAGATAGTAAGCTATCAAATGACCAGAGCCGTAGATGGTGAGTGGGTGAGAGGAGAATGCGTCCAAAAGTAACCTGAAAATGGCTCCGCGGCCCTGATTGCATCTTCTTGGGAAACTCTAGTTATTTTATGGATCGATTTCCGTTTAAATATTACATTGGCAGCTACAACTTCGTAACAATTTGGAGGTTTGCCTCCGGCATCAATGGATTTTAATAATGCTGCAAAGTGTAATGCTTAATGCTTACTTAATGCTCACTTTAATGCCTTGGTGCTCATCTATGCTTCATGTCAGACAGTCTTGCAATATAATTCATTTATATGAAAAGCTCAGGAGTTCAGTGTACCTTTTATCCCCGAACCTGCTACAAATCCATAAAATGCTTCAAGTAAGGCCATAACAGCATTTGCTTTCTTCCATATAGGAAGATTGAAACGCGAAGCATGATTGACCCACAGAGTCACGGCAAGTAGTTGCATTGCACCCTTGTTGCTTAGAAGCCCTTTGGAAGAGTCCACCTTAGGAAAATAGTCGAAATATCAAGATAGCTGCATATCTTTTCTGCCATTACCTCAGCAGTTTGAAGAAGATATCAGCTAACTACTACCACGACTACCACGACTACCACTACTACCATAACTACTACTACGACTACTATACTACAGCAACTAGTACTACTACCACTACTACTGCTACTAGTTCTGCTACTGTTGCTGCTGCTGCTGCTGCTGCTGTCGCTGCCGCTGCCGCTGCTACGAATACTAAGAATACTACGGCCACTACGACTATTACTACTACTACAGCTGTTCATACTGCTACTACTTCTACTATGACTACTACTACGACTACTACTACGACTACTACGACTACTACTGCGACTACTATGACTACCACTCCAACTACTATTACCAGAAGACTACAATTCGACGGCTACGATTCCTACTACGATTACTACTACGATTACTACTACGACTACTACTACGGCTACTGCCACGGCTACTGCTACGGCTACCGCTACGACTATCATGACTACCCTTGGCGGAGCTTTAGAGAAAATAAATGAAGTGTGCAAAACAGTAAGCTAGTGACCTTTAAAAAGCATTTGGGGCTGACCCATGTTCAAATTGTAATCGAAGACACTGGGTGTTGGGTGTTTGGGGGAGGGGTAGGACCTTTAACATATGGGAATCTCTATCGTTACCACCGTTGTTACCAAAGACAACAATGAAGCTGACTATACATAATTGGTCATCATTAGCAAAATTTAAATATTTCGTACAGGTGACGGCGATTATAGTGATCATATATACGAGTAAAATGAGAATGCTTCCAGTTATAGCCGTTCTACAGCATTCCACATCATAACATATTTGGAGTGGAAAGCAATGATCGTCATAATAGCGAAAACTCTACTTTCAGAGAGGGTAATAAATAATCAGAACAATAATGTTTGTGTAGAAAATAAAGGAATGTAAGTGATAATAATCATGATGCTAGCCGTTATCACTGGCTAAGGTAATAAACTGCTATCGGTTCTCAAATGCGCTCGTCTTACTACCGGATGTTTGAACCGTGTTGAGTGGGTTTTCCATTTACACTGGCAAAGTGCAAATGGAAAATCTGTAAATAGGAAGTCTGGCAAACAAATTAGGATCAGGCTCCATGTTGGCAAGGTAATGCGTTTTTGAGCATGGCGTTTTGCCTCCTGACTTAACACGCGTCCTGGAGGGCCTCTGAAAATAACGCGCACTGGAGGGGGGGCAGATTCCACCCCCATAAGATCTCGGCTCCCATGAAGGCTAGAGCAACGAAATTCTCAGGGTAGATGGGCACAATAGTGAACTCTATTGTGTTCAAATTTCATGACCTTAGGTCAATATCTTCAAGGTCAAGTGAGGTCAAAATAACAAAATTTTCTGGTTTTGCGTGGCTTGGCTTGTCATTGTTATGGATCGCTGTGATTGTGTTGAAATGCTCCAAAATTGGCATTAATGATGTTTTGTACATCACTAATGATGCAATACAGATGTCAGATCTGCCATTTGACCTCAGGTCACCTATATAGGAGCACTTTATTAGGTCCTTGCCTACTCAAGTTACCGGAACCGGGCTCCCAACCCGACTGCTCCGTTGGGCGGCTCGGCACAATCGGCTTCGCAAAGAAAGGAGTGAGATACATGAATAAAGTATGGAAACGCTTAGGCACACAATGACAAACAGTATATTTCGGGATGTGTAGGGAGCAACATGTAAAGTGACGCCAATCGCATGACAGTCATTTGCATTTATAACACATTCCAGTTCACCAAGTTTGATTCCATTAGCCTGTCATGAGCTTGACCTGACTTGGCCTCGGCGACCTAACATGACCTTTAAATTATATAGCATAACAATATGCATCAAACAAGTCGCTAGTGTAGTCAAGAACACTTCCCTTTTGCCAATAGACGGGAAGCGCACCAGCGCCGATTTGTGTGGTCTGGCGCTCCAAATTGTTTTTAATTTAACGGCCCCTAACTTTAAAACGTTTCGGCCGATTTTAATTTTTCTTGCTTTAAGCAATGCGCCTGTCATTTCTAAGCAGGTACGCAAAAATTTGGCGTATATCGGCAGATATAATATGGAGTTATGTACGAAAAATCGGAAGGGTTGGGGGATTTTGCCATCCCCTCCAGGGTGTGTGTTAGCTGTCATGAACTTGACCTGGCTTGACCTCGGTGACTTGACATGACTTTGAAACAATGCAGCATGGCAATGTACATCAAACAAGTCGCTAGTTTTGCAAAGAACACCTCCTTTTTGCTAGTATACGGGAAGCGCATTAGCGCCGATATTTGTGGCCTGGCGCTGATCATTTTTTTTACTTTAGCCACCCCTAACTCGAAAAAAAAATTCGATCGATTTTCATTTTTCTTACTTTAAACAACGCGCTGGTCATTTATTGGCAGGTATGCAAACAATGGCGTATATCGGCCGGTAAAATCTGGAGTTCTCTACGAAAAACCGGAGGGGTGGGCGAATTTCGCCCCCCCCCCCCTCCAGGGCGCGTGTTAAGATGTTTTTCATCACCGAATATAAATACCTCCTGTGTTTTTCATCAAGAGGATATTACGACACTCGTACCAAAGACACATCTGGGATTTCAGGTCCTGTCGGTGCACTCGAGTATGACTCGGTGCGACCGCCCAGGTTCGGTATATGCATTTCACCTCGCTAACTCTTTGGGGTTTGCATATGTTGAATGATTCTGCGAACCCTGAAACCTGTGTGATATTCTTTAATCTGACCTAAATTCCGAATGAAATGTAACAATTCACAAACCGAACATACGTCGTGCTACATTGCTACTCTGCTACAGTGCTACTCGGGAGGATCCGAAAATACATTACATTACATTGTCAATATTCGATGTACTTTCCTCGTTAAGGCCGTTGTCGCTAAGTTAGTATGTTAGCTTGAGCACTACTCCACGCTCTACGTTACACACTTGATGGGGACAGTAGTTAGAATATTATTAGCATCACATACACTAATAATTCGTCACTAACATTTAAACAATTTATCGTCTGTCAACGGTGAACATCACTGGATTATAAGTGGCTAAGATTGAATACCTTGTATAGCAGGGTGCACTATGAAGCTATGTTAGACGTACTGCAGATCCGCTGACACTATGAGTGCAGTCTGCACGCTGTGAAGCTTCTGTTAGGGTTTCAGGTTTATGGCCACTAGGTTGTGATTGCAATCTGATACCAGCCGAGAAATGGCTCACGACATGGCCGAGGTAGCGGGATCACTGTGGCAGATACTTCTGCCCGAACAACTCCATTGAATGAAAACGACCGTGACAGGGCAGCTTCATTGCCCACCGCTTGCCGGCTGTCCGACAGCATCTCCGCGACTGGAGGCGTGTCCGGCGGCCTATCCGTGGCGCCAGATGTGGCCGATACAGAGCGTCAGCGCGAGCGCCGAACACACTCGGAATCCCAGCCTCGCGAAACCAGACGAGCCGGCGGGCTGCGGGCCCACGCCCTGGGCGTCTTAATATCATTGCGTGACCAGGTCGCTGCGAAACATTCCTCCATTCCGATATTTATGACGGTCGTGGCAACATGGCGGCTGTGGCGCGGCACTTTTCGGCGCGGAGGGCTCCTGGCCAGACCGCTGATGGACGTCCGACGGTAATGTCAGCGAGACGCTCGCGGCGTAGCGGATCCGTCGGCAATCAATAGCATGCGAAGTCGTGACCAGTTATAGCCGCCGCACAGGAACCCGCCGAGCATCGCATGCCGCCGACGAGCGCCACTTTTCAATGAAGAGGTAACGCTTCGGCGGAGCGGCTTTCCCTGGTACCGGCTGCGGCGGGCGCGTCGTCCGACGTTCACGGAGGCCGTGAGCGTGCGACGTGCGACGACACGGCGACGGCGGCCGGCACCCAATGGCGACGCTCTACGCTGACTGGTGGGCCGGCAGTCGCGCCGGGCGGCCGTCAGCTGGCAGCGGCTTCTGCGGGGCGCCATGGCCGGCCTATCGCCACCATCGGCGCCGTGCCGGCCGCTCTAAAGCGGCGGAAAAACGGCACAGCGGCGCCGCGGCCGACCGGCCGGCACACTGGGGACCACCTCTGATGGTGGCGTAAATCGCCGCCGCGTCACTGCACCGCGCCCATCACGACACCCTGGTAAAACTGTCGCGCTGACGACCACCCGCCGTCGGCCGCCGCCCGCCACCTGCCCGGCACCACGCACACGGGCCGGGGCTGTGAGCTGACACACACCGACTGTCACCGCGTCCGCCGCCCGGCACCATGCACACCGACCAAAGCTGTCAGCTGACACACTGTCATCTCGGCCGCCGCCCGGCACCTACCCAATGCCCATATACGCTCACCGGGGCTGTGGGCTGACACACACCGACTCGTGCCTCATCCGCCGCCCGGCACCTACTCAATGTCCATATACGCTCACCGGGGCTGTGGGCTGACACACTGTCATCTCGGCCACCGCCCGGCACCTACCCAATGTCCATATACGCTCACCGGGGCTGTGGGCTGACACACACCGACTCGTGCCTCGTCCGCCGCCCGGCACCTGCCAAGTGTTCATATACACCGACCAAAGCTGTCAGCTGACACACTGTCATCTCGGCCGCCGCCCGGCACCTACCCAATGTCCATATACGCTCACCGGGGCTGTGGGCTGACACACACCGACTCGTGCCTCGTCCGCCGCCCGGCACCTGCCAAGTGTTCATATACACCGGCCGGAGCTGTCAGCTGACACACACCGACTCGCCACCCTGCCCAGTTGAGTACACTCAGCGCGGCTCAACACCCTGCACATCCGCTGTGAATGTACCTCTTGCTGGAACGTAAATGTAGCGCGGATCAGTGTGCCACCAGTTTACTTCCGTACGGCATGATGGAGCATCGGTGCGAACGTCGAAGAGTCTTGGTAGCGATTACTAGCTGCAAATCAAGTAGTTGGTGTCAAACTAACTTGAACTGCAATGGTTACCAAACTAGTGAGATGGGTTTGAGCAACGCACGCGGATATGTGTAGTGTTTATAATCCAGACAATGCTGTACGAATATACAAATTCGCGCATGCATCGGCACACATATGTGTCCCACGCTCTTGCTAGATAATAAATATCACATGCACAGGCATGTTTATTGTTTGTGGGGAATGTACCACAATCTGTCCGTCGAGAAACGAATAGCTCCACGGAGTCGTCCACCTTGGCCGGTGACCAGAACTTCCAGTGACGCGCTGAGAACGGCGTCCTTTCTTCGGGGTGTGTGGCGGACCATAAAGGCTGGCTGGTCGCACCGTGTCTTTGGCAGAACTGTGTTTACGTCACCATGTTTTACTGCCCGTGTCACTCGCCTACCAGCGGCTAATGGCGCCACCATGGTTTATGGAGATCGAGAGGGGTCGCCGGGCGAGATCATCGCTACCGATAGTGCAGCTCGCTGCGGAACACCACCGTCGGAGCTGCGCCACTGCCACTGCTACCGAGCACTACCGCCGGAGCTGCGCCACTTCCACTGCTACCGAGCACTACCGCCGGAGCTGCGCCACTGCCACTGCTACCGAGCACTACCGCCGAAGCTGCGTCACTGCCACTGCTACCGAGCACTACCGCCGAAGCTGCGCCACTGCCACTGCTCCCGAGCACTACCGCCGGAGCTGCGCCACTGCCACTGCTACCGAGCACTACCGCCGAAGCTGCGCCACTGCCACTGCTACCGAGCACTACCGCCGGAGCTGCGCCACTGCCACTGCTACCGAGCACTACCGTCGGAGCCGAACACTACCATCGGGGCTGCGTCACCGCCATTGTTACGGAGCACTGCCCCCGGAGCTGCGCCACCGCCACTGCTACCGAACACCACTGTCGGAGCTGCGCCACTGCCACTGCTACCGAGCACTACCGCCGGGGCTGAGCACCACTACTCCTACCGAACACCACCGTCAGAGCTCCGCTACCGCCATCGCTACCGATAGTGCAGTTCGCTGCGGAGCACTACCGCCGGAGCCGTGCCACCGCCACTGATACCGAACACTACCGTCGTTGCCGAACACTACCGTCGGGGCTACGCCACTTGTTGCCGAACACTGCAATCGTATCGAGCCACTCGCCTCATCTACCGAGCACTGCACCTGTTACGGAGCGGCGGCGGGGAGCACTGCATCTGTTACGGAGCGCCTGGCGGGCAACACTGCACCTGTTACGGAGCGGCGGTGGGGAACACTGCACCTGTTACGGAGCGGCGGTGTGGAACACTGCACCTCTTACTGAGCGGCGGCGGGGAGCACTGCATCTGTTACGGAGCGGCGGTGTGGAACACTGCACCTCTTACTGAGCGGCGGCGGGGAGCACTGCATCTGTTACGGAGCGGCGGCGGGGAGCACTGCACCTGTTACGGAGCGGCGGCGGGGAGCACTGCACCTGTTACGGAGCGCCTGGCGGGCAACACTGCACCTGTGTACGGAGCGCCTGGCGGGCAACACTGCACCTGTTACGGAGCGCCTGGCGGGCAACACTGCACCTGTTACGGAGCGGCGGTGGGGAACACTGTACCTGTTACGGAGCGGCGGCGGGGAGCACTGCACCTGTTACGGAGCGGCCGGTGGGGAACACTGCACCTGTTACGGAGCGGCCGGTGGGGAACACTGCACCTGTTACGTAGTGCTTGGCGGGGAACACTGCACCTGTTACGGAACGCCTGCACGCTGGGAAACTGCACGTTACTGCAACACTGCAAGTTTGTTATCGTCGTTTCCGTCACAACGTTCTGCACCACCACAGAGCCTGCCAGATAGCTCAAACGTGGTGCCATCTGCCACTGTTGAAAAGGATGAAGTATTCCACACCAGAATGTGTCATAAGATGACACGTTCTGGGGTAGGATGCTTGCCATGCTGTGTGCTATACAGTACATGACGCTGTTATGTGCTCCAGAAGACATGCCGCGTTACCACCAAATAATCACATGTACCACTCCAACGGAATGAGTATTTTATCAGACGTTTCATTAGGTACGCAATATGTTCTTTAGACTAACTGAAAACACACCATGAAAATAATTACTTTGAGAACAGCAGTCTGCTATATGTTGTCTTTCAACTGCTCGTAAATTTAGCTGTACATCAACCAATTTCATTGGTGGGAAAGCGACTGTATTAGTCATTTCAGTAATTACTCAAGGCAGGGAAGACGCAATCATCCTGTTGAACCGTCAACACAATGTCGTCTATCATTTTGTTAGCTTGTTTGTTCCCCCATCTTACCGAACGCGCCATTTTGAGATACCATGGAGTCACCCGTAGCTGACGGAAGGACATTTCCAAGAAACATTAAGTTATGGTTGAAGGCTATCTGAAAACTGCGCAGTTCTCGAAATGAACTCGTATCGCCCACTGAGATGTCGAGACAAAACACCTGTTTCTATCCAGATTAACGGGCAGATAACTTCTATTCCCTTAAAAAGGATATGCGGCAGGTAAAGCTCATTTGCATCACACAAACTGCCATGCAGTGCTAAATAAACTTGCATATTGAACAGAACAGGCTGCCATGTGCCACAGCGAAGACCGCCAATTCCCAGAGCAACATACCGGAGTTCCCGGAGCAGTGTGCTGCTGCGGGAACTCTGATACGGCAGAAGCGTTAACGACAGCCGAGATTGGACGCCCGCGGGTGGCCAGCGCGTGCATCAACGTGCTACATCATGGGAGCTTGTAAAAGGGCTGTGGGAAGAATGGCATCTGGGTACACACTAGACATCGCCGAAATGATTCCTTTTATGGAAGCACTTCGAGATGAAAATAAAGTTGCAAGTTGAAATAAAGGCTAAGAAAGATGATGGCAGTCGCCTTTGCATGTGAACAGGTTGGGTATTTTAAGAATTGATTTTGAAGCTCAGGGTGCATTTATCTTATTTGATTCCTTGGAAGTTATCCTGTTCGTGTACGCTTTGTTCATGCTCATGTACCATGGGCTAGCACAGGTCAGATAACTGCCCAGTCCATGTGATCTGAAGTGAAACTGTTATGCTTGGCAAGATGCTGTGTTGCTAATGGAAATTGCGATTAACATTTCACACTAAATGTTACTTTAGGATTTTTTTCCCGTTAGCTAAGCTATTATACTGTGTCTATTGTCTTCGTACTATTAATCACTGTAACAATTCAGTCTTGAACCATGTTGCATTGCATAAAACGGATTCCATTACTGATGAATATCTGTACACGGTGAGTATTTTGATATGGATTGGATTTTTCCCAAGGATATGAATTAGGTCTTATCTGAAATGGCAATCCGTGTTATGCCAAAGATGCAGCCTTCACTGGGCGGTGTCCAGTCAGATGTCGCCGTCACTGGCCGGTGTCCAGTCAGGTGCAGCCGTCACTGGTCGGTGTCCAGTCAGGTGCAGCCGTCACTGGTCGGTGTCCAGTCAGGTGCAGCCGTCACTGGCCGGTGCCCAGTCAGGTGCAGCCGTCACTGGACGGTGTCCAGTCAGATGGTCCCGTCACTGGCCGGTGTCCAGTCATGTGCAGCCGTCACTGGACGGTGTCCAGTCAGGTGCAGCCGTCACTGGCCGGTGTCTAGTCAGGTGCAGCCGTCACTGGACGGTGTCCAGTCAGGTGCAGCCATCACTGGACGGGGTTCAGTCAGGTGCAGCCGTCACTGGACGGTGTCCAGTCAGGTGCAGCCGTCACTGGCCGGTGTCCAGTCAGGTGCAGCCGTCACTGGACGGCGTCCAGTCAGATGGTCCCGTCACTGGCCGGTGTCCAGTCAGGTGCAGCCGTCACTGGACGGTGTCCAGTCAGGTGCAGCCGTCACTGGCCGGTGTCTAGTCAGGTGCAGCCGTCACTGGACGGTGTCCAGTCAGGTGCAGCCATCACTGGACGGGGTTCAGTCAGGTGCAGCCGTCACTGGCCGGTGTCTAGTCAGATGTCGCCGTCACTGGCCGGTGTCCAATCAGGTGCAGCCGTCACTGGCCGGTGTCTAGTCAGATGTCGCCGTCACTGGCCGGGGTTCAGTCAGGTGCAGCCGTCACTGGCCGGGTTCCAGACTGGTGCCGCCGCCACTGACAGGTGTCTGGTCAGATGCTGCCGTCACTGGATTATGTCAAGTCAGATGGTCCCGGTACCGGACAGGCTTCAGTCAGACACAGCTTCCCGACAATTCGATCGTGAACGACATCACTGAAAACAGAAGCCCCCTTCTCCGCGAGGCTAGTTGGGACCCATCTCCTCTGTTCAGCTGACTGTCGTCGTTGTGCACCTTCGTCTGCCTGCTGAGCGCTGCCGCACACCGTTCAGCTGACCCCACCGCACGCGATGAAGCGGGACACCAGACAACCATCAAGTCCGCAGCGGCGGCAGACTGCATAACGGGCTGCATTGTGCACTCCCCTCCATTGTGTTCACACGTTCGGGCATCGGAATGGCATGCAGATTGCAGGCAGCTCCACTGGCCCCACCGAACGATTCAATAGCCGGCTGCTACACGCACCGGCCCGCCAGGCTGCTCACCATAATGGCGCGCTGCTTGATGCTTCGTTTATTGCTGATTAGCCGGTTAATAGAGAGCATTTCATCAGGGTTTGGTCACGGCTTGCCGCGAGCCGCGCGCCCGCCCCCGACACCGGCGCCGTCCGCAGATAATGACGTCATGGCGGCTGGCTGTGTTGTGGTGATCGCTACCGGCTGACGGCTTCTGTTCGCTACAGCCGCTACAGTCGCTACAGCCGCTGTCTGTGACACCTGCCGCCAGCCACCGTCTGCACATTCTGCAGAGAGGGTGTCGGGGTGACAAATCACAGACATCAGCAGCATCTACCGGCGGTGTGTGTCTGTCAGTTGATGAATGCCGAGATGGCAGGCGCTTCACCCCCTCTTCACCAACAGCTAATTTGTGACCACGCTCGCAGAGCGGTTGCCAAGATAGCGGACCGCGTCCCCGTCCTCTGTCAGCAGGTGCTGACTGCGCCTGTGTGTAAAGAGGACGCGGTGAAGACGGGGTTAACTTCCCCGTCAGCATCTGCCACCCACACCCTGCTGCACAGTGGGTGCCGAGATAGCAGACCGTATCCCCCGTCCTCCATCAGCAGGTACTGACTGCACCCGTGTGTAAAGAGGACGCAATGGTGGCAGGTTGAACTCCCCCATCAACATCTGCCGGCCGCACCATGCTGCAGAGTGGGTGCCGAGATGGCGTTACTGTGTGAGTACTGCTGATGGTATCGGTTAGCCGATCACGCTGCACTGGCCTCTTCCGTTAGCCGTACCTTTACACCAGGCAGTCAGGACTTCATGATGCCGTTCTGGTGTCAACCTACGCCCACTGCGTCAGCCATGATACCGGGTCTTCGCCCTCTGCACCAGTCAGTATACCAGACCTTCACTCTTTGCACCATTCTGGATACCAGGTCGTCAACCTTCACCCTCTACGCTAGTCAGGATACCAGGCCTGCGCCCTCTGCACCAGTCAGGATACCAGGCCTGCGCCCTCTGCACCAGTCAGGATACCAGGCCTGCGCCCTCTGCACCAGTCAGGATACCAGGCCTGCGCCATCTGCACCAGTCAGGATACCAGGCCTGCGCCCTCTGCACCAGTCAGGATACCAGGCCTGTGCCCTCTGCACCAGTCAGTATACGAGGCCTTCACTCTTTGCACCATTCTGGATACCAGGTCGTCAACCTTCACCCTCTACGCTAGTCAAGATACCAGGCCTGCGCCCTCTGCACCAGTCAAGATATCAGGCCTGCGCCCTCTGTACCAGTCAGGATACCAGGCCTGCGCCCTCTGCACCAGTCAGGATACCAGGCCCCTACGCCAGTCAGGATACCAGGCCTGCGCCCTCTGCACCAGTCAAGATACCAGGCCTGCGCCCTCTGCACCAGTCAAGATACCAGGCCTGCGCCCTCTGCACCAGTCAGGATACCAGGCCTGTGACCTCTACACCAGTCAGGATACCAGGCCTGCGCCCTCTGCATCAGTCAGGATACCAGGCCTGCGCCCTCTGCACCAGTCAGGATACCAGGCCTGCGCCCTCTGCACCAGTCAGGACACCAGGCCTGCGCCCTCTGCACCAGTCAGGACACCAGGCCTGCGCCCTCTGCACCAGTCAAGATATCAGGCCTGCGCCCTCTGCACCAGTCAGGATACCAGGCCTGCGCCCTCTGCACCAGTCAAGATGCCAGGCCTCTAACGACTATTGCTTACAATAGAACAGAATGTACGGTCAACATAGCTCGCTGCAAAAAGTATTCCCTTGTTGGTTGTTTTGTCGTCAGTTTGAGCTCAGCCCATGTCTTGGCGGCAGTTGGCAACGTCACATAATGTGCCAGTATTCCACACCAGCGCTAAATAAGCACAAGACATCCGCTGTTTATTACGGAAAAAACTTGCATGGTCCGGTGCCGAAATGTGTACATCCATCCGGAAGATTGGGTGATGACTGCTCTCCAGTTAGTTTTGGGTGGAAGGTCCGGTACTACGAAGCTAACTAGTTAGATGCTCCTATGCACCGATCCGGAAGACGGGCAGATATCCTGGTTCTCCGTGCGTAAGGTTCAGTACTGCTCAGTCCGGAAGTTCGGCCGTTGTGCTGAAACGTCCCTCCCCTCCCCCCACAGCCCCGTTCATTTTTGCAAACCCTGGCATAGAGTTGCCTTTACGCTGTATAGGTAGGATAGGGCGGAGGCCTCCTAGCGAGGTTGAAAACATGACCTTGTCTTAGATGTTTGTCATTTAGGACTGTTCCCTCCCTGGAAAATTGCCAACTATTTTTTGGAGAAAGATGAATATTGTTTTAAGAATGATTGTGAACTCTTTGCTGTTTGGCAATCATGCCTAAATCATGCCTAAACTGGGAAAGTGCCAGCAGGAGCTTGGTTATCACAAACAAATACAATTATTCTCTCCAGCCTGGAATGCACACACATTTTCTTCCCAAAATCAAGGATTCCGAAGTATAAATCCCGCCGTGTCTCCTGGTGGCCTCTTTTCGCTCCCACGCTCCACCTGCGCCCCTACCACAATCGTTGTGGCCCCGAATCATCCTCCCATAGATCTCAGTCGTTCTGGCGGAACTGGACTAGCTTCTCCACCCACGGCGCTGGGCGCAGTCAGCTGACCGTTCCAGCAACCAGCATCCAGCAACCAGAGGCAGTTGCCCGACCGAGCGGCTTGCAGATAATTGATCCTAGCAGTATCGCTGCTACCAAAGGCGGCACGGCGCGCGCGCAGAACGCAACCGCAACCGCGACCGCAACCGCGACCGCAACCGCGACCGCAACCGCGACCGCAACCGCGACCGCAACCGCGACCGCAACCACGACCGCAACCGCGACCGCAACCGCGACCGCAAAAACTGACTGTGGTGACTTCGTCGCCCTACATGAAGATGGTAATGAAATGCAAAGCTAAGCAGCAGAGAGAAAGTCACTGAGCAGTTTAGACCCTGAAAAGCAGCCCGGCCCGAAGTGTCTAAAGAAGGATACCCCGTCCGCGACGTTGTGCTCCGTTCACAGCGCTGGGTGTCGTCCGTAGCGCTGGGTGTCGTCCGTAGCACTGGGTGTCCGATTGCGGAGCTGAGAGTGTGGTCGCGGCGCTGGGTGTTCGGCCGCGGCGCTGGGTGCTTGGCAGAGGCGCCGGGTACTTGACAGAGGCGCCGGGTACTTGACAGAGGCGCTGAGTACTTGGCAGAGGCGCTGGGTACTTAGCAGAGGCGTTGGGTACTTGGCAGAGGCGCCGGGTACTTGACAGAGGCGCTGGGTACTTGGCAGAGGCGCCGGGTACTTGACAGAGGCGCCGGGTACTTGACAGAGGCGCTGGGTATTTGGCAGAGGCGCTGGGTACTTGGCAGAGGCGCTGGGTACTTAGCAGAGGCGTTGGGTACTGGCAGAGGCGCTGGGTGCTCGGCCGCGGCGCTGGGTGCTCGGCAGAGGCGCTGGGTGCTCGGCAGAGGCGCTGGGTGCTCGGCCGCGGCGCTGGGTGCTCGGCCGCGGCGCTGAGTGCTCGGCAGAGGCGCTGGGTACCTAGCAGCTACGCTAGGTGCGGGTCAGCATCATTGACGTCTCTCTCTCTGGGGCTGGACTTATAAGTCTCCCAGGAGGGTGAGTCAAACCTTAGATTGCGCTCATTATTCCATATTACCCCATTCTCATAATTACACATTTCAACAAAACAACAAATGCTTCAATCAGCAATCTGCACGGTGATATTAAAAAATGTGACGGGTGGCTGATACTGTGGCATGTGGCAAGACAGTTTTGCAAGTAAATTGTACATATACAGGTGATATGAGAGATCCCCCAGTCATTTATCACAACGCTCCTCACCACTCTGATTCAGTCATCGAGAGTTTCCATGCGTTAGTAGCTAGTAAAGTGGCTTGGGTGGCTAACCTTCGACCGTTCCCTTGCGTTGGTAGTTGGCAAATTGTCTTGGATGGATCACGCACGAGACATAGTAAGCTGTATCCGTTCATACTTGGAACGATTTTGGCTACTGTTTGTGTGCATTTAGTTCGTCTCGCGCGATTTATCACCAATGACAATTATGTTTAAACCTTGAAGCTATGTGGTCAGTGAAACAGCACAACCTGGAAGCAGATGCGGTAATTAACACCATAGGATCACATATAATATAATTCCAGACGAACTTGCATGATATCTAGCATGCAGATATGATTCGAGGACGGAGCTAAATGTCCACCGATGCTCTGCGATTCCAGAATGTGTCGCTCTGAACTACTAATACTGAAAACATTACTACTGGGCAGACCGGAGGCTAGCGTTGCTTTTATTCTGCTGCGAGCTCCTCCGACCTTGGACGTCACTCGTAATCAACTCAACCACCTGTCTATTTTGCCTGCCGCCTTCCACTTTATTTCTGGAAACATCTCAGGATATTTAGCCTTGAGATTCTCTTGGGAGCCAGTCGGGCCTGAGGCCGTGCAGGCTGACTTATGCGGCGCCCGCCGTCGTCTGTCTAGCGCGGCTGACGGCTGACGGCTGACCGGCTACCGTGCGCGCTCGCCCCGGGACAGCCGTTCCAATGACGGACGTCTCGCTCTCGTGTCGGCGGCTACTGAACGCGGCCAGCGGCTCCCCGCAACTGGCGCCAAGCTGTGAGGTATGCCGTCCTGCCAACCGGTTGCATGTCGGAATTTATTGCTGCATCCCGGCAAGGATTGCCCTCTTGTCCGCAGGGCAGTCGCTGTCCTGGTGTAACCGAGCATTACCCCATACGGCCAGTGTTCTCGTGCAACCGAGCATTATCTCATACGGCCAGTGCTCTCGTGCTACTGAACACTAGGGCTGCATGACCCGTGACCTGCTATTTCAAAATAAGGTCAATTTCATCATTGCTCTAATGCCATTGCAAGCTCATAACGCATTTTGCTTTGGCCAGAATACATATGCAATTGGCATGCACAGCTGTACTAACCGTACCGCCAACCCCATGCTGCAACTAAGCAAACGGTGTAGTGTATGTATATATATACATGTATACATATATATATATATATATATATATATATATATATATATATATATATATATATATATATATATATATATGTATATATGTATATATGCATATATGTATATATGTATATATGTACATATGTATATATGTATATATATATATGTATATATGCATATATATATATATATATATATATATATATATATATATATATATATATATATATATATATATATATATATATATATATATATATATATATATACATATTGCATGCCTGTCCCAACTCCATGCGTCTGGCAGGGTTCCAGGGGAACCTCATGGGATCTGACGCTGACCCTCAGTACCAGAGCCAGCTTATATCCTATTCACATGCGTGCCCTGGGCAAATAGCTGCACCCGTATACCACCAGTGAAATCCTGGCGACGCTTCTACCGCATTATGCAGATGAAGTGTGCATACATCACTCGCTCATACTTAATGATCGTGGCGCATACATATTTTCAAGAAACAAATGCTAGTCTTCCGTACAATAGAAGTGAGGAGAGAGAGAGAGAGAGAGAGAGAGAGAGAGAGAGAGAGGGAGAGAGAGAGATTTAGAGAGAGATATTGAGATGGAGGTAGAGGTAGAGATAGAGATAGAGATAGAGATAGAGATAGATATAGGGAGGGAGGAGGAGATAGAGATTGAGGGAACTCATCGAGGACGTGATTTGCTAACGTCATACGAAGAACTCTGGGTATATTTTTTTTAAAGCATAACTGAATATGTCAAATGCCGTTCAGTTGACCTGACCGTTCCGACAAATAGAAATACGTGACCCTCCATGTGACTGTGAATGTCATATAACTTACAATCTGAGATAATCACGCCGGGTGAGAGCGGTTGAAAGTGGTTTCACAACTGAAACAGAAGGTCTAGGGTCCTCCTCCAACTACCTAAAAATACACGCAACCATGCAGCCCAGCAATAATGTTGTTAAAAGGCTTATCATTTTGAAACCAGATGAACCGGAGAATGGTGGTGACTTAAATACAAGGGAGTCTACTTCTATAAAAACGATGTTTTTATCTACCGGTGCAAGGCGTTATATTCTTGTAGTTTTGCCAAAACATTTTTATTCTTCGGTTTTATGCGGAAAAAAGGAAACCGGCCACACTATTAACAAACTGCAGCGGTGCAAACGTGATACCGGTATGGTTTCTCGAACTTCACTGTGTATTTCATTGGAATTTCACGCTATGTTCCATTAGAACACTACTAAATCCTTCAACAGGAGAAGAAAGGATTTAGGTGTTATTCTAAACACAAAACTGGGGGCATCAGAACAGACCAAGGCAGCCAGGAAGAAGGCACTGAGAATGCTCGGGGCAATAAATAGGAATGTATCATACAGAAGTGAGGAAGTGATCAGGAAGCTTTACTGTGCATACGTCAGGCCACATTTGGAATACTGCATCCAAGCTTGGTCTCCTAGCTATGAAAAAGATTGTTGGCTTTTAGAGAGAGTACAAAAGAGGGCTACAAAAATGGTTAATGGCATAAGCAACCTGGCATATGGGGAAAGATTGAAGAAATTGAATATGTTTTCACTTAGATATAGAAGGCTGAGAGGAGATCTCATCGAGGTCTTTAAATTTGTCCATGGTCTGGAGAGGGGATATCTTGGGGAAATGTTTGAATTGAACAGAAATGATGCAATTAGAGGTCATAAATTCAAAATTAAAGTTAACCACAGCAGAACAAGGTTAAGGCAAACTTTCTTCACCAACAGGGTAGTAGAACACTGGAACCAGCTGCCAGAAAACATTGTCAGTAGCAGCACACTGAACATCTTTAAAAACAGCATAGACAATCATTATAAGAATAGAGGGCTTGCTTTTCAGTATTACAGGGAGGGCTGATTGACAGATTTGGTGGGCAACTGGTTCAGTGTACAGAGTGCAACCAAGAAGGACCCTTTTGGCTTATAGTTGCACTCATCTTTTATGTCTTTATGTCTTTATGTCTTTATGAGAAGTGCTCCGTGTAATTCTTTCTGTGTGAAATCCACGCTACATACCCTACATAATTGTGGCATGTTGTGTACATGGATATGGCAACCGCATGTCTATCAGGACCGTGGTCAGGGAACGGCCTTGACGTTTCAGGCTACCCGAGGCTAGCCTGGTCTCCATTGGCGCACTTTTCATGACGTGGTGGGCTGGGGCTTTTTCAACCACCTCCCACCCATATCTCGGGGGCAACTTGTCGGAACCCATTATTCTTCAACCATTGGACGGCATGTCAAAATCTAAAAATCTAGTCAACAGTTTTTTTTCTTCTTCACGTAGCTTGGTGTCCTCGTAGCTCGGTTCAATTCTGCCCTTTTCGAACCGCAACTTTTTCATTCCATATTTGGCTGTTCCTGGGGTACAATGCATATGATAACTTTGCATTGGATCAGAGAAGTGGTAGCTATCTGAAAAGTCCTGTTCTTCCAAGACACGATTGTTCTAGTGAGGTCGAGATGGTAAGGCGTGAGTGGTAGTCGCAACGCCTTCCTAGGACGCAGCCTTGGCAAGCATGCTATTGAGCGTTTTCACTATTTGATCCCATTGGTACGGCAGCCACATTTTGAAGATCGTATGCGGTCAGGTAATATCAGAAGTCATTTCAGGATTACTGACCTTTAGTGATATTTTTGGTCTAGGGATCACTACGGCTTTTTAATTCCGATATCGCACTTGTCATGAATATGTACTGTATGGACATGCACCACATTCATATTTTGACTATTTTCCTGAAAATCTCTAGACCCGGCAATATTACGCATCTCTACTACTTCTAGGCGTAGCCTATAAAATGTGGCCTGGCCAAATATCGTGGACCACATTATATAATTATGTACCAAGACATTTTTGTGACAACAAATGTACCTTAGGGTCAAAGAAGTTTGCTTTGAATCGCTTCGTAGGAGCGAGCACAATAACGGGTTAAAGTTGAGAACTATAGTAATGACCCATTTAATACTTCGTACATATATCAAGTTGAAGTACCCTGAGGAAGTCTGATCAAAATATATTCGCATTTTACACAATTATGGCGGTAGAAATTTTCTGGGGTGGCCCTTTTGACGTGGTCTAAGTCAGTAATGTGACATGATCTGACTGTCACGTCATGCGTTGCTACTAGCCCGTCCTGTGCCCAACAGGGTGACTTGCTGGCCATAAATCAAACCATCAATCCTACAGAAGGTCGGGGGTGAAATGGGCCCCAGCTCGTTGCAATTAGCTAAACATCACAGACAGGTCAACTTAACGGAATGATGTAGTTATAATATGGTATACTTAGCCAGTGATGGCCTGCACATTCTTAGCCAGCGATGGTCTACGCAAACTTAGCTAGTGATGTTCTTAGCATACTTACCCAAATATATTTAGTCGGTGATGGTCTAAGCATGCTTAGCCAATGATGGTGTTGATAATGGTGGACATATTGATTCATGACATTCTTATCGGGATCATCGAATTACATGCCTGACCTAGTACCCACCACACCGGAATTGTCTATGCTTGGAATATCATCCACCACCTTTTGTTCCAACGACGCTCCTTGGCTCTGCCTTACAATCCCCTCTGAGCGAGTATGCTCTGCCCGGGAGATGTAGAGATCTGTACAAATGGTGTCCGCCATTCTTTTTTTTCGTTTCGTTATGTAAGACTGGAAGGCCATGTTCATACCCAGACACACAATATTGGGAAAGAACATCATCATCAGACATACTCGGGGTTCAAATTCATATAATACTGTTGGATGTTTGATTTGCATCCGGCCTGTACTTCGGCTTGCTTTGAAAAGCCTTCAAGGGATCGTGCAAAATAATTGAACGAAGACAAGCACTATTCGTGGTGACAATAGTGGTAGAGAAAGCGTGGGACAGGTGTGAACCGTACTCCCCGTGAGAGAGGTAATTAAGCCATCCGGCTTCGAAACCATTAAACTGGAGCATAGCGTGCAACGTGCCCACTGGCGGGCCTTGCTTTCATGCATGTGTGTGGGGGAAAGGGGAGGGGAATGCTGCTTGTAATGCCTATGCTCCGGTGTTGTTGTTTGCTCCATTTCAGTTCGAATTATGATTTATAGTTGATTAATCACCTTTTCTTAGACAGCGTACGATTCGTGGGTGCCTCACGTCTTCTCTGCCACTTTCCACCACGACCACCATTGCTAATAAATGTTTGTACTTACGCATTTCGCATCGTCCTTTGAATAATTCGCAAAGCAAGCTGAAGTACAAGTCTAATGCATGCCAGATATATATTAGTCACATTGCATGCATTTGAACTCAGAGTACACCCGATAATAGTTGTGTTCTATTCCTTTCGCCTGATATTTAACAGCACAAGCCGTAGAACGTATGCTGAAATATTGTCGCATCCTGGCAATGAAATATTGCTTAATGACATTGCAATTTCACTCCGAAATACAAAGTCATGCTGGCATTTTACTTCGCAATGCAAACCTTAACAAACTGAAAGCAAAAATGTTCTGGGATTTGTGAGATTCCCAGGGCCATAGCCTGGGCCGGGCATGCGTGGAATTTGCATTCACTTATAATGGCTATTGGACATGGATGTGCATTTTAATAGCTCGGCTACTTGCACGCATATGCTTTGTTAAGCCGCTTGTAATAAAGGTAACTACAGCGATTTATTTTTGTATGCGGTTATTCGTGAACGTAAATAGCTAGACACGAACAGTCATCGATACAGATACGAGATAACCATGAGAACTCTGGGAATCTCTGCAACATAATGCCATCTCCGGGAACTTGTTTTGGTGCACAGCCGGCGGGCAGACAAATACCTGCAGATTGGCACGTCAGGCATCCGACTACTTTGCATGGATAGCACCTGGAAACAAAAGCCGGCCGCCAGCAAGCGCAACGCCCCTCGGTGGCATTCCCGAGGCTGGCCAACTGGCCGTCCAGGCAGGCGCCCGTCCCCTGCAGCCGGTGGCCGTCACGCAGCCCCTCGCGGAGCGGCCGCCCGACACACGCTCGACATTCCACCGAGCCACGGTGGCCGTCGACAGGGCACTACTGGCGTTACTCCTCTGCAAGGTGTCGCCCACGGCGTGGGAAAACGAGGCGCGCGCGACCTGCGGCGGCGCGTCTAATCTGGCGCGCTCGGCGGTAGTTCGGCGGCGGCCGGCGGCGGCCGGCGGCCCGCCGGTCCGCGAGTAACCCCGGTAGCTAATGATCAGCCGAGAATAAACTACGCGATGGTTGAAAATAGGATAATCATCCTGTCAGTGTGTTTGATATGATGGCCCGGTGATCGGCATTAGCGCGTCAAGTGCCGTTGAAGACGTGCTCAACGTCAGAAGTGATCTGCGGTCGGAGCGTGCGGTTCAACGTCAGAGGTGATCTGCGGTCGGAGCGTGCGGTTCAACGTCAGAGGTGATCCGCGGTCGGAGCGTGCGGTTCAACGTCAGAAGTGATCCGCGGTCGGAGCGTGCGGTTCAACGTCAGAAGTGATCCGCGGTCGGAGCGTGCGGTTCAACGTCAGATGTGATCTGCGGTCGGAGCGTGCGGTTCAACGTCAGAAGTGATCCGCGGTCGGAGCGTGCGGTTTAACGTCAGAAGTGATCCGCGGTCGGAGCGTGCGGTTCAACGTCAGAAGTGATCCGCGGTCGGAGCGTGCGGTTCAACGTCAGAAGTGATCCGCGGTCGGAGCGTGCGGTTCAACGTCAGAGGTGATCCGCGGTCGGAGCGTGCGGTTCAACGTCAGAGGTGATCCACGGTCGGCGAAGGAGGCTACGCAGAGATGGCTCGGTTAGAACGCTGAACGGTGCGCACGGTAGCTGGTGTAGATACCTCACAGCTGCATAGCAGTGTGTGCCGCCACGGAAAACTGTGTACAGTGTGTCGCTCAGGACACCAAATTCTTTTGGAAAGAGAAATTGCAACAGCATTTCCTGCAAAGGAACCAAAAAGAGGCTGACATGCAGACTGCAAAATCGGAAGGAAGATCGACAGCCAAATTTGTAGATTAGCCAGCATCTAGAAACCAAGGAAATCATAGTAATCCATGGCATCCCAGGGGTATAAGGAGTACTTGCGTACCCATAGGCGATCCAGCCACCTGAACGGGCCTGGCCCAGGTGCGATGTAAAATAAGTGTGCACGCGATACAGACTGCCAAGTAGCTGACACATACCTACATACATGCATGCTTATACACAAGCACACACGTAGATCACTCGCACACATATAGGAATGCATCACTGACGAACTTAGGAAACAAGGGAGAGGAAAAAGAAAACAAAGAAAATATAAATTCGGTGAGAACAGATAAAACAAATTTTAAAAGCAAGCATTTAAAGGATATCAGGTAGGGAGGGAAAATTTGGAGGAAATGGACAGCCACCAGAAAATGGCTACGTTTATAATGGAAGAATGAAAAAAAAACTTTCAAAACATGCAAAGAATACCGCAACTGTTCAGTTCATTGCCGCATGTCTGTCACGCCATCTACTTTGGTTCTCATACATTAATTTTGATAAGCTGCGGTAAATGTTTAACACAGGAAATAATTCATTTTTTAAACGTGGGGTATTGGCAGGTGGATGGGAAGGGGGACAGGCGATGGAGGGGTCCTCCGAAGGGGCCGATAGGGAGGCTCTCCGGAGAGGGCCGATGGAGGAGGCCTTCCGGAGGGTGTCGGTGGAGGAGGCATTCCGGAGGGGGCCGACAGAGGAGCCCCTCCGGAAGAAGTCGATTGAGGTAGCCCTCCGGAGAGGTCGCTGGAGGAGGTCCTCGGGAGGGTGTCGATGAGGAGGTCCTCCGGAGGGGGTCGATGGAGGAGGTCCTCCGGAGGGGGTCGATGGAGGAGGTCCTCGGGAGAGGGTCGATGGAGGAGGCCCTCCGGAAAGGGCCGATGAGGGGGCCCTCCGGAGGGGGTCGAATGAGGAGGCCGGAGGAGGTCGATGAGGAGGCCCTCCGGAGAGGGTCGATGGAGGAGGTCCTCCGGAGGGCTCGATGGAGGAGGTCCTCCGGAGGGGGTCGATGGAGGAGGTCCTCCGGATGGGGTCGATGGAGGAGGTCCTCCGGAGAGGGTCGATGAGGAGGCCCTCCGGAGGGGGTCGATAGAGGAGGTCCTTCGGAGGGGGTCGATGGAGGAGGCCCTCCGGAGGGGTCGATGGAGGAGGCCCTCCGGAGGGGTCGATGGAGGAGGCCCTCCGGAGGGGGTCGATGGAGGAGGCCCTCCGGAGGGGGTCGATGGAGGAGGCCTTCCGGAGAGGGTCGATGGAGGAGGTCCTCCGGAGGGGGTCGATGAGGAGGCCCTCCGGTGGGGGTCGATGAGGAGGCCCTCCGGAGGGGGTCGATGGAGGAGGTCCTCCGGAGGGGTCGATGGAGGAGGTCCTCCGGAGGGGGTCGATGAGGAGGCCCTCCGGAGGGGGTCGATGGAGGAGGTCCTCCGGAGGGGGTCGATGAGGAGGCCCTCCGGTGGGGGTCGATGAGGAGGCCCTCCGGAGGGGGTCGATGGAGGAGGTCCTCCGGAGGGGGTTGATGGAGGAGGCCCTCCGGAGAGGGTCGATGGAGGAGGCCCTCCGGAGAGGGTGATGGAGGAGGTCCTCCGGAGGGGGTCGATGAGGAAGTCCTCCGGAGAGGGTCGATGGAGGAGGTCCTCCGGAGGGGGTCGATTGAGGAGCCCCTTCGGAGAGAGTCGATGGAGGAGGCCCTCCGGAGGGGGTCGATGAGGAGGCCCTCCGGAGGGGGTCGATGAGGAGGTCCTCAGGAGAGGGTCGGTGGAGGAGGTCCTCCGGAGGGGGTCGATGAGGAGGCCCTCCGGAGGCAGACGGTGCCGAGTCGGCGTGTCGGCCGCCCGGCTCAAGCAATTAGCGACCACAATCAGCATAATGATCGCTTGTGCGCGCACCTTCTTGCGTCAAATTGAGCTATTAGAATCGGCGGCACCTGGAAGGAGAAGCTGCGTTCTCTCTCGCAGTCGCTCTGTCGCCACATAATGATATAACTGGCCAGACGTCGGCCATAATCAGGGATAATCGCCGCCGAACGGTAAGACCCTACAAGGTCAAAAGGTTCTAAATTGCCTGATTCGCGCTGATTGTGCGGGTGTCCAAGCCGACGTTATTACAGTGGGACGGCCAAACAAGGTTTCCGTCACTCACAAAAAAGCTCCGAGTCAATTAATGTGACAGGTTATGCTCTGAAAATGGTGTTTGTCATTTGCGGGGTGAACGTGATAAGATGTTCGATGGGTCGCAGCCGGACGGCAGCTCGATACAAACCACATGCGGGTTCGAACGGTCCCACCAGGGACTGCCATTTATTGGTGATCAACTGCCGGTCACAAGGAGGCACAACGAAGCAGAGATTGCTGCGTGGCCTGACCTGTCCGATCGACTTGGGGTGTGTGAGTGCGAGTTTGAGTGACATCAGATGGTCGCCCACTCTCCTGCATTAGAATTACAACATACAGTATCGCCAGAAATGGATTATTTGCCGATGTGGAATATCAGGCGGAGATTCCACCCCTCTCGTCCTCCTTCATCCCCTCCTCCTTTCGCCCTTCCGTCACTTCTTTCCTTTTACCTCACTTCGTTGTGAGATACCGGGGGCAACGCAGTTCAGTGGTGGAGCTTTGGGGTGCCTTCCCATGCATTTGGATGATACATTTGAACATTTTCCCGGCTTCAAGCCGCAAGAAACAGTCTACAACACTTTATGAATGCTTAAAGCTATGTGAAGAGAAAATAATATTTTCCGAGCGAAGAAGACGTCCGGGCTACCTATAGTGAGGACCACACCAGTTCTCTCACGGGTGGGAATCGGAGACGCCCTGGCTATCATAGTGAGGACCGTACTACAGCTGGGGAATGGAGACGTCCGGGCTATCATAGTGAGGACCGTACTACAGCTGGGGAACGGAGACGTCCGGCTATCATAGTGAGGACCGTACTACAGCTGGGGAACGGAGACGTCCGGGCTATCATAGTGAGGACCTTACTACAGCTGGGGAACGGAGACGTCCAGGCTACCATTGTGAGGACCGTACTACAGCTGGGGAACGGAGACGTCCAAGTTATCATAGTGAGGACCGTACTACAGCTGGGGAACGGATACGTCAGGGCTACCATTGTGAGGACCGTACCAGTTCGTCACGGCTGAGGGCCGGATATGAAGCAAACCGTGCATTATGGCACTTCGTCACATTCAGAGGTGCACAAACTCGGCGTCTCGCTTGCCCCAGTACGTGACACATTTTTAATGATGTAATAGATTGAGACACAACATACTTGCGCAATGAATAATACGAAACATAGTGGTTGTTTTTGTGGTCATTTTTATGTTCAGTCGAAGCATATGTCAACGAACTCTGAATATTGTGATTGACACAAAAGCATCAAATGTTCATACACACAAAAGCATGAAATGTAGAATATAGTGGTGTATGTTTAATCAGAACTCGCTCGTGCAAAATTACTGAGATTGTATTGACTTCTACGGCAGCATTGCGAGCTACCGCCCGCCGGTCGACTTTTGCGGCAGATGAGACAGATGCGACAGGACCTTGAGTGACTGATTGTGGCGCATATGATTCAAAACAAACATGAAGGTTCCCCTCTCAAGGCAGAAGCTAGCTTGTGGTTATCCCCGATGTCTATTCTTCGGCGATGTAATTTTTCACTAGAAACTTGAACGTCACCCAGAACTCACCTGAAGATACAAAAACACATTTTTGGAAAACGGATCATGGATATATTGGCGTGCTTAAAACGAATTACAAGCACCACCTACCTACTTAACTAGGCAGGTAGGTATGTTTCTGGTGGACCTTCATAGGGTATTCCGTCAGCCACCTGTTTGTTATCGATAACGTCAACTTCAACGACGTCATCATGTTTATTCCTGCTCCAACGATACTCTGGCAGGTTTTACGGTTGTCGAGATCACTGTCTAACCATTACTGCCATAACCACCAACTCCTATCCCTCTCCCTGCAATACACTACCTCGTAACGTTATGGCATGCAACTGTCAGCTAATTGTCCTTGCTCCCCTCCCCCAAAACATATAAATTGCAAAGCCACAAGTCTCTTCCATTGACTGCGTGTCACTGCTGACCAGCATTGGTTGCAGGGACATAATTGAACACTTACGGTGTACGTACAGTGCACATACAGTGCATATATATACACATACGTACATACGTACGGTGTAGACGCATAATACAGCTCGTCATGTACTCCCGAGTAACGGACAGAACACGAGTGCGAAGATCCTACGCCTTTTCTGATCATACCAAGCATGTTTGAATCCTGAGTTTGGATGTATTGCACATGTTCTAGAATCTGTCCTCAATATTTGGGACTATTTAGCTTGAACATTAAAATTCGCGGTTCAAATCCAAGTAGCAGAGTGTGTTTCGCCACGCCTGTCACCGTGAATCTAGCCATGCCAGGCTCAGCCTGACACCCAGTGGTCTTTTGGACCAGACATTATAGACACCAACTAAATTTATTCTAAATTAATATATGATAAGACAGCTAAGTCTGAAAAGCAGACAGTTTTGAGAGCATGGACTCGCTTGATATGATACGAGCTTGACCTTTGGTATTATTCGCCTTACGTTAGACATGTACTTTGACCCTACCTGCTCTAAACAAAATGTTGTGCAGCTACTCACATGGTGGCCGAGATAACAAGGTGATGCGGAATTAGACTCACCCTCGACTGTGGAAACAGGCGGTGTCGCTTTTGTCATGTTTGAGCAAAAACAGACAGTTCTAAATAAAAAACCAGAGGTTCTGCTGCTGGCTGATGACGGTGCAGTTTCGCATCTTCATCAATTTGTTCAGTTTGTCTCAATTGTAGGACTACATTCCAGGAATTAGGAATTTCGAAACTGAAAGTGAGTTTTGGTGCGCGCTAACTTATCTGGATTTTCTTCAGTTGAGGAATGCACGGTTTTGCGGATTATCCAACTTGGTGAAGGATTTGTGTGCACATATTACTGTAAAGATAAGAATACGAGATAAAAGCACTGAACAATATTCATAGATTAGGAGATATATGAATATATTTACACCTCTATATCTCTATCATACACATACACTTTGTAGTCCTTGTGTATACTTGGCAGCGGCGTTGGGCACTGCTTTGCGCACCAGCACGCGCTCCATTTACACAGCCACAGTACAGTTGTCAACAACTTTCAATCATAAGCGAAGTGTCCATGTAAGTATCGTATTTCTTGATGCAGTGAATTGTGATGTTGTCGTAGCAACACTAAATGACATATGCGCGTGTGTGGTAAGTACCCATTGGATAAATTGCGCTAACGATGTGAACATATACAAATGGATCTTTTTTTTTTTTTTTTTCTCACCTTTTTTTTTCCTTACCCCTTTACCCTTTTTACCCATTTTTTTTTTTTTTTTTTTAATTAATTAAAATATTTTTTTTTTTTTTTTCCTTCCCCTCCCCCCTTTTTCCCTTTTTTTTTTTTTTTTTTTTTTTTTTTTTTTTTTTTTTTTTTTTTTTTTTTTTTTTTTTTTTTTTTTTTTTTTTTTTTTTTTTTTTTTTTTTTTTTTTTTTTTTTTTTTAATTTTTTTTTTTTTTTTTTTTTTTTTTTTTTTTTTTTTTTTTTTTTTTTCTTCTTTCCCCCCACCCTTTTTTTTTTTTCTCTTTTTTTTTTTTTTTTTTTTTTTTTTTTTTTTTTTAAAAAAATTTTCCTCCAAATCCTCTTTTTTTCTTCCTTATTTTTTTTTTTTTTTTTTTTTTTTTTTTCTTCCTTTTTTTTTTAATTTTTTTTTTTATTTTTTCCCCCCTTTTTTTCCCGGTGTGGGGATGGTTAATTTTTTTTTTTTACCCAAAAACCCCCCTTTTTTTTTACTAATTAATATTCGCCAACATAGTACAAATTTCGCAAGGGTCAAAGGGAAAATTGGTTATGATGATACCGAAAAATACAGCAATGGAAGCATTTTCGTCCTTCCTAACTTTGCACCAAAGGCGCGCCCTGCCCAGTATTTCCACCGCTTTCAGTGCACAGAGAGAATGCGTAAGTAACAAGTATAAAATCAGTCGGAGCCGGCACTGAGTCAAGATATTACTACCTATCAATTTATACCGGTAGTTCATTTTTCATGATTAGTACTTATTATATTTATGATTATACCTATTATAATTATCAAAATACTCTCACACCTGCTTACTACATGAGCTTGAACCTGGGTAGACCAAAGTTTGTCGTGCCTATCTATGTGTGTATATCCGATTAAAATTATGTATGTGACATGAGAAATAGGGTAGCGTAGCAAGCTAATGCCCCATTCATTGGATGTCTGCTATTCAAGCATTATTATTACACTGAATGCTCTGCCCTCGCGATTACATCTGTCACAAATCGAGAGCACCAGGAACCAAACTTCCCTGGCAGCGACTTCTCTAGTGGTTCCCGGAGGTTCCTCCTTCGCCATTGCCAGGTCAGGAGGTCGCACGGGTCACCACAACACCAACGCCCGATTAATAATAACGCACATAGTTGGGTCGGCTCGGTGCGCCGAGATGAAATGATGATGATGGCCCGATTTGGTGGCGTTTTATGTTGGCTGCGGCGGCGCACAGTGTCGGTGGATAGGCGGCCGTGACGCGCAGAACGCCCGGCACGTCCGCGGTCGGAACGGCCGCTGCCGTGAGCGCTGCGCGCGCACCAGCTCGGTGTGAATGCGCGACCGGCCGAGCCGATCACGTTTCTAAAACGAGCCGCCCCGCCGGCGGGCGGTAATGATGCGCATTGGGTCCGGCTAATAATCACCTGGTGCGCTATCTACGAATGTCTCGAGTGTGGGAAAATTCCTCTCCCCGTTTTTCTGGCGCATGCGTCACGAAGCGGACGCGTGGCCGCTTATTGGCGGACATGGCAGTGTCGCACGGATACAGCACGCACGGGCGAGCACGCCGCAGCTTCGCCGGCTGGCGGCTGGGATACAAGTGGCGCATAAGTGCCAGTCGCCTGCTGGTTCTCATCGACGAAATTAACCTTTTCCCGCATTGCAGGGGCAAAATGAATTTTGTCCAGTCCTTGGGAAAACTGGAAACTTCAGTGCATGAGCATACAAATCAATCAATATTAAGGTTTGTCGTGCGATCACCTCGAAAAGTGAACGTTTATTCTCGGATTACCCGCTCACCTTCCAGCTCACCTAAAGCAACTTGTTGACAAACATTTCGGGGGACGAGTAGTTTGGGCTTAAGTTGTCCGTCTCACAATAGAAAGATTGGGGGTTCGAGTCTCACCTGCCGTTACTTTTTACCCGCGACCAATCAGCTTGAGAGATTGTCGACGCTATATGATTCAATGGTCGACGCGTCGTAAATCCAATAACCACCATCGATAAACATTCGGTTGGCGAATTGATTAATCTATGCATGTGAGACATCCGCCTTAGCTCCGGCACTGATTAAGCATCTCATTCAGTTTCATGGCAGATGGAAGCATATAAATGGGAGACATCATAGAACAGAAGTGACCAAAATAGGGCACCCTGCAATTGGCAGTGTTTCCGAAGATGTGCCGCAGGTGATGAGAGTGACTCAAGTTGTGCTCGTGTTGGGATTGGAATACATTAAACTCTGTGTTTCTGTTCGTTGGAAACAGGTGCGAAAACGATACCATATACATATGGAATTCGTAATTAGATGTCGCATTAAGGCACATATATATGTCAATGCCATAGGACACATTGACGTTGATAGTGTGCCTATGTATTGCTCTTCGAGTCTCATGTTCTGCAATGTATGCAACGTTGCATGATCGGATATGCAATGTTCCATCCTGGGAGCTTGATCCAGCTCCACATCGCCAGGCTTGACACGTTTGGTGCCCCGGGATCTCCGCACCGCTGCCGTGTGTGTCACTGCTGATAGGTACCGGCACTGCCGAGTGTGTCACTGCTGATAGGTACCGGCGCTGCCGAGTGTCACTGCTGATAGGTACCGGCGCTGCCGAGTGTGTCACTGCTGATAGGTACCGGCGCTGCCGAGTGTCACTGTTGATAGGTACCGGCGCTGCCGAGTGTGTCACTGCTGATAGGTACCGGCGCTACCGAGTGTGTCACTGCTGATAGGTACCGGCACTGCCGTGTGTGTCACTGCTGATAGGGACTGGCGCTGCCGAGTGTGTCACTGCTGATAGGTACCGGCACTGCCGTGTGTGTCACTGCTGATAGGGACTGGCGCTGCCGAGTGTGTCACTGCTGATAGGTACCGGCACTGCAGAGTGTGTCACTGCTGATGGATACCGATGATGCGAAGTGTGCCACTATCGATAGGTATCAGTGTTGCGCGGTGTCTCACTACTGACAGGTACTGCTGTCGTGGAATACGTCACTACCAGTAGTTACCGCAGGCTACCTCGCAGTGTGCCACTACTGAGACATGCCGCTGCTGCGAAGTATGCCACTCGAAAGACAACGACGACCGTGCTCTCGGGTCATTTACAGTCGCCGCCCAATCTATGACAGATGGGCTGGGCGCCGCTCATTTCTGGAGCAAACACTGTGCGCCGCGAGTAAAAAGCGGCCCATATGGCTGCGGCCCGGTCACGAGCGGCGAGTTTATCTGGGCTGCGCATCAGCCACCCCCGCCCCCCATTGTGCCACCGGCGTGGCAACAATGGGCGGCCCACTGGGGCCGCTGACAGCTCGCCTGGCCGGGGTGGCCGGGGTCAGCCGAGCCGACGGGACGCGGCCATCCGAGCCGCAAGGAGAGCGGCGACAGAGACACGGCGGCGTCACAGCGGCGTCACGGCGGCGCCGCCTCGTGCTGATCAAGGGGCTCGGGAGCGTTACAGTAGGGGCTCGGGAGGGCTGTACTGCAGACTCGGGACGGTGACACCGGAGAACCGGCAGGGTTACGGCATGGAGTGAGGCGGTCATGGTAGGGCATTGGGGACGGGGCAGCAGAGAATCTGGACTATTGCATTTGGAGGATTATGGCAGAGAACAGAAGAGTTACGATAGAGGCCCAGACGTTTACGGTTGAGGTCGCGAGAGCTGCAATGGAGGTTCGGGAGGGTTGAGGTCGACATTCTGGAATGATGTGATTGAGTACTGGGGAGATGGGTGGAGACTCAGAGGGATTTCGGGTGAAACATTGCAGGCCTACGATAGATATGAGGGAATGCTAAGATATATAGCATACAGAACGTTTGATAAAATTAGACTTAATCTAGATTCAGCATTCATGTGTGCAATGTATCTGTGATCAACGCCTCGCTTGCCTTAGGAGCACTGTCCTATCAGTAGCACATACCGAATGCATCGTGAAGATCCAGCTGAAGTTAGCAAGTGGGACAGTTTCAGAAGCTTAGTCACTGTTTGTTCTTGCGTGAAAGGTATTTGCTCGCGAAAACACAATCAAGTGGCAGATAAGGCAATGTGCAACTTCATTGTGTGTGGTAACGCTATCCTGAGTACATTAGCTTGGTTTGTAGTATCGATCTTATGAGTACATCGGTTTCGTTTGCAGTATCAGCAGAGGAGCTGACGCCGTGGCAGTTGGATGGCTCCCTTTCACGGAAGACCGAAAGACACAGCAACCGGGGGAGATTCGCTCAGGTCGCCGTCCGGCGGCTGGCGCCGGCCGCGGCGGGGAACCCGAAGCCCTCTACCGGCAGGCACGACAAACATGACGCTTCGCACGCGGCGCGCGGCAAATGCAGAATGTCGAGCATGCGTGACCGAGTTTGTGTGTCTGTGGTCGGTTCGATCAGTGCGGCCGACACCGGAACGGCATTTGAGCCGACAGCTGAGCCGACAGCTGAGCGGGCTGCGGCGCCGCCGCCGACGCGCCGCCGACACGCGCCGGCGCGGCGCGGCGCGCGCTTTCATTTAGTCGCCTCCCGCGGCGGTGCGGCCAATTAGCCGCCTGGCCGCCGCAGCTGCCTCCGCCGATCTGCGTCCGAGTCGACGGCGACGGCGGCGCCGACGGTGCCGACACGCCAATGTAACTGAAGCCGCCTGTAGCAGCGCGCTGTCATGTAGCAGCTTGTAGCAACATGGGATGGCTGGTTTGGTGGCTGAATTGTTGTTGGATGGTGGTCAGGCGTCATGGTGGGGGACGACCGAACACCTAGGGAGCCGCACGTGTTGTTGAATGTGTGAAGGCGTGTTTATTCTACTCCACCTCCGTTTCTCGTAGTTGTGCAATTATTTAATCGAATTTGCACATTGAAGTGCTGTGTGACAGACATCTAATACTGTAATCCAATACATACTAGTGTAGTACAATGATGAACATAGGTTCTTTAGAAAGCTGATGCAGCATCGATGATAGAGTCTCAGTCTCTTTAATTATTTTCTTATAGTATGTTTAGTTTACAGGCTTAACCTTTGGATCGTATTAACCCTTTGCCATGTATCACGTATTCGACTTTTATAACGTCCATTTCCATGAATCATAATTGTTAAGAAATTCACTTCTACTCGTAGAGATACCTACGAACATCTACCAATACAGCCTGGTAATCTGCACTCCACATCCATATAGCTATACGCAGTTGTTTATATATTTTGCTGTTGAAGTAAATATATGTGGGGTTAACATATGGAGTAGAAAGCGGGGTTAACGGACAGGTTATTGCTACGTCGGAGGATGTTAGGGCGATTCCGAATGCAGAATAGTCAATACCGTTTTCGGTCAATTCCACCTTAAAAGCCGATTCGGAAATCAGGCTGCAACGCAAGATGTAGTTTTACTGTTGCGAGGAATGAATAGGAGAAGATAGCTGTTCAGTCTTTGCAATGACAAGCACTCGAGCCGTGGAAACATGGCTTTCAAAAGTAATTAATTGTGCATCAAATGAGTGGCTTGTGACATTGTCCTCACCCTCGGCTCCCTAAATGTACAATGTATGTCGTCCAAATTTACCCCGTACCTCATTCTGCATAGAATGCATATGTAAATATGCTCCATATATATCCCATGATTTTCCTGATTGAATTGGATTGTTAATCACCATAATATGATGATTATGTGTTGGTTTTATTTTACGAAGAGGTAATACTCAAGAGCATTCAATTCAATTATCGTTGGCCTGGCCTCGACTAAGAAAAATGACTACGGGGCCAAGTCGATGTGTTTGGCTGTGACATAGCTTAAATGGCAGTTGCACCACTCCTGGATATCTTGTCCGGTGGTTCTATTGAATAGAACCACCGGACAAGATACACATACTGTCACTCTTGCTGTCGGGACCCCAATCGTAACATAGCCGAAAAAGCTTTGCCACGTTTATCTCAGGAAACGTGCAAACTCCTGCAGGAATACCAGAGCAGTGGGCGGGCGCCCGACTGCCGAGCAAATCTCACTACCAGCCTACCGCCCGAGCAATACAGCAATACATCTCAGACAAGATACAGTCCGAGCCCCTGGCTTGGGCTGCAGTGGTAACTGTTTGTGGGATGACCTCGTCCATGCGTCATGCCGCATGTGTGCGTGAGGTGCCGGCCGGTGTGCGTTTCTCTTGGACAGGAGGGGTCACTATCATGCGACAGCTCGGGTGTCAGCCAGTGTCAGCGAGCGCGGTGGTCAATATTTGACAGGGATAATGGTCGAGGCGCGTCGAATCGCACCCGATCTCACCTCGGGGATTAGCCTACCCCTTTAAAAGGCGCTTATCTTGGCCAAACAGCAGCCGATGGACATGGGCAGCGGCGGGCTGCGCCGGCTGGACCCTGAGCCACGGCCGGGCCGCCGGCCGCGCCGATACGACAGACCGACAGGCGCCCACGCCTGCCGTCCTTCTGTTTCACCGTCACACGCCCGGCCGCCGCCGTGGGCGTCAGCGTGGGGCGTGCGGCGCTGTTGACGCGCGAGCGGGGTCCGACGGCCGCGCCGACCCGCCGGCCTGCGAGAGGGTGCAATCATCGTCTCGACGGCCAGGTGGGGCTCTGGGAATCAGCGACTGGTCGCGCCGTTTATTGCTACTTTACAATGGCTATAAACGTTGGCACACGACGCGGGCGCGACGTGTCAACAGAGCGCCGTCCTATTAGCCGCAACAACATCTGTTCGCCGCCAGACGACCGCGCTCTGTGTGCCCGCCGAAGGGTAAACGAGCCGCGGGCATCGGCTGGCGGTGGTGACGTCACCGGCCGCCGGCGCGGCTTCGGCGGCGGCCGGACGTGATCACTGGTGGACGTGATCGCTGGTGGATGTGATCTCTGGTGGACGTGATCGCTGGTGGATGTGATCTCTGGTGGACGTGACCACTGGTGGACGTGATCACTGGTGGACGTGATGCGCTGGAGGACGTAATCACTGGTGGACGTCATGCGATGGTGGATGCGATCACTGGTGGACTGATCACTGGTGGACTGATCACTGGTGGACGTGATCACTGGTGGACGTGATCACTGGTGGACGTGATCGCTGGTGGATGTGATCTCTGGTGGACGTGACCACTGGTGGACGTGATCACTGGTGGATGTGATCTCTGGTGGACGTGACCACTGGTGGACATGATCACTGGTGGACTGATCACTGGTGGACGTGATCACTGGTGGACTGATCACTGGTGGACGTGATGCGCTGGAGGACGTAATCACTAGTGGACGTGATGCGATGGTGGACGCGATCACTGGTGGACTGATCACTGGTGGACGTGATCACTGGTGGACGTGATGCGCTGGAGGACGCGATCACTGGTGGACGTGATCACTGGTGGACGTGATCACTGGTGGACATGATCACTGGTGGACGTGATCACTGGTGGACGTGATCACTGGTGGACGTGATCACTGGTGGACGTGATCACTGGTGGACGTGATGCGCTGGTGAACTGATCACTGGTGGACGTGATCGCTGGTGGAAGTGATGGCTGGAGGACGTGATCGCTGGAGGACGTGATCACTGGTGGACGTGATCGGTGGTGGTCGTGATCGCTGGTGGACGTGATCGCTGTTGGTCGTGATCCCTGGAGGACGTGATCGCTGGTGGCTAGCCAGAATCGATCGGCAGGCGGCCGACACAGTCGTGAGCTGAGGGTGGAGTTCTCGGCAAGGGCGGCCCGGCGGCCTGGGGCGTCCGGTTCGTCCAGTGCAACTCGGGGATTGGTATGGCGCTGTAGCTTCATCTCAGCCTCGGAGCCATGGGGACGACTCCTCGCGGCAGTTCCTCACCGAAGCTGGCACATGTCCAACTGGAAGGTGGCGATGTGTGGAATAAATGAGAACCCTCGTCTCAGTGTGTGGCATTTTCCACCTTCGCCAGCCGAAGGGGTGCGACCCCCCCCCCTCTGTTCCATGTTTCTGTGTTTCCAAACGAAACGTGCTAAATACACGAAGCAAAAGTGGACGTGGTGGTGGGACGAGATCTCTCAATTGACACCCGATTTGCATTCTGGGTAGTGATAGGTGACAAGGATAAAATTGGACGATGAAATGGGATTCAGGAATTAAAATAACCATACATATATTATTAAGCTAAAAGGCCATCCGAGGTCAACTTAGGACAATGACCTCAAACAGCAAATCAGGATCAAATATACATGTCATTTAGTTTTTGTGTTGCAAAATAGATTTTGTCCTCACTAAATACTGCATGAGGAAGATTTGAGCTCAATGCCACCACTGTTACATGTACCAACAGTGGTGATGGCGAGGGCTAGGCCTGCCGCTGGGGACTCACCAGCCAGTCAGGATATTGCCACCAGAGTACCGAAGCCACTTATGATGCATCCACGAACAGAAGAAAAGATGTCCGATATCAAAGCACCATACGGAGCAACGATGAAATAAATGGCAAGCATATTTATTCCCACTACCTAGATGGGCTTTGTAAGCTTCGTTGAATTTAAGATACATTGGCTGCACTTCACCCTGGATACATGGTTCACCAAGACCGAAGTGTCAATTTTCGACGCGTGGGAGATAAATAGGGTACGGATTCAAATTCAGGGCCTAAAAAACAGGTTATGCATAAATTCTAAAAATTGTCATCGAAGATCAACCTAAGTCAGTTACTCTGAGTGGACTTGGAATGGCACAAGGGCAATGTCCATTATCAATCCAGTCATCTGTTAGCCAAATCTGCGCCAGCTTTATTACTTTAGGCCACAATGTGATGTCAGGGTGTGATAATCAGCGATTTCATTCAATCAGCTCGGTTGCCCTCCCCCGCCGCGACCCTTGCGAGGGTTAGACGCACGTATCACATCGGAGTTGGTTGGTTATTGAGGCTTCGGGGTACGTCTACTACATAGCCACTGTACGCCTACTCAGGTCAGCGTGCCGGACCCAGACCCGTGCCGGATCCAGACCCGTGCCGGATCCAGGCTCGTGCCGGACCCAGACCCGTGCCGGATCCAGACCCGTGCCGGACCCAGACCCGTGCCGGACCCAGACCCGTGCCGGATCCAGACCCGTGCCGGACCCAGACCCGTGCCGGACCCAGACCCGTGCCGGATCCAGGCCCGTGCCGGACCCAGACCCGTGCCGGATCCAGACCCGTGCCGGACCCAGGCCCGTGCCGGACCCAGGCCCGTGCCGGACCCAGACCCGTGTCGGATCCAGGCCCGTGCCGGACCCAGACCCGTGCCGGATCCAGACCCGTGCCGGACCCAGACCCGTGCCGGATCCAGGCCCGTGCCTGACCCAGGCCCGTGCCGGACCCAGACCCGTGCCGGACCCAGGCCCGTGCCGGACCCAGACCCGTGCCGGACCCAGACCCGTGTCGGATCCAGGCCCGTGCCGGACCCAGACCCGTGCCGGATCCAGGCCCGCCGGACCCAGACCCGTCCGGCCCAGACCCGTGCCGATCCAGACCCGTGCCGGATCCAGGCCCGTGCCGGATCCAGACCCGTGCCGGACCCAGACCCGTGCCGGATCCAGACCCGTGCCGACCCAGACCCGTGCCGGACCCAGGCCCGTGCCGGATCAGGCCCGTTCCGACCCAGGTCCGTGCCGGACCCAGGCCGTGCCGCGATCCAGACCCGTGCCGGATCCAGGCCCGTGCCGGACCCAGACCCGTGCCGGATCCAGGCCCGTGCCGCATCCAGACCCGTGCCGGATCCAGCCCAGACCCGTCGATCCAGACCGTGCCGGACCCAGACCCGTGTCGGATCCAGGCCCGTGCCGGACCCAGACCCGTGCCGGATCCAGACCCGTGCCGGACCCAGGCCCGTGCCGCGATCCAGAACCGAGATGAGAAAGCAACGCTTTTTTATTTGCTCCAGCTACTACAGCTAATATTGTGTAGTCTCTCTGTACAGTGGGCAGCTCCATAAGCACAGCTTTGAAAGGAAATTTGGAAACTAACAATAGTAAAGCCGAAGGTCTAGAAAGTATTTTAGCGCCGCTTCAAAGTGCAGCAGGCTAAAGCTCGAAAGTATTGCGGTGGCTCGAGAGAACACTGGGTGGCCTCCAGCCAAGGGGTATGTATTTCTTGATCTCCATTTATGGAAGAGGTGGAACATTCGGCTCATGTGTGGTTATACGATGTGTGGAAATTGAGAGTAACTTCACCGACCCTGGTTGGAGCACTGTAACTTCCGATTTTAGATTGATTGGAAAACTGCTTATAAAATAGCCGTTTTCATCCTCGCCACTATGAAGTTTCACAAATTTAACTCTTGGTATGGAATCCCTCCACCGCAGACATAGTAAAGAATAGATGGAGACCAAAGTATGATCGCTTAACCATTATGTATTCTGATCATGGCAAAAGATGCGAGCAGAAGCGGCGTTACCAATTTTTCTGGAATTTCATCCGTCTTTTTCGTGAGCAGTGAGCACCTACCACATAATTCAATATAATCTTGGCTAAATTTCGCTAGGGGAAGCAAGCCACTGAAATAATTATCCCGTAGTGAACTTCATCAGGCATACTAGCCGGGAAAGTGTGCAGTTTTTCCGCACTACCCACCCCAGACGTGCACCATGCGGTAGCGAGTCAAAATTCCGAACAATCAGAGCCAAGATCCGTGGTCACAAAATGGGTCCCACGGAACCGACCTGGTGTCACTCTGAATTTGCAATGGTTCCGCCACAGCTGGCTGATGTGGTTGCAGCGAGGTGCAGCCTAGGCTCAGCCAGGAACGCGTCAAGGGAAGTCCTGACGGATACACCAAAGTCGTCCGCAAAAAGCGCGCTCAATGTTCGCACGCCGAAGGGAATGCTGAAACACGCTGAACTGTGGTGTACTGTTCAGTGTACTATAAAGCGGTGGGTCCAGTAATTGCCGCTGAAAGCCACTTTTAAGTTTGTGATGAAAGAAACTCAGGAGTAAACTCAGAATGGGAATACTCGACTAACACCTTTGAGGTACATACTGGCAGCTAGCCTGCATGTGCCCACCTGACGTCACACATAATGCCCTGGTGGAAGTTTACTACTACCAACTAGTAAGTGGCGGCGGTGGCCGAAGCCCACGAGAAGATGTGCTCAATTTCTTGTGTTAACCGACCTTGATAAATGAAATCGAGGTCTTCACTTACCAGGTGTGGACGGCTCTTGCCGAATAGGTTATTGAGACGAGCATCAATGTTACAGGTCCGTAAGCAGTTTGCTACGTGTCGTCCTTCCGTGAGATATTTTGGGCAGCTGATTAATAGATGCTTCACTGTGAAATGTGAACTCAGCATCACGCTAACGGCAGAACGGAGGTGTGGAATTATCGGGAAGATAGCCATGAGTCGGTCTCGCATGGCCATACTGGAGTCGGGCCAGGGTCATCTCCAGTTAACGACTGGTCTGTGAGCTGGCAGACCACGGAGCCAGAGCCGCAGCCTTCATGTAATAAAGATGATTGGAATACGTGCTTCTCCATTATTTTTGTTGGTAACATGCGAAGTATGTCTTTGCTTGGTGCAAAATATCCGAGAGTGCAAAGGGGATTTCCCGCGGTTTCGGTGAGATAACGAATTTTTTCGCCAGAGCATCAGCCCGTACATTGCCCGCTGTTGCAAAATGTCGATGTATCCATAAGGAAATGGCGTTTTTAAAAAGGGGAAGATAATACTACATTTTCATCAGCCCAAAGAGTGTTCGGTGTCGAATTATCCTTGTAGTGCCTGCAAGGAAGCTTTGAAGTCGGTGCAAATAACTGTTTGGGCAATACCGTTTCCTTTGATATCCGACAGGGAGATTCTCATTGCATATAATTCCCGTGTTAACCCAGTGGTGAAGCTAGATGTTTCGCGCTGAACCGGAAGTGCTGACCCACGACGGCTGAATCAGCCTTGTCTCTGTGTTCGGAGCCGTCTATTGGAACTGACAGCAGGCATAGCTAATACAGGTGTGGACGTGTTTTGATTGGACCGGTTGTGGTAGCGTTGTTTGGGCGGAGCCTGTTGGGCTGCTACGTGTGATGTCACAGTTCTACAGGCTATAAATATCCCCAGTTTGAGCTAGAGCCATCATATGAAATAAACTGAATAGGTTAAGCTCCAGTGAGTTAAATGCTTCCAAATTCGACGCACTGAAGTCATCTCGTGGCCATCTATGTGATGGCAATGCACCGCCCGTGTTAACATTCGCAGATGTTCTTAACATAACTATGCCTGGGGAGTGGGTTGGACCTATTTGGTCCGGCGCGCCACCTAGAGGCGTGCCGGACCAAATAGGTCATTTGTGCCGCTTTGAGCTGTGCCTTTTCGTAATAGGTTTTTTAATAGTTAAAATATTCAGATAACTGCATTTTCTTGTCCAGTATGCACCACAACGTTCTCTGGTTCAAATGACGCTCACACACACTGGCAGACATTTTTGGGGTAATGGCACCCACCAAGTGCATGGTACGCTGTCGGAATTTAGCACACAAGCCGAAATTGACCACCAAAATGATGTTCAGAGTGTGCCACTGTTGTAGAGTGATATGTAACAGGACAACAGAGCATTAGACATTGGCTTTACGGTAGATGACACCGTGACGTATCTGCTACTCATCACTTCCACTGTACTTGTGATAACTGACAAATAGTATGAAATAGCAGTTCAGCCTGGCAGTGCGCTTCCACCGATCGCACGTTGTCTTAGCTGAAGTCGCAGAAGCAGCAGCAGACATCGCGCGATATTTTAGCAGGTCGTGTGGCAGGCTGGGATTCGATCTCCGATGAAGCTGATTGTTTCGCCGGGATGACACCAGGTGGCATATGTGTATGGCAAGAGCGGAACATCTACACACGTTACATTTGTGGAGTGGGAGTGCCATAGCATAGCATACACAAACAATTCCTCAGGACGGTGATTGGTATACTGCATAATTATGATCCTAGGCAATGCCTTGAATTGGGTGCCAATCACAACCTTCCTTCGTAGGTTTGTCCCAATATATTTGCTGTGATTGATATCCAAGAGGTATCGAAGAAGACAAATCTGATTAAATAATGGATGCATTGGTGCAGGAGCTCCCTAGAGCTTAGGTCTACTGTTCTGAACACCAAAATTACAATTGAGCATAGTTTCCGCTAGTTCTTGCAAGGTTCACTAGTTACCAGGTACTCCATTAGTTCTTGCTAGGTATCGACCACCAAACTTCGAAATTCCGCAAAGTTTTTCGTTGTTGAAACCTTTAAACTGTATTTGTTTCGGCAAGTACTTTTGTGCATGTTTACAGTTCGGTAAGTATGCGGTAGGAAACCGTATTTTGTAACTTGTAGCCATTTCTTCTAATTTACCAAAAAGGACGTGGCATAAGCCTGTCTTTGCCATAAGGCTCTCCTTTACTTGCCAGGGCTGTTCTTGATCTAGCAATGCACCACTGCAGTACTTATGTAGCAAATTTACCACCGTTTCTCCGATCCCTGTATCCGGTTAGTATTAGCCCACACCGGTTCATACTTATTTTATCATTCGTTTGCCTCATATATTTTATCAGAGTATTTAGATAGCCAGGTACGAACATGATTGAAAATAGCATAGCTTGTCCCAACTCAACATTGATTCACTAAATTCAGGTTACATAAGATGTTGAAAGAAATTTCACGCATGCCCTTACCTCCAGCTGATGCCCTGCATTGACACTTCTTCTGGTGCCTGTACACTAAGAAATGAAGTTAGCTTCCTGCTCTTCTTAGCCTGCGTTTCAAGTTCCCCCAGCCCCATTATCGACACTTACTGAAACCTGATGCTTCTTCCCACATGTTGAAGAAGTCCCCACTATCCTGGCTTAGCCTCTCCATTAAGCATGACATGTTTAAACGCACACTATCAGGACATCACTCACACGACAATGGTATTGGCATGGGACAGAGTTCGAAACAGGAGCAATTTCCTCAGCCGGGGCTAGACTGTGATCGCACCCATGAGGCTCGAGACCCATCCGGCCTCGTCAATTTTGCCACATATGTAGGTCGTACGCAGCCTAATCCAGTCACGCGTAAGATATTCATAGCAATTTCAGGATCTCATGATTAATTGTATTTGGTCCTGTGGTGGTGCTTGTAGTTTTACGATGCACCCCGACACTTCCAGCTTGCACTGCACACTTGCAGCTGAGGCCATATGGCGTCGCCTGCCCCTCATCCCGACAGAAAAAGCGGGCACCACAACAGGGAATCCAACCTCGTACATCTGGCCTGGCATATGGTTAGTTTAACCACTGAGCTACCGACGCCCTCATTTGGTCCTGTAAGCTAATATATCTCACCTACAAAGACTCGCTCAAAGATGTTTGGTTTGCAGATTGACGGTCATGTCGATGCATTGACGGCAAGTTAGATTCTTGGTAAAAATTATTATTTTGAACTAGTCTTCATGGATCGGGTGGTGGGTCATCTGTGGTGATGACCCACCATCCGATGGGTGATCCTCTTATGGGTGATGTGAATCCTTTTTTGGGCATAATGGTATTGCTGTGAACTTACATTGATCATAATGGGCCTCATGTCGGTCAAATATACCCCCTCTTGGCTTGGGGCCACTTGTACTTCGATATGATATCCTGTGGGCTCATGATGTCCCCTATATACCAACCTATTGTTCCCTGTCGGCCATCTGGGTTCTCTCGTGCTTCTGATGGGGCCTCCTATGAGCAATCTAGGCCTCATGTCGATCAAATGTGTCTCCTGTGGCCTCATATGGCTCCCTATGGACCAACAGGGGCCTCCTGTGGTTCCGATAGAGGTCCCCTGTCCACCAAATGATATCTTCTAGGTGGCTTTAAAGGACTCTAGGAACCACATGTTGAACAACTTCAATCATCTGGGGCTTCCCATTCCCCAGTTAGGCCTCCTATGTCTCGAAGGAGAGGGGTGTCCATAGCTAATGTCCTCTTTGTCTGGTATGATTTCCTGCAATATCATTTGGTTCTGAGCGACAAGTAGGGTCTCTTCTCAAGTCCAGCTGGGTTTTCCTATCGGTCAGACGAGGGCTCATGTCGCACAACAATTATATCCTGTCAGCCAATAGGGGCTTCCTTTCGTTCAGTTGAGCGTCCCGTCAGTCTTTTCAGTCACAGACAGTTGAGCTCTCCTGTTCTTTTTTTCGGATGATGCCTTTTTCTCTGCTGGTGCCTCCGGTGAAAACATTTGGCTTCTTATCAACAAATTGGGATCCTTTGCTATTTATCTGGAACTCTTGTGTTTCTCACGGGACTTCCTCTTCGTATGTTGGAACGTCCTGTCGGTCCTCTGAAGCTTCCTGTGTTTCTCTCGGGAGTCTCCTCTGGGTTTAATGTGACCTCTTATGGATCGGCCTGATGCTGCCTCTCAAGATGCCAAGGGTTGCCAAGGGTCAAAATATGCTGTTGTCCCCTTGGCCGACGACAGAGAGGCGGCCGTCTCCCTTGTTGCCGTGGTGATTTCGTCCCTGGACGCGATGTTTGTCACGTCAGCACGCACCCTCGACCCACTCCCAGTCTGGGCTGCATCACTGCCCCTCGGTATGGATCCTGACTATGTGCGTAGTTAGCGGGGGATAGTCCCCTACACCCACACATACACTTTTGTCCGCGGTACTCCCTCTGATTTGAGAGGGATACCCTTCCGACTGGAAAATGCCCACCAGGATGTTCGAGTGTACGCCTCCCTCGACATTTTCAACTGAATTCGTCCATCTGAGTACAAAAGGCGCCCACCCAGTGCACTCAAGTGCACCCCTTAAGGTGTTCTCTTCCAGTGACGACCCTCTGGTGAGCTGGTGCACCCTCTAAATTTGTCACCTCCTCTCCAGCCCACTTTTCCCGCCTCTCGAACTTCCCAAATCCTGACGTATCCTGAGCTAGCCTTCCCGAGCCACCTTAGTGTCCCGATAATCCAATCATGGGTCACCGAGAGAAAGCTTGATCAACGCTCTCTGAGCGGCTACAATCCATAAATATGTAACTTCTGATCCAAACGAAGATTTCAATATTTGCCTGCTATACACCACATGTTGCTCTAAAGGGTCGATAACGGCGACATCTATCGGACTAAAACTATAGAGCGGTTCCAGATTTCCCACCAGGGGCATTGCCTTTCTGACTGTCGCCGCCGCTCTTGACTTCCAGTTGGCGTTGGGTTTGCAGCGGCAGCCGTACACGAGGGAATATATTGTCACCAGGCTGGGGTTCTTCCCATGAGCTCTCCAGTGATGGTATCAAATGAAGAGATGAAGGACCGGTGGCAACGAAAGTGTAAAGCAACTTAGTAGAAATATGAATATTCCCAAAATTGAGAAGGTTTCGTTTCGGTAGGTTTTGCAACAACGTGCAGGTTTGTTCCACGTCCCACACGCTGTGACCTCGGGACAGGTCAGTTGGTATTCTTTGCATGCAACAGCCACAGGGCCGCATCCAGGATTTTTGCAAGGACAAACATGGAAAAATCCCAACATTTATCACAGTTTACGGCGAAACGCTTAATGAAACCAGCCAGCATTTCCAGTTTGCTTACTATTAGAATGTTGGTAGCATATTGACTACATTGAAATTAATTTTATAGCTACATAATGCGACGCGATGTATGGTATGATTGTTCCAGGGCAAAGTTATTTTGCCTGGCCATCGGGAGAAGGTGGGAGGTGATTCATAAAAAGAACGACATCTATCCCCAACTTAGCACAATTTTTTTTTTTTTTTTAATTTTTATTTTTTTTTTTTTTTTTTTCTTTTTTTGTATTGTTTTAGGCCTTGATGCCAAGGCAGACAAAAAAATTGCCCGTCTGCCCCATCACATACTTGACAAAATGTTGTAGTATGAGCAAAGATCAAAAACCTTTCCTCATAAACCTAAAAAAAAGTAGTAGTAAAGCAGTGTTTCGGCCGGATTGGTTTTTCGTCACCGGCTCCGAGGTGTAACGGCTTCGAGTGAGGCCCATAGGGGTTGGCCGAGGGCCCCAGGGGCTGGCCGAGGGCCACAGGACAGATGGGGCTCAAGGTCGAGAAGGGGCCCATCACTGACATCACTTCTCCCACCCCCCTCCCCCGGTCAGCAAAACCGCTAGACGGGCCAATTTGTGCATGGTGGTGGCCCCAGATATATCACTTTCCACCCCCCCCATCCCCGTCAGCGATATATCGGCCATAGGTAATTTTTTTTTTTTTTTTTTTTACATCGCGTCGAAATGTGTTCGATAAAGTCCGAAGTTTGTTGTGTGTGTGTCCAGTGCACACAGTTGTAGCTGTCAAATTATCATTTCATCAATTTTTGTCACAACATATATCGCTGTTGTCGCAACTGCATTGCGTCTCAAGAAATGCCATCACATAACAAAGTTATGGTGGTTACATATATGCCAGGGACGGCTTTAGGAAGTGTGGGGCACTCGTCTGGAGATGATCCACTGCTGAAGTACCTGGAGGTATGCCTGCGGCTGAAAATCCGTCGAGCGGGGGGAGGTGGGGGAGGGGCGAGGGCGCAGTACTCACTCGAGCACATTCAAAGAGCGAGCACGCTACTGCCTTTTCATTTCAAGAGCATGCCTTTTTCTTCCAATGCAGCACCTATTTCCTTCGAGTGGTGCCTCTGGCTCAGAAATCTACTGAGCGTTGAGGGGTGCACTCGAACCTCCTCGAAGGAGCGTCTTTACCTGGCCAGAGGAGCGCCACCATCTGTGGAGCACATGCCCCAGTGACCCCCCTCTCCTGTGTCCGCCCCTGGCATGTGTGCATGCATTACGATATCTGCGTGCAATTTGAGTCATTTTACAATGCTATCTCTTCGTTGCCTAGGCGTCACCAACGCTGGTGTCCCTGGGCTCAGACCCTACCTGGGATAGAAGACGGCCACGACCTTATTCCTCTGACACAGCACTCGTTCCCGCATCCCTGAGGTTGAACGCCACCTGGAAACTGAAGACTGACGGTACTTAGTTATCCTCCTTTGGTAAGTGGTGGAGGACCAGAATGTTCTAGTGTCTGGTCTGTGTTAGGAGCAGAGTTAGAATGAGACACAAATAGCATAGGTATTAACCTTACAGAAATGGACGCAATACAAACATAGGGTGCATTGATTTTGATATATCACATCCGATATGAAAAACAATATGGTAGACAATGACACAATCAACAATAATTGCAATAATAATCCAATAACAATTACAATAATAATTGCAATACTATTTGCAATAAGTTGTGCAATAATTGCAGCTTTTATGCATTTAGGAAGTCATTAAATACCAGAGAATTATGTTACTCAGGCAAGCATGAAGCTTCGTATACTGTTGGGAAGCAGTCTTAATGTTTCTAGCTGTTTGTATCTGCTGTTACTGTTTGCCATTCAGTCTCGTCGCATCCGTAGGATCAAGATCAATGCTATGCAAACCACCTGCTTGAAACCAACCTAACGCGAAACGAATTCTGGTCAAACTCTGCTCTGTAACAAGTGTGAAAAGGTCCATGTGTATCCAAAGCATCTGACATCAGTTTCAGCTCATTTAGAAACCATTATTGGCTGCAGCCGGCGCTTTGTTTCAGAACACTGCGTCATCCTTGCCTTTGGCAAGGATCAAGGTGTGGACATCATCATGTAATAATGCTCACTAAGTCATATTACTTGTAGGTACTAATTAAATGCTTAGAATTGCATCTCGTATATTCATACCAGTCTCTAAACCATGATGCAAGCAAACATGCCATAGCCGAGGAAGCTAATGTCCTGTCCCAGGTGGGTAACCAAGCTGTCCAATCTCATGTCGTGTCACATAAAACCACCTACATAGATATCCGACTCGGTGAAACTAAATGATTTTATAATAGCTTGCCCACTGCCCAATGCTAATGATTATTTCCCCGAACTCCCCACATATTTTTTGAAGCTCGTCCCAAGCTGCTGCTTCCACTGTCCCGGGGAACCGAATTTAATCTAGTCTCTGTTTGTTCTCTGATTTGCATATAAATCAGTATCAGTATTGCACACTATAGTTATCAGTATTGCATACAGTATCGCTCGCAGAAGAAAAGATAATTATGTGATCTACAGTGTTACTTCAAGATTATAGTATAATGTTTTTTGCTAAAGCTAAGTGATAAAAAAATCAAATTGTGATGTCATTGTATTAACCAGTAAGGGCGATTACTCGGTGCCGTACTAAGTAAACTGATTCATGTTATAGTAAATACCAGATGTATGGCTAGGATTTGATACCCCTTGCAGATCATACACTACTAATGTCCTCAATAATGTATGGACTTAGTCACATGTTCCATGGGCATAGTAATTGCCACGTTCAACAAGACAATTTGCTCTTAGCCCACTCTCAGCCTACGGTCAGTTCTCAGCACGAGGTCGCTTCAAAATCGCTGAAATATTACTACGTGATAGGTCAAGACTGTCATAGAATCTCTTCCAACTGCTATGCTCAGAAGAAATGCCCTCCCCCAGACAAGTACCCACATGCTAAATCCTGGATCCGCCCCTGGCCTACAGTGGATCGGATGCGGTAACAAATCGTGGATCCGCCCCTGGCCTGCAGTGGATCGGATGCGGTGACAAATCCTGGATCCGCCCTGGCCTACAGTGGATCGGATGCGGTGACAAATCCTGGATCCGCCCCTGGCCTACAGTGGATCGGATGCGGACGGCCACGGTGACGGACCTGACACAGATTTGGAAATGAGCATCATGAGTCGGAACTGCTGCCAAATTCCCACGGACGCGCTATCGCGGAGCTGAACTTGACCTCCACCGCAGGACTATGTGCGGGTGTGCAGAGCACCTCATCAGACAGCAGTATCGAGTAACCCTTAGCGATGCACCGTCAACCACCACCCGTATTCCGGCGCGCTTCAGTGTCCGTATGATGCCGCACTGCGGGAATGGTTTGCCTTGTATTCTAAATTAACTGATTTGGAGCGAATAATCATTAAATTCGGAAAGGTTTTTATGTAAGTAAAACTTCATTTTTATTACACGGTTTTGCGGCACCTAATGTATGTGCAAAGGTTAACTATGATGTTCGTAGGAATAACAAGTGGAACGAAACAAATCCCAGAATATTAGATATTTCACCAGCTCTCTTCTATAACTGTGTAGTGTATCGCCAGCATAGGCGTAGCAACAGGAGGGGCCAGTGTGGGCATGGCTCCACCACCCTTCAAGGTGGGGGCAGCAATGACCCCCGCTGATCGGACTACGTAACCGGCCCATTCACGTTTCCAGAATATAATTTGCTTTTAGCCCACTTCTGAGCTATTGAACACATGTATGGCGATTTGCCCACGAGTAATCTACCTCAATACTGTAAGATAAAATTACTTTATGCTATGAAGGAATGCCTCAACTTTAATTGTCTGCATGAGCAAGTGAATCATCGGATCAAACGAACTCCAATGGTTGACATTATTTTTGCAAATTTGCACACCTTGAGCAATGCGAAGCTAACCAAAACGTCCTGCAATGTACGCCAAGTCAATCTCCGGCGACAAACGTACATGTCCTCGACGACGGCTGCATTGCTCAACCAACCGATTGCATGCGGTGATACGATACAGTACGCTAAGATTCACAACTTTATCTCGCCCTACATCCACTGCATCTATGGGGGAATACACAGGTTCTTGTTGGAAACAAAGCCGAGGGAGGGCTCGTAAACATGCAAATGCCTCTTACTACCCGAAAGAGGACTTCAAGAGAGTTATTTTTCCTCAGAGAATCGACTTCATGGCCTTGGTCACATTGTTTTATGCAGACACAACATTGGAAAGTTCCGAATTTGCGTTCGTGTAAAATGATCTCACAAAAAATTGTTCCTTAAAAAGATAATAGTCCAAATCCAGACACTTTAAGATTTTAGGGTAGTATGGACAGTGGTCTTGTTTCACGTATTCGGACTGCGTGGCCAGCCTGCCCCCTCCCCATAGAAAAGGTGTCTACGCTTATGATCACCGGAGTCAAGGCGAATATTAAGAAAAACTTATAGGCTTGCCAATATTTATTGAAGAACATTAAGGTCGTCAAATTTTGTTGTTCAACCCCACCATTCAACCTTTCAGCGAGACACCTTTCGGAGATGATCATCCCAGGACAGTGCAAGTCCAGGACAAAGCCATTCATAACCCTGAGTCATTAGGGAGGGTCACAGTTCAGTGCCAAAATAAATTTGAAAGGCATTCTCACATGAGGGGTGTCTAAATGATGTAGTTTTTCATAAGGAATTCAAATGTGATTTCATTTTTTTGGATAGGATAATGTAACTGACATCAATCACGTAGTTCTAAATCGCAAATGTTGTCTTTTCAAGCCCCTTTTTATGATATTGAAATACATAAGGGAAATCATTTATATTGACAAAGTCAAATCAAGTTTACATCTTTATTAACAGGTGAACTGCATGCAAATATATTACTGGGTACAATTACAAAGAATAATTCGTGACTCCTGAACTCTACCAGGTTGCACAAGTCCTGCATTAACTAATTATTGGATATCAGCCTCCTGATCCCTCCATACCATTCTTCCTGTGGGAAGCAGTTAGCAGAAGCATCAATCACCATTTTAATAACTCTCAATAAGTCGTGCGTGGAAAGGCCAGCTGAGCACCTTCATGTGGGTGTTGATGAAGTTCTTCATCTCTTAGTTGATTAAATAAAGATCAGATGAAAGGTGACTCTGACACAACATCTGACCAGCTGATTAAGTTGACAATGCTGAAAGCATCACGATTGATGTCACGATTGATGTCACTTAGCTGACTGTCTGGATCCTCCTCTTCACCGATGGCGGATTTCTCCACCCCCTCAATCCTCTCCTTTTGATCCTCAAAGCACACCAGTGTTTGGATTATGGCTTCACTGTGGGCATGCCAAGCAGATGCTCTCACAGTCGGTATCATGAGGTCAAGAACATCCTTCCCTTGGGACTTGAGACAGTCCAGCTGAAACAAGATGTGTCTAGGCCCTTCCACCAAGAAGTGCTTGACCTTCACAGTGTATCAGCATTGATAGTGACAGTTGGTTAGAGCGCTGGCCTGCACTGGTCTCCCCTGTCCTGGCAACACAGTGTTCGAGTCGCTTCTCGCGCTCGCATTTAGCCCCCGGCCGGGAGTGTCAGTTGGCAGCTGGCTCGATAAGGCCGGGGACGAGCTACCGAGCTGCCGTGTCGGTGTATTGACGGCATGCTAAACTTTCGATCGAAATTCTGCCGTTGAACTGGAATTCATGGATCGGGTGGTGGGGCCAGGATTCACGCAACAAGCTCTGCTTAGCAATAGAACCCTGGTTCCTAAAGCCACCCCAGCAACAACTCGGATTAAATTATTTATTAAAAAATAGTGCAGTCCAATGATGAACTGCACAATGAATTGCAGATTATTCAAGTTCTTTCCTTTTAGACCGTGCTTTAACACCCCGAGCCTGAGAGATCTGTTCGCTGTAACGAACCAACGGCTGTGGTTAACTGGCCCAAACTCCAGCAGAGCCAACCGTGCAGGAAGCACCCTATCCCTGACTGCACATACATCCCTGACCCTATCCCTGACATGCACATCTTAGATCAGTTGAGATCTTGAACGTTGTTCTCAGCGTGATCAGCGAAGAGCCAGCAGATATCCAGGAAAGTTTGGATTCACATCCAAGTATGTAGCAAAATCAAGGAGCTTTCCTACTGGCTCGGAAAATGTGTTGTTTGACTGAGCATGGGCACCATGGTCAACAACGAGACGGCGCAAGGGAAGTTCGACAGTGTGCAGGCTGCACAAAAACCGATCAGCTTTCTCCGAAACCAGTGTTCACATTTGTTGGGTCTCCTCCGATGGCCCACAAGGTCTTATCAAAAGCCCTGTCTTTCAGGCAGGAAAGTAGGACCTTGGAAATCTACTCAGCATGTGACTCCTCTTTAGTTCCTTTCTCTGAGGTAAAGTGGGGCAGATAATAGCCGTCAGGTGGACTAGCAACATCACATTGCTCTCCTCTGATCTGCGCGGGGAAAGATTAGTCACTGCCCTTAGCTTCCATCAAATTCATCACCACACTGGTCAGATCAATCCGCCCATTAATGAGGATGCAGGAGTGAAATCTCATCATAGTTGTTCTGTACCTTTGCTTCAGGCTCATGGGCCATTTTAGGGACAAAGCCATCCTCATCACCACTTCTCCCCAATTCCAGATTCCAGCCTTGACAGATCAGGGCTTCCCAATTGGTGGGATCCTTTACATCCAGCCTTCCCTCTTTGCCCCTTGATGAGGGCAAGATCTCTCACAGGAAACGTCTCTCTCTGCTACAGGATCAGTTAATGTGGGCTTGGATGACACAACTGGCAATTTGATACTTGCTAGTCAAAATATCAAATATAATGTCTAACTTTACTTCAGACCTCTCTTTGGCACCAAGTTTGCCCTTCCCAAGAGAACACTGCACTGCCGAATTCAGACCTCAATGAGCTTGGAAATAATGATCACATTTTCATTGATAACAGGTAGCCTGAAAAGATTATTAGCTTTGTCCCGCTGACAAATCAGACCAGGTAGATGTCACAAACTGGTCCACTGGGTAGTTCTCCTGTCATCTTCATCCTCAAGTGTCTCCCTTAAGTAGATGCCATACTCCAAGATATCCCTCCCAGTTGGCGGTTCAGACTTCAGCAGCTTCAACCCATTGACAAAGGATTACTCAAACGAGAACTTGATGTCTTCCTTGTTCTGACTTGAAACATTTATTTCACTAGTTGATAACTCAACACAATATATCATGAAATGTTAACGCAATGCGCACCTGTTCCATCCCTTCCCTCCTGGAACAAAATGTTGGACTGGACCCCCCCCCCCCCTTCCGAAACTACAGACCACACAGAACGACCAGTAGTGACTTCACATATTGCGCAGCAAATATCCTGGCATTACTTATAATTTATTCACCAAGAATGTACGCGCCTTCGAGAGTCGCCAGCGTCAATTGTAAAAAATGAATAGGTTAAGTCATTTAAATTTCGATTTTTCACTCGATAAACCTCCTCAAAAGACTCATATTATGTCCATTGGTTAGCTAGCTGGTACAATGAATCAAATTCAATTCACCCGGGAAAAATAGCAAGATAATCCAAAATTTTACAATATTGGACGGCAAATTAATGTACGTTAGGTTATCATAATTAATTAATTAATATTTACAGGCATATTTGTGTTCTACACACCAAACTACATAACTTGAACACCCGTCGCAATTTATATATTTAAAAACTAAAAACTATGACCCACCGTGCTGAGTCATGTACACTTCCATTCACAACCCTGAGTATATCGTCATGTCACAACGGTAACATATAAATAATTCCCTGAAGACCACCTGGAAAAAAAAAACGAGAAGAAATCGTAGATGGCGTCGTCTGCCACAGTTGCCGACTCTCTCCCGCGCTGCCCGCATGATCTGCGGTAACCTGAGCCGTGAAGATGAATGTCGGGCAGAACCTCAGTTATACCGATAACCAATCACCATGGCTCAGCTAAGGAAAAAAAACAGCAAGCGGCTACAACAAATGATGGACCATCGCCACACACGACGTCACCGTAGCAAGACATGGCACGCGGGCTTGCGCGCTCACAATATTTGGGAGAACAGTCAGAGACGGACACCGTCTGGTCATTCAGGTTCAGTGGCTCCACACTTTCACAGCAGGAAGCCCAGTCGGCGTCACATCAACTCCATGATCGGATGCACGCTCGTCAGCATCAGCAGTGCACATCGGCTACGCCGCCTTATGAAAAACATGCTGGCTATGTATTCTTTTACGTCTTCTTTCGTCTCCCTCCCGAGTCATCATCGACACCATCTCATCTATGCCTATCAGCTAAGGCATCCATTCTTCGCTGCATTGTGCATCGTTACCTAATCATTGCGCCTACCTTTGCATCCTCATCATCCTTTGGGTAGTGGTTGCCCACGACGCCGATACCAGAGCTGGCATCGGCGTCGGGAATTCGGCAACCTGTAGAGAAGGTCCTTCTTCTAGGCTCGTGAACAGTCTAGGGTCTTGACCCGCGCGCCGAATAACTCAAGGCAAAAATGATAAGTACTCGCACGGTATATTGTGCAATAGGTATAGCGAATATATGGTGCCAACGATTGATCTCAATTGTAAATTTAGAGGCCGAAATACAGTTATTAATTTACGCACGCGACCGATAGCGACAGGTCCGCGCGGCTCGACAGTCCAGACAGTCTCACAGCGGGGTCTGGCCACCGCATTGGCTCGACCACGACCGGAAGCCCGGGTACAGTCGCAGTTGCCGGGCGTTGTCCGGGAACGCTGACTCGGTTCCGACGAGGGCCGGTGACTGCATTGCCGGCGCCGGGCGGAAAAGTACGAGCGTGACATGTGCGGGGCATGGTAGGTCGGCTGATTTACGGGGTCACAACACCCACAGTTAGATATTATACGATTAAAACAGTTCGTGTCGAGCAACACTGTTACAAATCGACAAGATCGGAGCTCCCGATTCTGCCGATTTTGAGATAGCTCCCACACGCTTCAGCTTAGGGTATGTTCGCTTACTGATCATGGTCGGGTGAGATTATAGACCACTCAGATAATATCGGGCAAAGGACCGAAGAATGGAGTGTGTTAAGAATTTGTGGAATTGCTTAGATCCTTGTGGAAATAAGGTCCTCGATTCCCACGCAAAAAACAAATCCCGAAATATTGAGCTGTAGTCTTGCAACATTTCATTCGACTCCCTTGCACGATGCGATCCCAGTGCCCCTGGTTTCCCTGGTCTCTCGCTTTGTCATGTTGGAACTTTAGGTTGAAGTTATCCAGAAATATGCTCGATTACGTTGCTTACTGACCGTGACCAGCCTAGATTTATATATATATATATATATATATATGAGATATATTTCAAGTTGTCTGCAACGTTTCGCCGATTTGCCATGGGACGCAATTGTCGTATGGTTTCTGTGGTTGCTGATCGGTCTTTGGGTGGCCAGTACCCTTTTGCAATACCGTGAGTGTCATGGATGAAGTTATTGGTACATGAATTGTGTTTCCCGTCGCCCTTTGTAACATATATCATGTACTGCAATCCGAATAAAAGCAAAAGATCTCATATATCTTGCACTTTTAATGGAAGCAGGCTCATGCCACCAAATGGAGTTTGTTTCAGGGATGGAACTTTATGTACATTTGGTGTTGCCAGTGCAGCATTAATTACCAAGTTTACCATTAAGCCTTTGTTTATGCATGTAATGAATGAACTCAAAATTTGGCTCGGCAACACGAATCAATTTGGGAAGTAATTTTGTCATGCAACATCCGTGCAGTTGATGATTAGCTTGTTAAAAGCTGGGGTCGCAGCCCTCTTTCTCATCCTACGCTCGGTTCCCACGCCCGTGTTCCCCAAACTGGTAGGGATGAGGAACAGTTTTCGACACTCCAGTTTTCGATGCATTTTTTAGCTCTATAAAAAAAATTATGCTTCCATATTATCGTAGCCCTATATCATGTCTTCAATAAAACAACTGCCGCTCACGAACAAGAGACCTTATATTGAAGTGGTGCCAAATACCTGGGCATTGATGATATCTAGGTAATACCATGAAAAGTACCGCTTAAGATGGTTATTACTGCAGTGGATCATTTATGGTGTAGTAAACAAGCAACATAGACGCTTCATTGCGCATTTAATAGACGACGTCATCCTGCTAGTATGACGTTGAAGAATGAAAGTTGACGTCAGAGTCTGCCGCAATCTGCCGCTGCCTGCCAATTTCTGCCGCCGACGTCGCGAACGCCGGGTTTGCCGACAAGATTCTGCCGGAATTCGTCAACGCGTAAACAGGCCATCAACTGTCCACTTTAAAACGACGCGCATTAACCTCACAAATGGCTTGGTGCCGTCGACTCCCAGCACAGCCGTCCGCTCACGCTGAGGGGAGACCCGCCGCCACGGCGCTCGCAGCACAGACGTCCGCTGAGGGGAGACCCGCCGCCACGGCGCTCGCAGCACAGCCGTCTGCTCAGGGGAGACCCGCCGCCACGGCGCTCGCAGCGCAGACGTCCGCTGAGGGGAGACCCGCCGCCACGGCGCTCCGTCCGCTGAGGGGAGACCCACCGCCACGGCGCTCGCAGCACAGCCGTCCGCTGAGGGGAGACCCGCCGCCACGGCGCTCCGTCCGCTGAGGGGAGACCCACCGCCACGGCGCTCGCAGCACAGCCGTCCGCTGAGGGGAGACCCGCCGCCACGGCGCTCGCAGCACAGCCGTCCGCTCAGGGGAGACCCACCGCCACGGCGCTCGCAGCGCAGACGTCCGCTGAGGGGAGACCCGCCGCCACGGCGCTCGCAGCGCAGACGTCCGCTGAGGGGAGACCCGCCGCCACGGCGCTCGCAGCACAGCCGTCCGCTCAGGGGAGACCCACCGCCAAGGCGCTCGCAGCGCAGACGTCCGCTGAGGGGAGACCCGCCGCCACGGCGCTCGCAGCACAGCCGTCTGCTCAGGGGAGACCCGCCGCCACGGCGCTCGCAGCGCAGACGTCCGCTGAGGGGAGACCCGCCGCCACGGCGCTCGCAGCACAGCCGTCCGCTGAGGGGAGACCCGCCGCCACGGCGCTCGCAGCACAGCCGTCCGCTCAGGGAAGGCCGTCGCCACGGCGCTCGCAGCGCAGACGTCCGCTGAGGGGAGACCCGCCGCCACGGCGCTCGCAGCACAGCCGTCCGCTCAGGGAAGGCCGTCGCCACGGCGCTCGCAGCACAGACGTCCGCTGAGGGGAGACCCGCCGCCACGGCGCTCGCAGCGCAGACGTCCGCTGAGGGGAGACCGCTGCCACGGCGCTCGCAGCACAGCCGTCCGCTCAGGGAAGGCCGTCGCCACGGCGCTCCGTCCGCTGAGGGGAGACCCGCCGCCACGGCGCTCGCAGCGCAGCCGTCCGCTGAGGGGAGACCCGCCGCCACGGCGCTCGCAGCACAGTCGTCCGCCGAGGGGAGACCCGCCGCCACGGCGCTCGCAGCACAGCCGTCCGCTGAGGGGAGACCCGCCGCCACGGCGCTCGCAGCACAGCCGTCCGCTGAGGGGAGACCCGCCGCCACGGCGCTCGCAGCACAGCCGTCCGCTGAGGGGAGACCCGCCGCCACGGCGCTCGCAGCGCAGCGTCCGCTAGGGAGACCCGCCGCCACGGCGCTCGCAGCACAGCCGTCCGAGGGGACCCACCGCCACGGCGCTCGCAGCACAGCCGTCCGCTGAGGGGAGACCCACCGCCACGGCGCTCGCAGCACAGACGTCCGCTGAGGGGAGACCCGCCGCCACGGCGCTCGCAGCGCAGACGTCCGCTGAGGGGAGACCCGCCGCCACGGCGCTCGCAGCACAGACGTCCGCTGAGGGGAGACCCGCCGCCACGGCGCTCGCAGCACAGACGTCCGCTGAGGGGAGACCGCCGCCACGGCGCTCGCAGCGCAGTCGCCCCATGTCGCCCGAGGCGGAGGGCTGCCGCCGAGCCCGACATTCATCGGCGCCGTGTCGGCTGCGTACGTGTCCCATGTCGGTGGCCTCCGCCCCCGGTGGCAGTGGAGCCGGCCGGTGCGCCGAGAGGGGCCGGCCCGCCGGTGACCCGGCCACCCCGCCCAACAGGTGGTCGCTGCCACGGTCAGGCGGAGGGCGGGCCGACAGAGAGCAGGGGCGGCGACAGGCCGGCACCGAGCGACAGCACGACCAACCGGACGCGGCGCACTGGCTTCTTGTAAATCACCGGCCCCGATTAGAAGAGGAGGAACGGAATTCCGCTTGTAATTTGGTATGCATGGACTGAGAAACCAGAGATGTTTGCTAATTGGAGAGTGAGGTCGCGGTCTGTACTGGCGTGGCTGCCCGGAGAGGAGCTATGAATACTCCAGGCACGCTTTCTGGCTGGTTTTTCGGGCGGGTTATGTTAAGTTAATGTGTTTACCTTGTGTGGCTGTACAGGTGTGATGGTTAATGGAACATAAACGCCAGACCACCTTTGGAATGTGTGATTTGTTAGTTGGGCTCATTGGTAGCAGTGAAAGCATTGGTAGTACATGGGCAACATGCAGCGAGAGCATGTTGGCAGTAGTCATACTACGACATGCGTCTTAATCATCAGAATGATATACATCGTTGGCAAAATTGTCGACATTCTAACAATATACTGTGTTGACAAAACGTCCAAAGTGACCTTCATGTGGATTTATGTGTGGCATAGCAGGCTGTACCAACACCCAGGGTACCGACACGTTCCTGCATAATTTCATGGGGGACTTGGTATAAATTGCTGGAAAATATGGAACTGTATATCGCATTAACTTGTTTGGTTGCAACAAATTGTGTTATGGGAGTAGCTTTTCACGCTATCACATCTCTGTACTGGCAATCTTTGGCCTGTCATTATCTTGTATGTTTGTGTACGACTATCAATCTTTCTGACAAGAAATATCAGAACTATGTTTTGTTTGTTTATGCATTTATTTCAAATAAAATAGACCACACCCTTGGACGTCGACCGTCTCCCGGTCCTGTCCCCGCCCGACACACAAGACTCATGAAAGTCATTATTTTGCACGTCCCGTACTCAAGGGTGCAGACAGTCAAGCGAGGCTTATGTAGCCGTGTCGCGCGACTTCCCAGCCAATGCGTGCCCTCATGTCTATCGGCGAACTCCTTCAGCTGCATTTACGGCAGCTTCAGAGCTGGCGTCTAAGGCGCACGCGAAGAGGATTCCGCACTACGCAGTGCACTACATCCCAATTATCAATTTTGCCTTTTACTTGCATTGCTTTTAATATGATTGCGTATGCTCGTGTGTGCGATGTATGCATGTGTAGCAATAGGTTATACTTTGTACTATGATTTGGACTGTAGCTGAGAGTTACTCAGTTTCTCATATGTAGATAATAAATGCATCAAGAAAGAACTAAATATCTGGCATTGTATACCCACACTGTCAAAAACTACTTTCCCGTGAGTGTTATTTCAGATGCCAAAAGCTATATCTAAGTAGTCCGTTCATTCACAGTACTTTCATGGTGCTAATAGGACGTTAAGTAGCTTAGTACCTATCCAATGTAAACGAAGTACTTATATGAAGCACCCATATATTAGCATCATGCTAATATATGAGAACCCGAATTTTAACACTACGCATACCAAAGCCGCCATAACGTTTGTGAACATCAGCCATGGGGTCTGTGACATTAGATTCACAGGGCTTCTAGTTGAAATTAATAGTTCCTGCTGGATGGAAAGCTAGTCTTAGTATCATGTGCTAGCACAAACTAGCATAGTTCACACCATGTCTGGTGTTTAGCGGCAACTAGCAGAACACTTGGAAGCACATAAGCTCATGTAACTTTCACATGTCTTCATCATTCTGGGCAATATATATTCGGCTCGCTAGATTCTCTGAACACGTCAACATGTTTGAGATTATTGCAGGCCTTTCGCTCCGATGACTGTTATGTCGAAATGCTTCGCGTAAAGCAAAGCTGTGTGCATACCTAATGCATTGCCATCTGGTGAAGTAGGTGTAAAATTAGCCAGATGACGAAATGTCGTCATCTTCATTTGAGCATGGCTTGGATGGTCACAAAGCGTGCTGTCAAATCGAACATCAAGTTTGATAGGTTCGTCGCGTGTCATCACAAAAATGTACTTTTGGCCTATGAGTCAAATGCCGGTGAACGCATGCATATTTAAATGGAGAAATGGGCAAATATCCGATTGACTCTTCTATAAGCTTTCTTCTCCTCTCGTTTATCTGTTGTAGAAGATGCTTCTTCGCTTGATCTTGAGTAGGTAAATACTCCACAAGATCTCTGGACCGAACTATCGTGACGCTTGCTCGTATGCTATAATGGAAAGATGCTATAATAGAAATATGCTATAATAGAAAGATGCTATAATAGAAAGATGCTATAATAGAAAGATGCTATAATAGAAAGATGCTATAATAGAAAGATGCTATAATAGAAAGATGCTATAATAGAAAGATGCTATAATAGAAAGATGCTATAATAGAAAGATGCTATAATAGAAAGATGCTATAATAGAAAGATGCTATAATAGAAAGATGCTATAATAGAAAGATGCTATAATAGAAAGATGCTATAATAGAAAGATGCTATAATAGAAAGATGCTATAATAGAAAGATGCTATAATAGAAAGATGCTATAATAGAAAGATGCTATAATAGAAAGATGCTATAATAGAAAGATGCTATAATAGAAAGATGCTATAATAGAAAGATGCTATAATAGAAAGATGCTATAATAGAAAGATGCTATAATAGAAAGATGCTATAATAGAAAGATGCTATAATAGAAAGATGCTATAATAGAAAGATGCTATAATAGAAAGATGCTATAATAGAAAGATGCTATAATAGAAAGATGCTATAATAGAAAGATGCTATAATAGAAAGATGCTATAATAGAAAGATGCTATAATAGAAAGATGCTATAATAGAAAGATGCTATAATAGAAAGATGCTATAATAGAAAGATGCTATAATAGAAAGATGCTATAATATAAAGATGCTATGATAGAAAGATGCTATAATAGAAAGAAGTGCGGACATAGATCATCCAAGCTTCTTTATTTCCTTCCGAATTCGGGAAATCCTTGGCATATTAATGCTGAAAAATGGTCCTTTGTGTTTAATGTGCGAGATGATTACACGCTACCACAACTTTGCTCCTGCACTGGTAATGCGGTATTCAATGAGACAATGTAAAGATAGCTTGAAGTTGAGTATAGTGGAACACAAAACGCCAGATAGATGATGATTCGCTATACACCAACTTTGAGTGGCCCACTTGAGCGCTAAATATGTCGTAGAAAGATCATTTTCTTGATTGCACAAAAGAGGCAGCATAATCTGATAAAAAACAAATGTGAGTACCAGAAAATCCTGGTTGCATGCAAGCACAATGAACAGAGCTTGGAGAGCACATTTTATTAACCTCTGTGGATAACAATTTGGAGGTGCAGGGTAAATGTGTGGAATATGGAGAGCACATCTGGGATAATAGAGAGCACATCTACAATCCATACTGCACCAACTGCAAATATGACAGGGAGGTGCTGATGGAGATATTTGGCGGGTTCCTTTGATCACTGGGGGCTTCCTCGAGGAACTTCCATCCAGCTAAGTATCATGAAACGCCATGCACTCAAATCCATCATGCAGAGGCAACCAACAGCACAGCTGAGGCTGCGTTGCAGTCCATCCTGCACGAGCGGCGGCGAGCTTTGTTCCGTTATCAGCGCCATTTGTCGCGAGATTCTCCACTGTGTCGAGATGCCGCCAGCGATACGGTCGGTGTTCCAGTGAAGTTCGGTTGGCCAAATTGACACCATCTACCCTGTTTGTGTGGACGCGGCAGGACAAGGCGCCCAGTGGGGGGAGGGGCGGCCGTTTCTGTCCGGTGTAACTCGGCCAGAACTGCAGGGGAGGTGGTAGGGGACCGGTGACGACGGGCGGTCAGGTGGCGAGAGGACACACATAAACAGGTCGGCTGTTTTGCGGACCCCGACCGGCACAGTGGCCACCCCCGGCCGACAGGTAATAATCATTAGACTCCTGACCGACGGTGTACCATACTCGGACCTGGCACCACGCCGGCCATTGTACTCAACCGCAGGCCGCCGGCTCCAGGCGGCCTACCACAATACTTTCGAATGCACCATTTTCGAGTCCTGCTCCTTTCTACTCCGCTTTGCGCTTCAGAAACTTTCAGCTATCCCAGCTCAGCGAAGCAAAGCTGAGCCGCTTTCTTACACTATTTTGAGCAACGCTTTTTAATTCACAAGTATAGCAGCAATCGCCTGCCAAACATTCAGCTTCCGTCCTGTAGTAGTCGTTTTTATAAGTACTGGTAATCATGGGTGTATATTTCTGAAAATTATTGGGGGGGGCGTTCTATAATGTTTTTATTGCAGAACGTTTTACAAGGTCGATAAAAATTGACGACTTCATGAAGAGATGGTCACACTAGTAACTGCATCGTCTAAGTACATCCAGGAATAGGAAATGCCCATCATGGGAGCACATTCGCTGTAGAAAATAAGCACAAACAGCCACGATAGCGGCACAATGCATCAATGTCACATGTCTCTAGAGATTGGGTTAATGGCCTGACAAAACTTTGCCATTCCTTTAGCAAGAGAGCTTTGGGGAGCTGATAATATTTTTGCCACAGATGTGTTGTTAATCGCACAACGCGGCGGCACCCTCCCACACACCAATTGTTTTTTTTTCTGGAGGGGGGGGGGAGGGCGATCGCAATGGGCACCTGGCCAATGGTTTCCTCTCCCATCATATTACGCCTGTTCACGTAACATCAGAATGGTCTTATTAGGCACAAGCAAGCAGTTTGTGATCGAAGCAAAATTTGCATTTATCATCCGACCAGCATGGCATCCACGTACTTATTAAAACACTTCGATTTGAATTGTAATCCTCATCAGCCAAATTTGTGACCCACGTTCTTGTTCAAAACTACTGCAATTTTTTTTCCATTTTGAATGATTTTGGTCAATTTCGGTCGACATGAAGATTACGGCATTCAGGACCAACAATGCAGAATATCCGAACGATCAATGTCCTCTTCCCAGCACTTCTAGAGAAATTACGTTTTTTTTTGTGGTGGAGTAACTTGCATACTTCAGGTATTTCGAAGGCAAAACATATTCTCCAGAACCGTACAATAAAAATATAATCTGCCCAATATAACACATGCAATTAGATTATTTTTAAGGATGTGTCGCAAGCACAACGTTTTCCCTTGAAGACTACGTCTCCACCAATTTCCCGGATAGACACTTCATATATCAGCAGCTCCGTGAAGTGAGCCATGTCGACCATGCCAAGAAGTTGATATTTCTATGCTTCCACGATATATATATATATATATATATATATATATATATATATATATATATATATATATATATATTATCGGAACCCAATCGATATAAATATGTCATCAGTAGATATTCTGCCCTTGACACCGGTAAGCCATGTAATACAATGTGCTAAACATTCTAATATGTTTCCAAGATTAGCATGCATACATACGTACTAAACACCGCGTCGGCCCATACTTTTCCTCTCCACTTTCGCTGGTCACCTCCGCCCCGTCCCTCCTCCCCGCCCCTCCGTGATGCAATCATAATATGCTTCGCCATGAGTAAAAAAGAAGTATCTGCTGCTGATCCATCATAAGCTAACCCCGGCTAACATCGGGCGTTTGGCGTTCCAGCGTGCTTCGGTTGCGAGGGCCACCGTCGGTCCATTGCGTTGGCATCCTGCAAACCCCGCCCTGCCCAGTCATTAGCATTCTTCAAGCCGACTCGCGTGGGGAATGCCTCGACCGGCGACCGAAAATGTGGCGGGTGGCTGAGAGCACCTCTGTATAATCGGACACAAGGAATGAGGCGGATGCAGTAATGAATATGCAAACATAGAGTGAACTGGTCAAGGGCCTGCCCAAAGAGCGCAACGGACAGAACCCTCCCCCTGCTAGGTTCGATCCATTTGTCTCCGGTATTTTTGCCAGCAATCGTTCCTCAAAAGATGTGCCATCAGTTTTAAATGGGCGCTAAGTGAGCTGCCATGGTCAATGCGCCCTAAAACCCTAATCATACACAAACAGACACACACACACACACACACACACACACCCACCATGAGTTTTAAAACATGATGGCCATCTGCCACGCACGAATTTCCGGTGGTCGTGATATTACGGTTTGTGGCAGCCATCAACTCGCTTTGGTAGAGAGGGCAATCAGTTCGATAATATGAATGATAAATATCCATATTTCTAAATCCGGAGTAGTTCTGGTCTTCAGCATTACATTGAATAAAACCAAAAAGTGTCATTGTATTCATCATGAAACAGGCATTGCTTCTAGAACTGGATTTTATGAATGAGATGAATTTATCAAAATTTTCAGAAAAAATAGCTCCTTAACCATCCTGTCAGATCCTCACACCCCGTCTCGGGGGGATAGAGACCCACCTCTAATCTCCAAACTAGCGTCGCACGGAAACGAAATAGGTGTCTTCGGAAAGCGCTCGATGTGCAGGGCCAGACACCTCCCCCAAAATTCCCCCCACAAAAAGCGACGTCACAAGGGTCCTGGAATAAAAATAAAAATAGTATTAAAAAAAAATATTTCAAAATGTTGAGTTTTCAACTTTTCTTTAATTTTCCTTTTGTAACGGGTAGAGAGGACCGAACAATGTTGTTCGAAATCAACTTGCTGTAATACAAAATGCTTGCTTTAGCCAGGTTCTTTTGTTTTAACTCTAATGGACAAATATACAAAACTAATAAGTAATCAAAAACTGGAAAAAAATATCCTCTGGTGCGTTTTGTTGCATCCCTAAAGATAAGGGAAGTTGAAATAAGTTGAGCCAATTTTTACATGAGACGGCATTGAGTGCATGTGATGAGACATATTTATTATTTGTACACATATCCTGTTTGCCACAAATAAGTCACGTACAAATTTGTCTTCAACAATTATAAATCAGTGATGTTTTGGGTTTCCCCTTGTCTCAACGTTCCTCGGGCGTGGGGAAAGTTGATCCTGGTGGTGGGGTAAGTTGATCAGAAACCTTACTTATATAAACAGACGCTGTGACGACTTCTGAGGAGTGCTACTTTTAGTGTTTCAGGTTTTTGTGGTCACATTCTGCCACCTCACATGTTCTTGCGGGAATACATGTAAGCTATTAGAAAATACATAATATACTACATAATATACTTCCACCTATATTTTTTTGCTGCCTTTTTCTCTGGTATTGTGTTACCGTAGTTCATCACAGAACATTCTGCTCAAGTGCAATAGGTTGAAAAATAATTGTATGCCAATTTATGTTATGCTTCGTGAGAAAAACATTAGCAGCATACAATACATAAATAGGCCACTGTTCATCTATGGCTCATCTTGACCCGGTCGCAATAGCTCAACTGGCTCCATACCTACCTCACTTCAGATAGATAAAATATGGGTGTCCATCTCCTGACCATCCCACCTCAAAGTGGCTTTGGTGGATGTCAAGAGAAAACATATGCCTATAACGGTGTGCTATGATCTGAAGCCTACCTTTTATCAATTAAGGAAAATAAAAACACTTTCAAGTAAAAAGGTCTTCAAATCTCATCAACACAATTTTGTTCAGGGTTCACTAGATATCTACCGCTCCCGGTCCGACGTCCAAAAATGAAGACTTTCTTCAAAGTGTCGGCAGCTGGGTTATAAGTTCCCATGATACCATACGAGGTGAGATAGTGTGGGTGGCTCAACTTACCTGTATGCTCAACTAACCTCACTTCCCCTACGCACAAAGTTGTATGAGTATGGTTGAGTTCTGACAGGATATTATCGGTGTCATGAGGAGTTTGTACGTGTATAGAATAGATGAAGCCCGTGTCGACAGCGTGTAAAACGGGAATGCGTATGGTGTCAGCCTGGTGTGTTTGCAGGCACGGTACTCTTGTCGCTGGTGCTACAAATGGTGACAAATGGGGCACCTCAGGCAAACCAGTAATGCTTTCTCTCTGTGCTATTTGCATGCACCCTGTTAACCAGACTTGGTGTTCGTGGTAAGTTCATAACTTGTTCAAGCTTTTCTTAAAATCAAGTTTCTTAAAGAGACCCCTTTTAATTATAATAATTAAAATTCTTTGTATCTTATATAATCGAATTCGTGGCAGGGCTTAAGTTTGTTCACAAGTGGGAAACGTCAGTGCAAATATTTTAAGATGGAAACTCATTTGGTGTTGTGGCAAGAAGACTTCGAGATAAGTCTTCGATCAGTGTTTTGAATCAGAGTGCTCATTGACATCAAAATTTGTCAGGGCTTAACAGGACAACAACAACAAAAAATGGATTGCACTTCAGTTAGTGCATGGAAGGGGTGAAACTCAACCATCTATTATACTATTTGTGTTTCCACTGTTTCTATAGCGAATACCGATTTGTTTGCATGGGTACGCTTGCCGTCAAGGATTCTCTTAGATACGTAAAAATACTGGAGATGGCATTAAAATAGAATCTCCTAGATCCAATGCTTGGCACAGGAAGCTTTTTATATATGTCCCAAAGACTTAGTCGTGGAATGTATCCCCGAGCTTGATAAGAAATATCGATATATTTTCAATATATGCAACGCCTTGGAATTTAATACTAAGACTCACTGAAAGCTCACGGTGAGGAGGAATAGGTGAGGTCCCACTATTTCAACACCACTGACAAATGGTATCAACAAGTCCAGAAAGATGGGTCCAAATACACCAAGGATTGTCCCATAGTTTTGCAGTCATGGTTGAGCCGGCTGAGGGCTGACCAGGATAACTTCAAACCAAACTAATGACAACTCGTGCATCGGAACGTTTTATCTTTTGTTCGAAGTACAAAGTTCATTTACTTTAATTTCTACTGTTGAGGCGGTGGAAAAGGAATGCAATTCCTGTGTCCTTACTTCCTTTCTCTGCGGCCTCGGGGTCGACGATGCGCCATGTAAAAAAAAACACCTTGTAACTTGAACTCAATAAAGTATTCATTAGACGCATTCCTGGGCTACCTCTGAAATTAACGTGTGCTACCGCGCGACAAGCGGGGCGAATCAACGCTGACGCGAGAGTTTGCGTCCGGGTGGTAATTATGAGGCATTCCCGCTGGTCACCGACCGTTGGGGTCGTCTGGGTGGCTTTAGACCGTGCTGGGCCCGTCATAGCTGTATCAGCGGTCAGCACGGCCCTGTCTGACCTCCCACGCTGCTATGCCGTTCTGACTGATGGAAAATCCTGACTGTTTGGCCTTCTAAGCTGCCATACGGTCCTGACTGATTGCCACCTCCTGACCGATAGTCCGTCCCGGCTGTCGTACCGTCCTGACTGATAGTCCGTCCTGGTTATTGTACTGTTCTGCCTGATAGTCCGTCCTGGTTATCGTACTGTCCTGACTGATAGTCCGTCCTGGTTGTCGTACCGTCCTGACTGATAGTCCGTCCTGGTTATCGTACTGTCCTGACTGATAGTCCGTCCTGGTTATCGTACTGTCCTGACTGATAGTCCGTCCTGGTTATCGTACTGTCCTGACTGATAGTCCGTCCCGGCTGTCGTACCGTCCTGACTGATAGTCCGTCCTGGTTATCGTACTGTCCTGACTGATAGTTCGTCCTGGTTATCGTACTGTCCTGACTGATAGTCCGTTCTGGTTGTCGTACCGTCTTGACTGATAGCCCGTTCTGCTCGCCGCCAAACTATTCGTCCCAGTCTTCGGCTTGTCGGGGCGGTATGCCGACAATGCGCCGCGTCGGCCGCCGCTGCGCCGCCGCACGCCGCCGACAGCCACTGTGTCCGCCCCCGACGGCGGCGCAGCAGCAGCGCGGCAGCAGCGCAGCGGCGGCGCAGCGGCAGCGCGGCAGCAGCGCAGCGGCGGCGCAGCGGCGGTGTGCACCCGGCCACATGCGCGCAGCAGAAGCCGCTGACCGCAGTGATACGGAGTGGTCCAGTCAGGTCCGGAGGTCCGAAGAGTGCCGGGCCTGCAGTTGCTGGTGACTGATCGGATGTTTATTAATTGCACGACCACTGCAGTCGATGCGCCCCTGAACCACCTGACGTGTAGTACGGCCCTTATCATCGGCCAAACGGTCACTGCGGCAGTAGTTTCGGGCGGTTTCAATGCCAGCAGAGTTGAGGCGCTTTCACATAATTGTGTTCCATTTTTTAAGCAACGGCACGGAAGATACTTCATTATTGCTTAAATACTAGTAGCTTCAGCAGCTCTGACATTTGGGATAATATATTCATGTTCATGACTATGGCTTAGGATATTATGTGATTACTCTTAGATAACGATGCCTGGTCCAGTGGAGGCTTGCTTTGCATTTTCTTACGAAAATCCGGTTCGAGTACCAGAAAGATCGCTCTTCGTATTGTCAGCTGGTAGCTGGGATCTGGCCAGTACTTGGGCTAGTCAGACCATGCTGAAGTATTGACTACTCCACGCAATCAACAGCACATGGAAATTAAGATTGCTGCTGAACCGCCGTGCGCTTAGATAACAAATGGACGGGTGGAATGATCCCTGTAATGAAATTATTGTAATCCATAAACTACAAAGCACGCATCTTTCCAATCGCGTTGTTTCACATTCCCACCGGTCTTTTTCCGGTTACATGGTAGCAAACTGTCAGCTGTCTTCATGATTACGATTAGTTGCTATCTCCATTTACCGGACACTTCTTTCAGCAGGTCTTGTATTGTATTTCAGTTTATCTATCAACACTACCATACGATACATCATGCGATAATACGATCATATCGCATGATCGGCACCATACGATACAACACTTCCATACGATTCCAACTTACAAGTGTACATTTTTAGGGATGCATTATGTGTACGGCCGCAGAGACGTTTGATCATCTCTTTTTGGTTAATATCCTTCGCTCCGCCTCGCAACATTGCGAGGGATGAAAGACAGGTTGGACACGATTGGTTTGCGAATAAATTACCATGCACTCATTGGTAACGCGAGCACGCTCGTATTCCGATGACACGTACTCGCGTCCTTCGCTCCGCAGTACCCGGAGGAGAGTGATTTTTACGGGCGTGCCGGACCATAAAGTTCATTTGCGCCGCTCCACAGTACCCGAACGCAATCAGTATTCACGTCAGGAAGGGGAAGAGGCAGTCGAGAGATCAGTACAGCGCGGTCTTATCTCAGCACACCACTTCATGTCGCCCTGTGGCGGCGTGAAATGGCGCGTGCTCTGTTCTCGGTGACGAAGAAGTGTGCTGGCCGTGGACGTCGGCCGGCCGCCGGCCGTCGGCAGCCGACCCCCCGCCGCTCACAATTGTAACTGGAATGTGTTGGTGGCGGCGGCAGCCAAACGCCAGCCGAGTCCCGCCAGCCGAGTCCCGCCATCGGACACCCCCTCCCCGCCGGCAGCGGCGCATCCATCATCGTCGACAGCCAATCAGCTGGCCGGCCACCGGTCGCTCGTCTGCGGCCAAACCGGCACACAGGCCGACGCACAAACTGGCACACAGGCCGACGCGCAAACTGGCGCACAGGCCGACGCGCAAACTGGCGCACAGGCCGACGCACAAACTGGCGCACAGGCCGACGCACAAACTGGCGCACAGGCCGACGCACAAACTGGCGCACAGGCCGACGCGCAAACTGGCGCACAGGCCGACGCGCAAACTGGCGCACAGGCCGACGCGCAAACTGGCGCACAGGCCGACGCGCAAACTGGCGCACAGGCCGACGCGCAAACTGGCGCACAGGCCGACGCGCAAACTGGCGCACAGGCCGACGCGCAAACTGGCGCGCAAAGTGGCGCGCAAGCCTGCAGACACACCGCTGGACAAACAGATGCACAAACAGATGCACAAACGGTGTACGGCTACCCCTCAAGAAACCCAGACAGACCCGATGATAGTCATAAGGCCAGAACCCACAACACAAAACACGGCACAAGCACAGACACCACCTCCGATACCACACCGCGAAACATTCAACCCATCACCCCTACCATGCCCCCTCCAGAACCACCCCAGGCACCACTCGCGCGACGCAAAATCAACCACAACCATTATGAACCAATCACAAAATCAGTAGACGACTACATTAGCTCAATTACCCCAGACATCACAACTCATCCATGCACCGACCATGATTTGTGTGTTTCACGCTTCAACACGGCATGAATTAACATAAGTTGAACAACATTGTTGTTAAATTAGCATAGACACCACGCTGCGTCTTGTCCTTTTTTCGTCGCAATCCTCCCGCTCATTTCATGCTGCATGCACCCACTCAGTAAGGAGTCCTCCCACGGGATGACGCGAGCCACGTAGTCGCCCGGCCTCGGGGCACGCAAATCTCGTGCGTGACGACATAACCACATGACCGGCGACTGACTGATTGGCCCCCACTGGTACCGACTGGATCGGCACCGGCTTCCTTCCGAGACAAAACTTTTCCTGTGGGTGAAAACAATGCGGGTGCATGAAAACGAATATCACAATCACGAGTGCTAGCTTTTAATGCCATTTCTAAATGGTAATGAAAAGCAGACCTATTTCGCCACCATCAGGCAAAAGGAAATCACTTTCTTCTGATGGTGATGAAGTAGGTATTAGGCTGCCGTTTAAGTGAATGAATGAGGGCTTGAAGCGCCGTAGCAAAAATGCTCTGAGGTTTCAAAGGCGTTTCCGGGTCGGCTGAGTCGGGTCAGGCTGCTCAGATCATGCACTGAAATATGACTTGGAATGTGCTGTATATTTGCCATTGGTGTGACATGATATTGCAGATTATGACGAGAGTGGTCGTGAATTTAGATTTAGTGTTGGACAAGATATATATTGTTATTCAGGGGGCACAATGCATAAAGGCAATGGACGGGCCCAGATAGATTGAGGACACATTTCATAGGCCCCATGTTATAAGCTGAAATTATTGGGGAGGCCAATATTGAGGGGACACCTCATCCCTGGCAAGTATAAAACAACACCCCTGCTATGTAATCGAATTATTTGTGTTGTTACTGTTTGGTACTTGCTTATTTCGAAAGGCAAGAGGATAATTCGGTTCAGCACATTGTCTGACAACAAGATCCATTCACTTCAGACAACCGAATGGTGACCGATGTACTGGTGTCATTTTGAAACGTTTTAGCCAGCTGTTAAACTCTGTGAATGTCAAATACAGCGTATGTAGGTGTGATAAAAATGAAGTTATTGGTGTCTACGGAAAAAGTGATAAGTGAATCGATCTCTTTCTGAAAGTAAATCGAATGGAAGTCGTATTAGTCCAGTGCATTGATAAAGTTGCTATGAATGTTGCTAATGATGAGGTTAAAATATCAAAATAAAGATAAAGTAGCATCTTAGTTACGATAAGTAAAGCGGGTACAAGCATGGGTATGTTCACCATGGCCGAACAAGTCATGCACAAATTGTTCGAACAATAACATAATGGAATCACTACAAACAACCACAGCGGACATTGATTTGGTGTAATGAAGTTAAAACCTAGTGAATTACTTCGATTGGAAGTAGGGAGACGAGTAGACCGGGGGTAAGTTGCCCGTCTCACAATCGAAAAATTGTGGGTTTAAGTCTCACTTGTCGCTACTCAAAGCCCACGACCAATCGGCGTGAGAGATTGGCGACGTTACATGTCTTAACGATCGACGTGATGTAAAACCAATAGCCACCGATTGAAAGTGAGTGTATGGCATAGGTCAATAGGTCCATACTACACCAAACTCATCAAGGTGGAAATGCATGCCCGGATGGTGTCCTCAAAATGATGCTGTGAATAATAGAGGATACCAAGCAATGACGTCAAAACCCATGGTGACCCTTGTATATATTAACGGTATGGCAGGCAAGAGATGGCGCTCAAATGTGAAGAATGACGATATTGATAAACGTATTGATAGCGTAAATGCCGAAACGGCAAAATTGATGAATGAGGTACGGTACATGATGTACAATGAGATACGGTAAAATTGACATAATGGGTTATGTTAGTTTATTGCCGCAAAATTAGGGGAAACTAAGTGAGCTTGGCAAAGTGGATCATATCTATATTTCCGGAACGCGAAAACAAATCTGTATTAGGTTACGGTTTCCACTTAAACTCTGCAATTTCAGGACATTGCCATTACGTTCTCAGAGTGCCAGCACGGCAAGCTTTGCGATTGAAATACCGCTCAATTATGACATAGGAGGAAACTTTGTTTGCAGCTCCAACGCCTTTCGGTCGTCCCCGCACCTGTCGTATTAAACGTGGTGTAAGTAAATGTATCGCAGCATGGCTGACCGGCTGATTCACATTGGTGGATGCTAGTGATCTCGTGCACCATCCTGCATGGAACTGCGTGTAGCGCCACCTATACCAGAACATGTGCTTTTCTAGTTCCATCTAGTGGTGTGTTGCAATGGGATATGAAATGGGAGACACCGCGTGAAAGCGTGGAAGCTTCCAGACACAGCCGCTAGAGCGGCGACGCACGCGAGTGGGACATGAATTGCTCGCCGCGTTAGCCGAGCTTTTCTGAATTAAATTACTTATTGTTGGTGGATTCCAAGCTGAGTCGCTGGTTTTGCAGATAGGTAATATCAGTGTTTGCGTAGAGTACACCAGGAGTAGATCTCGGAGTTTGTGTGGAGGAGGAGGTGGGAGGAGGAGGAGGAGGAGGTGGGACTCGTCCGGAGTGGCGCCATTTCCTCGCGGAACGTTATGAGCGGGGAAGGGGGTTCATTCCAGCGTACTGAAGGGGCGCCTTTTGCTCCCAACACCTTTCCTCGTCAGAGAGGCGCCATGGGCTAAACAAATTCACTGAGCAAGGATAGGGGAGGGGTTGATGCATGCCCTCCCGGAAGGGCGCGTTACCCCGGTCGGAAATGAGCCACATTTCCATATGGACGCATGGTCCAAGTGCTCCCCCTGAACCACTGGAGCACACTTCACGGCAGATCATACGGCCTTGACTGCAACTCAGATGGAGAACCTGGCCACTCGCGGTGCTCCAATGCATGCGAGATGCCATGCCCCCTCCCCTCTACATGGGTGGTGAGCATGACCCTTGGCCCCTAGATTCGCTGCTAATCACACCTGTATAATGTCGTGTGATGTGATACGAATTGTGCGCCTACTGTCTTCAAATCCAGCCTTTCGTACAATGTTTCGAATATAATGCATGGTACACATTTCTTTTCCTTAGTTTCCTCCTTAGTTTCGTATTTCATTTCATCATGGATGCAGCATATTTTGGGCTTCCCACACGTCGTGTTTCCATGGACTACTCCAGAGATGGAAGAGAAATACTACTTGCCCAAAATTAAGGAATAACAGCTTGCAAAGATGTTCCCGCCAAAAATGTGGCAGTTCACAGTTTACTTTATGTATGTAGTATGTTCATCGTTCATCTTATGACAGAAAAAAAATCCAACGGAAACCTAATGGCATCTGCGCCGACCATCTGCAATGGATACATCAACAAGATGACACTTCGATCTGCCTACATGTCCCAATGTCTCAAACACCTTCCAACCAAGCCGAGACCAGGACGGTTTGAAAGTCATCATCTTCATTTAACACGCTGCCCTTTGTCACGTGACCCAGAAGAGCATTACGGAAGTCCTTCTTCACACAAGCCTCGAGTTCGGCCATTTGTGAATCAAGTTGACGGTAGATGTATTGCTCGTCACCCACATATGCTAACAGTCGTGCTCGGCTATGACTTGATCAGCTTGTTCGAGTGGAACGGCACCGATGAAGCTATGTCAGTCCGGCTGCTCAACAATTACATCGAACCTAATACAGCATGGCTAGTAGCACTACAATGCAGTCAACTTCAGTTCGATTCTAAATTAATTGTAAGTGATATGCTTAACCGGTGAAGGATCTGCAAAATGATGTATCTGTTCGATGGCTAGTTATGATCATGACCAATCGTAATAGAATGCGCAGGAATACCGCGTGGATTAGTTGTGACATAGAAGCCTATCGAAGCCGTATCTTGGCTTCGTTAGAAGTGATTATATCTATTGGGGAGAGTCAGCAGAGTTGAGATTTGTAAACGTGAGTCAATCAATCCTGATGACTTGACTGCACCCTGGGTATTTGTTAAGATGGGAATGGAGAAGTCTGCCAACACTCACTCCGCAGTTTGATACAAATCTGGCTACAGTGGTGACGACGCAGACAACAAATGTCAACTCAAACCTTACGGCAAAATACCCGTCAGCGCGTAATGAAAGTCGCATCGCTACCAAGAAAAACGTAAATAGGACGAACTTGGCGTGGTATTACACAAATTTTCCTCAAAGTCTGTTTTCACAAAAACAAATTCCATATTCACTCCCAACACCTTCAGTTTTGCGACAAACTTGGTAGAAATGCAGCATGTAGGTTGATGCTGATATTACCACTTAGTATGTACTAAGTGGTGATAAGTAGGATTGCGCTTCCTGCACCCTTTCAATCTTCCTGCAGTCATATGCAAGCTATGCATTTACATGTTTTCCGGTGTATTCTTAATTTCCGGTCTTAACGCTAGATCGCCATAGCGAATGTATGATATATTCAACAAAGTCACACTGAAGGCCGGTTAGCCCGGGTTTGGCTCACCTGCGGTGCGATATAATTTTGCGTTTTTAAGTTGCACGGACTTTTTCGTTTCTCTCAAATGCGTCCTAAGTTTTATCCATGCTTATCAACATATCTCCGTATCAAATCGTAGTGGGTCACATCACTTTGCGCAAGACGTTCGCTTTCCGGAGAAAAAATGGTTTAGTTTTTTTTCGTCGATGCGCTATTGTTGACACGATGCTCAAGTCACGGCAACATTGTCCATGGGATGAATAGACAATGCCAGTACAACGTGCCATCGAGGGCGCTGAATGCCACTAGACAATGCCGGGGCGGGGTAGCCGAGTGGTTTACACGCTCCCTGGAGGGGACCTGGAAACCACGCCCACTGGAGGGGACGGATTCCGCCCCCCTAAGATCTCGGCTCCTATTAAAGCTGGAGCAACGACATTTACGGGGTGGATGGGTACGGTAGTGAACTCTAGGGTGTGAATATTTTATGGCCTTAATCAGGTCAAATCAGTGTCAAAATATCAAAATGTTCTCGTTTTGCGTGGATTGGCTTGCCATTGTCATGAATCGATGTGATTGTGTTCAAATGCTGCAAAATTGGCGTTAGTGATGTTTTAAACATTACTAATAATGTAATACAGATGCTAGACCCGGCAATTGACCTCAGGTCACCTATACAGCAGCATTTATCAGGTCATTACCTGCTCCAGTTACCGAACCGGACCGCCCGACCGACTGCTCCATTGGGCGGCTCGGCGCAACCGGCTTCGCAATGAAATGAGTGAAGTGCATGAATAAATTATGGAAACCCTTAGATACACAATGACAAACAGTAGTTTTCAGGATGATTAGAGAGTAACATGCAAAGTGGCTCAATCGCATGACAGTCATTTGCATTTGTGATAACATTCCAGCTGACCAAGTTTGGTTCCATTAACCTGTCATGAACTTGACCTGACTTGACCTCGGTGACCTAACATAACTTTGAAGCAATACAGCATAACAATATACATTATATCAAACAAGTCGCTAGTGTTGCCAAAAATACTTTCCTTTTGCCAATATACGAGAAGCACATCAGCGCAGATTTGTGTGGTCTGGCGCTGATAATGTTTTCTACTTTGACGTCCCATAACTCGAAAAATGTTCGGCCGATTGTCGTTTTTCTACTTTACGCAACGCGCCGGTCATTTCTAAGTAGGTACACAAACAATGGTCTATATCGGCCGGTAAAATCTAGCGTTATGTACGGAAACTCGGATGGGTGGGTGGATTTCGCCCCACCCCCTCCAGGGCGCGTATTAAGGTGTTGCGCTCTGGGTACCAAAGATCCTGGGTTTGAAATCCGCACCGATAGGGAAATTTCCCAATCCCGCGGCCCACCGGTGAAACAGTATGGGCGGTGGCATTAGCCATGAATGTGCATACAGTGCGTCGTGAACCACCCAATAAACAAACAATAACAAACAAACACTAGACAATGCCAGTACAGCGTGTCATTGAGGGCTCTGGATGTCAATAGACAATGTCAGTATCAGTGGTGTCGCCACGAAATTCTTCCAGGGGGCAAGATCGAAAAGGGGGCCTCCTGCTCCCCGAAAAGTGGCCTCTATTGTGTTAGGGTCTCCTATTGTTTTAGGCCCTCAGTATGGTTCGGGAATGGGAAACATGATTTCATATTAATGTACTCTTTGTTCTTGGCATGGTGCATTATTTACTTAACACGCAATAGCAATAATCTTCTTTTTTCGCTGAAAACTGGGCCATACCAAGGTATAAATAAGTAATATGTGGATAAATACCTAAGTGTCAAAGCCGACCAACGTCTAAATGCTTTCTCGAACAGAAGAATCTTCCCGCTGGCCTCTAGATTGCAGCGAGGCTGATGCTAAGCATATCTCTTAGACATCTCCCATTGATCAACCCACTTTAATGTCCTTCAGGAATAACTGAATATAGCTAGATTCATCACTACTGTTATTTATTACCACCAGCTTCATGTTCTAAGCAAAGCTCAAGCGAGCATTTCTCAGTCCTAGGACAACAATTTCGCGAAGGTGACAACAAGAACTGGGTTACATTGGTTTTCTGATCGGAATCGTAGGAATTTGCGAATTTTTCTAGCATTTGGTGCTGGCTGCAAGGCACCTGTGAAACAAGTTGAAATAACAAATTGTTTCGCGAATAAATTCACGCGCCTGGGATTTCGACCGCTATTTTGTCGAAGGGGACCTATCGAAAGGAAATGATTAGTGATCAACTAAATTTTCCTGTGGAGGGGCCTAATCTACCACTATCTTTCCTGATTCGTCGGATTTCAACCCTAACTCCCCAACCAAATTCTACGGTTTTATTTTGGTATCCCTTGATAAATCAACTCACTGCTGAAATTGCACATATACCACAGGGGACGAGTAGCCTAGGGGTAAGTTGCTCGTCTCACAATCGAAAGGTTGTGAGTTCAAGTCTCACCTGTGGCTACTCTTCGCCCGCGACCAATCGGCGTGAGAGATTGGCGACGCTACATGACTCAACGGTCGATGTGTCGTAAAACCAATAATCAACCAACCAGGACCTATACCACAACAACCGGATCGGTATCCGAAAATGTCAAGCCGGAGCCCTCCAAAATAAGGAAGGATTCACCCCCCCCCAAAAAAAAAAAAAAAAAAACGTCAGGGTCAGTAAAATCGCTCCGAAGCACAGAACATATTACCAGATGCCTTCACAAATTGTGTACATCGACGAAAAACATACCGAATCTCGAAAAATCGAGATGGGATGCAAATACATGGCGCCAGGGTCTGGAAATGTCGGGCCGGAATTCGGACTTTTCAGGGAAAGAAAATCAGAAAAGATCTACAAAAATCGCATCGAGCCCAGTAAACTGGCATTGGGTAGGCGAAACCACGCGCCTGGGAGCGATAAGTCAGGCTGGGATACAAAATAATCGCACCGAAGCCCCAAAACCGAACTAGAGTTTTCTCTCAAAGCACGCAGGGACCATGCTAACGCACAAGGGTCTGAAAAAGTGGCTGGAACCACAAAAGGCAAACTGGTTCCAAATGGAACAAAAAGACCAGGAGCTAAATAAGCACATTGGTATCTTCGAAAATGCCCTGACACGTAAAAATATCCTCGGTGCATAAAAAGCAACAAAACCCCAAAACGACCAGTAGTTTAGTAGACCAGTATTAAACCCCTAACTTGAATTCAAAATATATTACACATCACATTGAAATGTAGAATTTCCCAATTTTAGGCATTCCAGTTCATATCACCCGGTCGCCACGACGCCAACGTCCGTGCACGTGCACGCTCATCTTGCGCATTCGGGGCATTCGCCACACCTCGTTCGATACTATGGTTTCTGCTAGGCCTTCTGCCTTTTGCTAATTACTGCCACATGATAGACTTGCGATTTTGTAGGTTCCTATTGCAAGTTTTCGAGCCTCAGAATGAGTTTTCGGGGACCCGAAGTACTTATTTGGAGACCCCTGCGCGAATTCTGGTGGACCGACGCGAATTTTGGTGGCCCCAGCGCGAGTTTTTGAGCCACGACACGACTCTTGGGAGCTTATGCCTATCAGGATAGAGGGGGAATTTGCCCCTTTGATATGCCACTGCGGCCACTGAACGAGTCTATTTTCGTCCCAGTGTGACATTCCGGTTAATAATTGATTTTTGGAGCAGCTGCAACTTTTGTGGCCCGGCGCGCCCTTCTGGGCCTCCAGGATGATTTTCAAGGGCTGCGACGCGATGCTTTATACATAGCCCAATGTGATCTTTTGGGACCCGACGTCATTTGCTTGGATCCCTAGCGAGCTTTAGCTGCCTCGACACCTTTTTGGGTCTAAAACGTTTTAGGTTTTTTGGCGTCATTGTTGGGGCCCAGAGTCTGAGTGTTTTTGTGTGTTTTTCAGAGTTGGACCCATGTCCGGAGTGCTTTTCATTGTTCCGGCTTCATTTTTTTTGGTCCCAATGAGACTGTTGTGGGATGGTACGGCCCGTCGTACCACTGTATTGATTTTCATGGTCTGGTCGTGAATGTTTGGTATACCCAAGCTCAGCGTGATTTTCAGATTCTTTGAGTCCATATCGGAATTCTGAAACACCCGGCACGACTTTCTTTACCATTTCTTAGGGGTTTCTTGCAAATTATAGGCCTCATTTCGCGTCATAAGTATCTCGTCCCATTTCCTGGAGCCTCTTTGCCGGTTTTCAACGTCTTATGTCCTACCCTCCTCCATATTCAATAGTCCTCCTCTTTCGTCTTGAAGGGCCTTCTCTTACATCCTGGGCCCCTTTACCATGGCATGGGGCTTCCTCCCATGTGTCGGGGCATCATCTGCCAAATTAGGGGCTTCCTGCCACGGCTCGTGGGCAGGAGACCCCTAATTTGGCCCCTCCTCTTTTTCCTGGCAAAGCCTTACCAGTCTTGAGGGTATCTTCAATTTTGGAGACCTCACACCCCTTGATACCTGTTACCACTACCATCTTAAGGGCCTCCTCTCATTTTCTTGGAAAGCTTTCCGGTCTTCAGGGCCTCATTCAGTCCTGGACACCTACTCCTTTTTTGGGGACTCCTCTCGAGTCCAGTATGGCCCTTATTTCTCTTCTAGAGTCATTTTTGTCAAATTAGGGGCCTCCTCTCATGTCTTGGAGACCTCTTGCTCTGCGTTTTGATTCGAACTTCGCCCATCTTAAGGGTGGTATCTTATCTCCTAGTGGACTCTTCTCTCCCAGGTTCCTCCTCTTCCAAACTATACATAACCTTTCCTATCTCAGTAGCCTTGTTATTTCCTGGGGACCTTCTTGGCCCCTAAGCCCTCTTTTCCGCCTGGGAGCTATCTCTCTTATCCAATGGTCTTTCTCTCCAATTTTAGGGCCTCCTCGTTCATCATGGGTCTTTTTTCGAATCTTGTGTCGTCCTCTTCCGAATTAGGTTCCTCCTACCATGTCTCTGGATCATCCTTTTCTATCTTGATGAAACCTTACTCGTTTTGGTGCCTATTTGTGCGTCGCCGGGACCTCATCTCATATCCAATGGCTTTCTTTTCCATCTTAGGGCCTCCTCTCATTTTCTTGGGTCTCCTTTCCCATGTTGAGGCCTCCTTTGCAATTCTCGGGGCCTCCGTACCAATTTCTGGCACTCTTGATTTCTGGGGCCTCCTACCCTAGGTGACTCCTTTTTAAAATTATGGGACTCCTTTCACGTCTTGGAGGCTTCCTCATCTGTGTTTGGAGCCTCATTATCCTCTTAGCAGGTTGCTTTTGCGTCCTAGTCCTAAATCTTCTCTTCTAGGGTCCTCGTCTTCTAAAGTGTGGGCCTCGTCTGGCTGGTCTCAGTGGTCTTCTCTCATTCCTAGGGGGACCTTCTTACCCATCTTGGGACCCCCTTTTGCGCCCAGATAAATATATCTTATCATTATTTTCTATTGTAGGGCCCTTCTCTTCTATTATGGGGGCATCGTTTTTCAAACTAAGAATATCTTGTCACCCATCGGAAGCCTTCTCGTGTATCCCTGGGTGGCTTCTTGCCCGTCTCGATGGCATCCTTTTCGTCCTGGAGGTCTCTTCTTCGTCCTGGGGGGGGGGGGGCTCCTATTCGTCCTGGGGTCCTCCTCACAATCTCTGTTCTATGTCTCATAGGAACCTGATTATATTTCATGGGGCCTCGTTGTCAGTCTTGGATCCTCCTTGACAGCATCATCTTCTGTCCCGTCGGGCTCCTTGCTCACCTTCTTGTCCTATGCATTACCGGATGGTGGTCTCCTCAAATTACAGAGGGCGGCCCCCACCCCTCACGTCTCAAGTCAAGGGGTGGGGATGATTGCCCCCGCTGCCCCCATCCCGGTGGCGACGTCCCTGCTCCGAAACCTCATCTCATATCCACTGGCTTTATTTTCCGGATTAGGGCCTGCCCTCATTTTCTTCAGCCTCCCTTCCCGTATTGATACTCCTTTGCAATGTTGTGAGCCTCCGTGTCAGTTTTTGGCACTTTCTTGATATTTGGGGCCTCCTACCCTCTCCTAGGTGATTTCTTTTCCAAATTATTGACCTCCTCCTGGAGGCCCCTAATTTCTAGAATCTCCCTTTCTTCCTGGTGGCCTCCGTTTCGTTCTGGAAGCCTCCTTTTCATCCTGAGGGCCTCCGTTTTTTTTTTTTTTTTTTTTTTTTTGGGGTTTCTTCCCTCTTCTACTGGTTTTTTTTTTTTTTTTTTGGGTCTTTTTTTGGTGCTTTTTTTTTTTTATATCTTCTTTTCCTCCTGGAGGGCCTCCTTTTCGTCCTGGAGGCCTCCATTTCGTTCTGGGGCTTCCGTTTGGCCCTGTGGCCTCCTTTTCGTCTTTGGTGCCTCCTTTGCGTCCTGGGGCATCCTTTGCGTCCTGGGGGCCTCCTTTGCGTCCTGGGGGCCCCCTTTTCGTCCTAGGGGCCTCCTTTGCGTCCTGGAGGCCTCCTTTTCGTCCTAAGGTTCTCCTTTTCGTCCTGGGTGGGCCTCATTTTCGTCCTGGGGGCCTCCATTTCGTCCTGAGAGCCTCCTTTTCGTCCTGGGGGCATCCTTTTCGTCCTGGGGACCTCCTCAAATTTCAGGGGGCGGCGCCCCCAGTCTCACGGCAGGGGGTAATTTCCCCCGCTGCCCCCTCGGTGGTGACGTCCCTGGTCGGGTG
>JAOTOL010001095.1:0-265847 GCA_034440575.1 Imbricaverruca yamaguchii | reverse complement strand
CTAGCTCTCTAGCTCTCTAGCTCTCTAGCTCTCTGGCTCTCTAGCTCTCTCTAGCTCCTAGCTCTCTAGCTCTCTAGCTCTCTAGCTCTCCTCTCTCTGCCTCTCTAGCTCTCTAGCTCTCTAGCTCTCTAGCTCTCTAGCTCTCTAGCTCTCTAGCTCTCTAGCTCTCTAGCTCTCTAGCTCTCTAGCTCTCTAGCTCTAGCTCTCTAGCTCTCTAGCTCTCTAGCTCTCTAGCTCTCTAGCTCTCTAGCTCTCTAGCTCTCTAGCTCTCTAGCTCTCTTAGCTCTCTAGCTCTCTAGCTCTCTTAGCTCTCTCCCCCCCTAGCTCTCTAGCTCTCTAGCTCTCTAGCTCTCTAGCTCTCTAGCTCTCTAGCTCTCTAGCTCTCTAGCTCTCTAGCTCTCTAGCTCTCTAGCTCTCTAGCTCTCTAGCTCTCTCTCTAGCTCTCTAGCTCTCTAGCTCTCTAGCTCTCTAGCTCTCTAGCTCTCTAGCTCTCTAGCTCTCTAGCTCTCTAGCTCTCTCTCTAGCTCTCTAGCTCTCTCTCTCTCTCTAGCTCTCTAGCTCTCTAGCTCTCTAGCTCTCCTAGCTCTCTAGCTCTCTAGCTCTCTAGCTCTCTAGCTCTCTAGCTCTCTAGCTCTCTAGCTCTCCTAGCTCTCTAGCTCTCTAGCTCTCTAGCTCTCTAGCTCTCTAGCTCTCTAGCTCTCTAGCTCTCTAGCTCTCTATCTCTCTACTCTCTATCTCTCTACTCTCTACTCTCTCTATCTCTCTATCTCTCTCTCTATCTCTATCTCTCTATCTCTCTATCTCTCTATCTCTCTATCTCTCTATCTCTATCTCTCTCTCTATCTCTCTATCTCTCTATCTCTCTTTTTTTTTTTTTTTTTTTTTTTTTTTTTTTTTTTTTTTCTCTCTCTCTCTCTCTCTCTCTCTCTCTCTCTCTCTCTCTCTCTCTCTCTCTCTCTCTCTCTCTCTCTCTCTCTCTCTCTCTCTCTCTCTCTCTCTCTCTCTCTCTCACGGCGTCTAGGCCCGCATTTGTTTTGCTGGATCATTATGCGGAGATTGATCGGCGATGATTATCAGCTCCGAGCCATCAGCCAGCACGGGGAGTTGGCGGCGGTGTGTCCCCAGAACAGAACAGAACAGAACAGAACAGAACAGACGGCGGTGCGTCCCAGTGTCGCCGGCCAACAGAATGGCCGGCGACACCGCACAAATCTCATCAAAATGTCAGGACTGCGTATGCGGTCGACGACGCGCGCACGGACACGTCGACACCGATGTGAGCGCCTCAGCATCCAGCGTGCAGTGCCGGTCGATAAATCGGTGAAAAACGACGGGGTTCCACCAGCACGTGATGAAGTTTTGTCCGGTCCTGGATTTCGAGGGAAGCCAAATATAGTTTGTACGCGATATTCGGAGCTGGATGAGGTAAATATGATGATCTTGTTTGTGTGCCCCCGGGGAACTCGGCCCCAAGTGAGCTCGAAGCAGCGGTGAAAACATCTCAATCGCCGAGGTTCGTGCATCGTGCCTGAGTGGGTATATTGCACCGTCCGCCTCAACTGTCAGCCGCGTTCGATTGCATTGCATGCATTCGGTCATGCATTGCCACACCAAAGCCGTGCTTCTAGGAATTGCGTCGCCCGGTCGGTGTGCATGTGTTGAAAAGAACCGAAAACAAGTCGCTCCGAACTAACGGCGTTCTCGACATCACGACCACATAAAGGCAAGTTGAGTCGCTATACCAGTCAACCGAGCAAATATATCACCAGGGGTAGCTTGAAAGGCGTGAAAGAGTGGGTGATTCCCCATCTCAACTAGTTGCATCACGACGTTAAGTTAACAGGCATTCCAACTAACGACATCTACTGACGACTAACGACAACGTCGGACCACATCAGCTTCTGTCAGGTTGTCTTGAAAGAAAACGTCCCTGTTCATTACTCGTACATAATTGCTACCGTCTTGTTCTATGCCAAGTCGTTCGAAATCAGCACTCTCTTAAACAACAAATTACATCATAAAGCATATCATGCCCTGCTTTCCACTCATCATCAGCATTACTTGCCGACGAACAGGCAAGGGATGGCTTCGTGTGGTAAGAGCATGCCTCGGAATGATAAGTAGCTACACCAAGTCAAGGCAACGGATGTTCACGTATGGTAAGAACATGCCTGGGGATGTTGAGTAGCTACGCCAAGTCAAGGCAAGGGATGTCGGTGCCAGGAAAGGAGGTGGGAAGATGTAGGAAAAGCGAAGGTAGTGGAGATAGAAGAAAAGTGGAGGTAGTTGAAGGTGGATGGTGACTGAAATCAGCCATCGAGGAAAAATTATGTGATCAATTTTGCGCTGGGGAGAATACCGAACTGTGGTGCGAGGGTGCAATCGGATCCAGGGGTACATGGATTCATGCTCATGCCCGTTCGGATCCAGGGGTACAGGGATTCATGCCCATGCCCGTTCGGATCCAGGGGTGCAGGGATTCATGGCCATGCCCGTTCGATGCGTATTCTTTGTTAGGGAAGTGGCCGGAACACGATCATATTAGTTTTTGCTGATATGCTGTCACACCCTTCCCTCCCCCGCCTCTCTCCGATCATTTTGGGTCCTACTGTGTGATGATATGCCCATGTAGCTAACTCTGTTGCGAGCCGAAATGACATGCTTGGTCGTTGTGAAATCTCTTCAGGGAAGCTTTCACAGTGCCTGAACAGAACCACCTCACAGCATTTCTTGCTGTCGTTATGACTGGAACTAGCGTCCATGTATGGCCCACATGAATTATTTACGATTTGAATGAATGTACGGATGTTACGTGGCCTGCAACGTTAAGTGTCCAGTTATGTTGCAGCGTAGTCCATCATGTGCATTGTTCATACATATATGAATTTGGTGGAATAAAGTGGAAAATTGGAAGAAGAAGAAAAAGACGGCAGCAAAAAGAAGAGCAGAGTACATTGAGACACCTCAGATTTAACTGGTCTGGTAGATGTTTCTTCAGGCAAATGATACAGGAAGGAATTGACGTGTCGGCGCATCTATTGCGTATGGCAACAGGAGACAGAAGAGGCACTTGCTCTGTTCTCCAACTTTGAAGAATGCTAAAACGAATGACGTTGCATAGAAAGAAACAACTTTAAAGATTGCTTTTGATCTCGTCCATGCCATAACGTTCTTCCCACATCATGCGTGCACTCTGTGAGCACAGATGTTCACAAGCACTGCAACCTATGGGAGCTATTTGCTTAGCAATCATCGTACCAACAGTACTTTCAATAAAAGCGAGAGGAAGGCATCCATGACAGGCAACGGGTTTTGCATTCATGCCCACTTTATGAATTCTGTATTTAATAACGCCGTACAATCAAACTTTCGTCTCATTAAGTTTTTTGTTGAACTGTTCAGTTCACTGTAACAATAATTGTACTAGTTTTAACTAAGCAAAGATCATGTAACATAATTTGGTGTGGTATAGGGTAATACTCACCTTTGTATTCTTCCTAGCATCTTCACAAAATATATGACGGCCATTTCAGACACAACAATGGGAATTCAATCTGAATGAGCGTAGACATCTACAACAGAAGCGTATTACACTAATCAATATCACGCCTGATAAAGCATGAAGTAGATGTTGGATACTGCTAAAGAGTGGATTTAAATGATAAGCGTAGTGTAGTGTCACTCCACATAGCATGGCAGGTTCCATGACCACCTGACCTAGTCATTGGTCAAGATCAGGGTTACAATGTGAATGCAATTAAATTGCACCACCAGCAATTGCGATGTTTAAATGCTGTTTTAATTAGGGTGTGTGATTGATGGATTGATTATTTGGGCTTTGGGGCGCATCAACTGCTACTGGTTATGTAGCGCCAAAATTAGGGTGTCTGATCACGGTGACAAATGGCAGGCATACATTTTGGCCGCGAAGTGTTTATATGGTGAAGCCAGAAAATAAATCCTCTGAGGCTGGGAATGGTGTCTGTTCAGACCATCACTGAGACTCCTAAAGTGTAGCCCAGAAACGAACAACGGTAGAGACATAACACATTAAATGATCATTTGCAAATTGTATACCATATTTCTCAACCCAGCGCAAACAGAGGCTTTTCCCAAGTTCTCCAGAACTTCCTCTATTGGCAATGCAGTGCGTACTTGTGCTGATGCGTACTCACAGACTGCCCGCTACTCAGTGAAGTGACAGTTCCCAGCTGCACGTTATGTTCCTTCACCAAGTCATTGAAGTTCCGTCTGTTTCGCACCTGGGTTAATCAGCCCACGCACCTATTCCTGTCGTATTTTTGCTGCCGTAAACATTGCCGGTCACGAAGATACTGAAGCGAGCATTACCAGCTGCACATTCGGCTCATTCGAGCGATTAAAGTGCCGTCTGTTTCGCACCCGGGTGAATCAGCCCACGCACGTCTATTTCTGTCTCATATTATGTTTACGGCCGTGAACATTGTGCCCGCCGCAAAGAAACTGAAGTGAACATTTCCAGCTGTACATTCTGTTCCTTCACAGAGTGACTAATGTGCCGTTTGTTTCGCACCCGGGTGAATCAGCCCACGTACCTATTCCGGCCGTGTATTTACGGCCGTGAACACTGTGCCAGACACGAAGACAACGCTTCGACTAGGGCATGCATATTTGAATAATTGGGTTTGCTAATTGTGAAGGCATCGATCCCCAGACCGCGGACTAATCAGAACCCTGGCTGTTCGATGCGATACGTGGTACCAAGTAGTGCTTTAGGGTCACCGTATGCATAAATCAAGCAGAAGTTGTTTCTGTCTGGCGTGCTGTCCGACTTCTGAGAATGTCTAGATGTCCTGGACTGAGACTTCCACTCGCAAATTTCCTAGCGTATGGTTGTGGTTCAGTCAGAGTTCGAAGTAGGCTCAATCCAGTCGCATCGAGTGTACAACGTTGGCTACTGTTTCTGTCCGTCTCCCCCCGCACCACCCACCCACCCATGCTTCCAAACTTCGGCTTTACTGAACGGCAGGAGCACCTTCATGCTGTCGTTTTACTCGAAACACTGCCAAACCGGGTTTCGACAGCATTTCCCAGCACGATCACAAATTCGAGCGCTATCAAAACACGGAGTGGAACCCCGACAAGCGAAGTGGGACCCCAACACATCGACTGAGACCACAACACACGGAGTGCAACATCAACACACGGACCGGAACCACGACGCATGTAGTGGGACCGACGTCAAACGGACCGCGACCACAACATACCGAATAGGACCCCTCGATACACGGGCGAGACCACAACACAGAGTAAGACCCCAACACACCCAATGGGACACCTCGATACACGCGGCGGGGCCACAACATACACACGGGCGAGACCACAACACAGAGTAAGACCCCAACACACCCAATGGGACATCAACACACGGCCGGGACCACAACACACGGGCGGGACCACAACACACCGGCGGGACCACAACACACGGGCGGGACCACAACACACGGGCGGGACCACAACACACGGGCGGGACCACAACACACGGGCGGGACCACAACACACGGGCGGGGCCACAGCACACGGACGGGACCACAACACACGGGCGGGACCACAACACACGGGCGGGACCACAACACACGGGCGGGACCACAACACACGGACGGGGCCACAACACACCGACGGGGCCACAACACACGGGCGGGACCACAACACACGGGCGGGACCACAACACACGGGCGGGACCACAACACACGGGCGGGACCACAACACACGGGCGGGACCACAACACACGGGCGGGACCACAACACACCGAGCGGGACCACAACACACGAGACGGGACCACAACACACGGACGGGACCACAACACACGGGCGGGACCACAACACACCTGCGGGACCACAACACACGGGCGGGACCACAACCCACGGACCGGCCACTCCACCCCTCACCGTGCCCCCGCTGCCCCCAGAGCCGGTCAGCCTGGGAGTGGACCCGCCGGTGGCGCCGGACGGCGACCGGCCGTGGTTCGAGCGGGCCGCCATCCGCAACGTGACCGCGCTGCTCGGCCGCACCGCCTACCTCAGCTGTCGCATCTGCAACACGGGCAACCGCACCGTGTCGTGGGTGCGCCACCACGACGTGCACCTGCTCACCGTCGGCGAGTTCACGTTCACCAACGACGAGCGGTTCCGCGCGCTGCACGGCCGCCAGCGCGTCGACTGGACGCTGCAGATCAAGTTCGTGCAGCACCGCGACGCCGGCCTGTACGCCTGCCAGGTCAGCACGTCGCCGCCCGTCTCGTTCTCCGTCCACCTGGCCGTGGTCGGTGAGTACCGCACCGCCGCCCGTCTCGTTCTCCGTCCACTGTCCACCTGGCCGTGGTCGGTGAGTACCGCACCGCCGCCCGCCTCGTTCTCCGTCCACTTGGCCGTGGTCGGTGAGTACCGCGCCCCCGCCCGTCTCGTTCTCTATCCACCTGGCCGTGGTCGGTGAGTACTGCGCCGCCGCCCGTCTCGTTCTCCGTCCACCTGGCCGTGGTCGGTGAGTACCGCGCCGCCGCCCGTCTCGTTCTCCGTCCACCTGGCCGTGGTCGGTGAGTACCGCGCCGCCGCCCGTCTCGTTCTCCGTCCACCTGGCCGTGGTCGGTGAGTACCGCGCCGCCGCCCGTCTCGTTCTCTATCCACCTGGCCGTGGTCGGTGAGTACCGCGCCGCCGCCAGTCTCGTTCTCCGTCCACCTGGCCGTGGTCGGTGAGTACCGCGCCGCCGCCCGTCTCGTTCTCCATCCACCTGGCCGTGGTCGGTGAGTACCGCGCCGCCGCCAGTCTCGTTCTCCGCCCACCTGGCCGTGGTCGGTGAGTACCGCGCCGCCGCCCGTCTCGTTCTCCGTCCACTGTCCACCTGGCCGTGGTCGGTGAGTACCGCGCCGCCGCCCGTCTCGTTCTCCGTCCACCTGGCCGTGGTCGGTGAGTACCGCGCCGCCGCCCGTCTCGTTCTCCGTCCACTGTCCACCTGGCCGTGGTCGGTGAGTACCGCGCCGCCGCCCGTCTCGTTCTCCGTCCACTGTCCACCTGGCCGTGGTCGGTGAGTACCGCACGCCGCCCGTCTCGTTCTCCGTCCACTGTCCACCTGGCCGTGGTCGGTGAGTACCGCGCCGCCGCCAGTCTCGTTCTCCGTCCACCTGGCCGTGGTCGGTGAGTACTGCGCCGCCGCCCGTCTCGTTCTCCGCCCACTGTCCACCTGGCCGTGGTCGGTGAGTACCGCGCCGCCGCCCGCCTCGTTCTCCGTCCACTGTCCACCTGGCCGTGGTCGGTGAGTACCGCGCCGAGCAGCGACGCCACAAGGGGCTGCATGGTCGTTGTGGAAGGAGCGAACGTGCATTTTGTGGACATTGTGGCCGGGGCGGGGATGATTGTTGGGATCATGTTCAGTCATGTTTTGGTCAGCGCTGGTTATTTATCGAAATTTTCGGTCTTCCTTTGTCACGTTAGCTAGTCTCGAATCTTTTTGGGCTCTTCTTGCGCAGTCCTACTTATGCATGTCAGGAGACGTGATGAGAAAGATCGAAGATGGAGGAGCACAACACGGATTGGATTTCCGTATGGATATCCGTTTGTGACGGATAGCGGAGCGGATTGGATGGAGTTTGGCAACGGTAAACAAACACGGATCGGATAGCACAATGGCTCTCCAACACTCAGCTAGATGACGAAAATTTAAGTAAATAATCGCAGTGATATTGGTCGCTATGTGGAGGCGATATCACGCCGTGTGAGTGGTGGATTCATCCAGTCTGTCTGAAGCTACGCTGATAACTGTTGCGCTGGGCGAACGTGCTATTTGCATGTGTGTAGCCTAGTTTGCATTGAATACTGTTTTGGCCGCCTCATTCATATTACTGCATTAGCCCGTATTACGCAGCCCGTAAAGCTGCAAGCCCGTAAGCGAGGCGACCTACTGCGACGCGCCTAGTAATTGTTTTGTCGGCCGCCCGGCCGCGGTGCGTAATCGGCGTTCTGAGTCTGTTGTCCCGTGACGGCTGCCGTCTTCGACGCAGTGCTGTCGTCATACTGGCCCTGTCCCCAAAGACTACCCCCGATGAACCAGAGCTTCCTGAACTGTCGAGTCGCCGGGTCTGTTGCGGTCGGTCGCATCTGCAAATTGAATAACAGTCTTTCGGCCTCTAAATTCAGAACGTGTTGCATTTACTGCCGGCGGTCTCATCAAAGCATTGTACGAACGTCCTTCGAACGCGCGAATTGCTGTTTATTGCCGTGTATTTGATTTTGCCACAGCACGATATATCACGTGCAGAGTCGTTGAACTATCGGGAGTTTTCGCAACGCGCTGACATTCTAGACTTCTTCACGAGCCTGCGAGACGACTCTCCTACATATGCACAGGGTGGATGTTTATACATTTCACTTTTAAGGTGATGTTGCATTATCTTATTAGATTCCTTGGTTGTAGTCGTGTTTTATGCTTTCTTCATGCCTATGCAGCATAAACTAGCGTAGGCTGGAGGACTGTCCAGTCTGACTGTGATGTGATCTCAAATTTAATTTGTATGCGTTGGTAAAATATGGTCCGGCTAATGAAAATCGGAATCCACATTCACACTGAATATTCATCTGAATGTTTTTCTTCGTCTTGTGAGCTAGAATATTACATTATGTTAAATATCTACTCTCTACATGCTTGCATTACTGTGCCCTATAAGGTTTTAGCCATCATATATTTTTCAAACGGTTTTGATAGCGAATGGATATCTCAATCGAGTACGGATATTGATACGGACTAGATTGGTTCATACGGATATGAATTGAAAACTTCAATTCAAATTTAAAAATTAAAAGCGCATATCTGAGCTGGTCTGGCTGAGCGCTCCCCAAGCTGACTGGTACTCCGCAGGTATTTGGCCTGGTCCTTCGACCGGTGTGTATGCATAAGACCAGTGGATCCATATGTTTGAGCATGGTCTCTGAGCTTTTGTGTTTGGATTCTATCCGTGAACTGATATGTTCGGACCCGGTCTGTGGATTTGTGTGTATCGGCACGGTCCGAGAACCGTCACAGCTGGACACATTGTCTGTATATCTGTGCGCATCGGCACGGTCCGTGGATTGGTATAACTGGACACAGTGTCTGGATCTGTGTGCATCGGCACGGCCCGTGGACCGGCATAACCGGACACAGTGTCTGGATCTGTGTGCATCGGCACGGTCCGTGGACCGGCATAACCGGACACAGTGTCTGGATATCTGTGTATCGGCACGGTCCGTGGACCGGCATAACTGGACACAGTAGTCTGGATGGACGCATAAGGACAGTCTGATTGTGTGTATCGGCACGGTCCGTGGACCGGCATAACCGGACAGTATCTGTATATCTGTGTGTATCGGCACGGTCCGCGGACCGTCATAACTGAACACAGTGTCTGGATATGTGTGTATCGGCACGGTCCGTGGACCGGCATAACCGGGCAGTGTCTGTATCTGTGTGTATCGGCACGGTCCGAGGACCGGCATAACTGGACATTGTCTGCATCTGTGTGTATCGATTTGGACCCTTGGACCGCACGTGGCCAGCCGCCTGTTGCGTGCCGGCTACCCGTGTACACTCGATGACCTTTAGAGACATCAAGAGTGAGACGCGACGCAGTTGGCGATGAATATTTCATAAGTTGAGTCACAACGGACTGCTGCTGCTGCTGAGCTCGTCTGCAACGAAATTAAGTACAGATGAAATATGCTGCACAGTGTGTGTTGTACATGACCAATATGAATGAACCGAATCCTAGACTTTTGAACATTAATCTTCACCACAATACTGAGATTGTAACGTATAGGACTGGAAGACGTGCTCCGACAACTTCCATGCATTTATTTCTATTTTAAAGACGTTGATGCAAGTGAATGGCATCGTTAAAGCTCTGCCAGTGCAGGTGGGATTGGTGCTCCTCATCCTCTGCCCTGCCCAGCCAAAAATCGGGGTTGGCTCGTGAAATGTTGCCAGATCGTCAGGGTTGTATGACTCGGAGGAAGGTTGGTACGAATGTAGGGAAGGGTGGGAGGTTGGAAGAGGCCTTCTTCCGCATGACGATTCTAGGACAAATGTACGTAAGGACAAACGCACGTATGGTAGATGTACGTAAGCAAATGTATGTAAGCAAAAGTACGTAAGCAAATGTACGTAAGCAAATGTACGTATGGCTAATGTACTTAAGCGTAAATGTAAGTATGGAAAATGTACGTATGCGCAAATGTACGCATGCGGAAAAGTACGTAAGCGCAAATGTACGTGTGCGGAAAAGTGCATTTGCGCAAATGTACGTATGCGCAAATCTACGTATGCGCAAATGCGCGTAAGTGTAAATGTACGTAAGCGCAAAAGTACGTAAACGCAAATGTACGTATGCGCAAAAGTATGTATGCCAAAATGTACGTACACGCAAATGTACATATGCGCAAAAGTATGTAAGCGCAAATGTACGTAACCGCAAATGTACGTATGCGCAAAAGTACGTAAACGCAAATGTACGTAAGCGCAAAAGTACGTAGACGCAAATGTACGTATGCACAAAAGTATGCATGCGCAAATGTACTTATGAGCAAAAATACGTAAGCGCAAATATATGTTAGGGCAAAAGTACGTAAGCGCAAATGTACGTCAGCTCGACAGTACCTCCTAAACGCAAAAGAATGTAAGAGCCAATGTACGTACATTTCGGCGTACGTGCCTTTGCGTTAGAGCACATTTGGTTAGGCTAATATGCCATACATACATTCACTCTTACGTACATTTGCGCAAACGTACAATTGCCATACGTGCATTTGCGCGTACGTACCTTTGGTCTTGCGTACATTTGCGCTTACGCGCATTTGCGTTTACGTGTATTTGCGCTTACGTACTTTTGCGCATACATACTTTTGCGCATACGTACTTTTGCGCTTACGTACATTTGCGCTTACGTATATTTGCGAATGCGTACGTTTGCGCGTACGTACATTTGCGCTTACGTACTTTTGCGCTTACGTACTTTTGCGCTTACGTATATTTGCGCTTACGCACATTTTCGCATACGTACATTTGCGCTTACATACATTAGCCATATGTGCATCTGCGCTTACGTACATTTGCTTTCGTACATTTGTGTACGTACATCTGCCTTACGTACATTTGCTTTACGTACATTTGTCCGGTTACCGGAGAGTGTGGTGGTGTGGCAGGTCGGCAGAAGAATATGGTGGTGTGGCAGGTGAGCAGGAGAGTATCGTGGTGTGGCAGGTCGGGAGGAGAATATGGTGGTGTGGCATGTCGACAGTAGAGTATGGTGGTGTGGCAAGTCGGCAGGGGAGTATGGTGGTCTGGCATGTCGACAGGAGAGTATGGTGGTGTGGCAGATCAGGAGGAGAGTATGGTGTTGTGGCAGGTTGGGAGGAGAGTATGGTGGTGTGGCATGTCGACAGGAGAGTATGGTGGTGTGGCAAGTCGTCAGGGGAGTATGGTTATGTGGTATGTCGACAGGAGAGTATGGTGGTGTGGCAAGTCGGCAGGGGAGTATGGTGGTGTGGCAGGTCGGGAGGAGAGTATGGTGATGTGGCATGTCGACAGGAGAGTATAGTGATGTGGTATGTCGACAGGAGAGTATGGTGGTGTGGCAAGTCGGCAGGGGAGTATGGTGGTGTGGCATGTCGACAGGAGAGTATAGTGATGTGGTATGTCGACAGAAGAGTATGGTGGTGTGGCAGATCAGGAGGAGAGTATGGTGGTGTGGCATGTCGACAGGAGAGTATGGTGGTGTGGCAAGTCGTCAGGGGAGTATGGTTATGTGGTATGTCGACAGGAGAGTATGGTGGTGTGGCAAGTCGGCAGGGGAGTATGGTGGTGTGGCAGGTCGGGAGGAGAGTATGGTGATGTGGCATGTCGACAGGAGGGTATAGTGATGTGGTATGTCGACAGGAGAGTATGGTGGTGTGGCAGGTTTGCAGAAGAGTATGGTGGTGTGGCATGTCGACAGGAGAGTATAGTGATGTGGTATGTCGACAGAAGAGTATGGTGGTGTGGCAGATCAGGAGGAGAGTATGGTGGTGTGGCATGTCGACAGGAGAGTATGGTGGTGTGGCAGATCAGGAGGAGAGTATGGTGATGCGGCAGGTTGACAGAGATGCAGAACTTGACAGCAGATCGTCAGGAATGTTGGTTGACCAGCATGTCGGCAGCAATGCAGGACGAGTGGTAGGTCAGCATGTGGTGCAAGGTGTGCTGGTTGGACATGGCACGTCAACAGGGGTGTAGCGTGTGGTTGTGATATATTGTAGTATCTCAGCAGGGGTGTAGCGTGTGGTGGTAGGATATGCTATGTCAGCATGGATGTAGGGTGTAGTGGCGTGACATGTTTCCTCAGCAAAGGCGGAGGGTGTAGTGGGGATACATGGTACGTCATCAGGGATCTAGGGTTGGACCCCAACTAGGTGCCCAAATCATGCAGGTCCTTGCTGGGCCTGCATGCTTTGCATGACCTTACTGAAGTGCCATGTCTGGTTGGGCATGGTGCTTCAGCAAGGTCGCAGGATGTGGTGGTAGGACATAGGATGGTCGTAGGATGGTGTGTCACCAGAAGCATGGCTGGATGCGCTAGTCAATACTAAAACTCCATGTATGCAACTGCACCATGCAGAGTGTCTCGCTTAGAGCAGAAGTTGGCGGTGATATTTTGATCCCTCTCCGTTCCCTACACTGCGAGGCGTGGCAAATTGTCCCTCAATGCGGAGTCAGCCCGCTGACGATGGTCTTGTACGGCCACCGAAGATTACCGGTTTGACACTGCAAGTTCAGGCTCGACCGAATGAATGCTACCACCAGTATTGAGTAATGGATGCATCGGACCAAATCACGAAGTGATTAGATCTGTAGATGTGCCGCAAAATAGCTCACCGTTGTCTTGAAAGTCGCTGCAGGAGTTCTGCCCGATGACCTGCTTTGATTGGCCCGCGATCTAGCTAGAAATTCATCTGAACTGCATGAGGTGGGCTGGACTAGGTTAGGCTGTGCTGTGCAGGATCCAACGAACGCGAATCAGGCTGGCCTGTGTACTTCACCAGATCGGGAGCCCACTACCACTTCGTGCAGTCCGAACATTATGGCGTGTTGACGTCCTCCACTCAGGAGATGAGATTGCAGGGCAGGCAGTCTCTGGTAGTGGTCAAATCGGAGCTGGTAGTTGACCGAGAATATCCCGGCGCGAAACAACACTAAAAGTGATGCACCACTATAGTTTATTGTCTTCAAGCGAGCACGGCGTACTAGAACTTCGCTGCTATTGGACAGCAAATCCAATTGTATAAAAGTGCAATGAACACTGCTTGCAGGCAGCCTATGTCAAATATGGCACTCATTTTCGAGATTGGGTGCTTTTCAAACCGAAATACCCCGCATACAGTTCATTTGAACTGCCACACATCAAACGCAACTATCCACTTTGATCACCAGGGACGTCTGGCAAACCCAATTCCAACTGTCAATATATAGAACTATTGCAGCACCTGCGAAAGTCGAAGGTACTACAAGGCTTGGATATTAGTATTGGCTTTTTGTAGCCGCTGAATTCAACGTCAAGTAATTCCCGATCATTGCCTTCACTCGGCACTCGTAAAAGAACGCCCAATGCGATCAATGGTAGGCAGCTAGTTATGAAATGTGTTGGTCATGTTGTTGCAAGAACTTGAACACCAAAAACAGTGGCAGCCACAAGAGAAGTTCAATGCAATTAGTCTCATTGGGATGGTGGAGTGCGCATGCATTCGTTTAATCAGTGGAAAGCATTGTTGGAAACAGGGTTTCAGATAACATTTTAGCCGGAGACGCATGCGCCCAGCGGTGGTAGCATTTTCCCCTGAAGTCGGGCCTCGATCCCAACTGCTCTGGCATTACTACGAGAGCCTCTTTGGCTATGCCACGGCTAGGAACCAACAACAAGGATGACAGCATACGTTTTTTCGTAATGTGTACTCACAAAAGAAGTACGACATTCAAGCACAGTGCAAATGATATTTGAACTATATCATAGCAAGACACAAATTGACTTGCCTCGCGGTCACTTCGTCTGCCAAGCCTTTGTTTGAGGTCGTCCCAATTTATGCTCACAGGTTAAATGCGCACAATGTTGTTTGACGGTTTTTCACGCCAGACCGGCTGCCATGTGGTGGGGTGTCCTCGTTTCGGTGCAGAACGATGTTCTTCAGTTCGTTATTTTGACCTCAAGGTACATCGGTCATGCAGTGCCCTGGAATGGCCATGTAGCACCCTGGAAGGGTGTTTTCTCGTCAGCGTCTTTCCCTCGCTCTCTCTCGCTCTCTCGCTCTCTCGCTCTCTCGCTCTCTCGCTCTCTCTCTCTCACTCTCTCGCTCTCTCGCTCTCTCGCTCTCTCGCTCTCTCGCTCTCTCGCTCTCTCGCTCTCTCGCTCTCTCGTTCTCTCTCTCGCTCTCTCGCTCTCGCTCTCGCTCTCGCTCTCTCGCTTTCTCGCTCTCGCTCTCTCTCCTCTCTCCCCTCTCTCCCTCTCGCCCACTCTCTCTCTCTCTCTGTATCGCCCCTGGCGAGATCGTCCGTTGCTAACTTCGCGCCCGGCAAATCATGGAACAATTACATGCTATGCAACTACGATCGCTGTAGCGTTGATGCAAGTTGCAGCGCATACAGGCAGTGCGAATGTAATATTGAGGGAGCTGACTGGACAAGGATTTATGCATCACTCATGCGCATATAGCGCCGCTGACAATGGTCGCCCACCCACTTTCTCGCAGAATGGAGCAATTCAGCGAATTAGGCCAGATAGCAGTACGCCAGCCTTGATATAAAGCAGCCAATCTCCTTGAGAATTCCGCCCCGGGGCCATATAAAACATTGTCTCAGTCTGGAACAACGACCTACAGCTCAACTTTCCGTCTCTCAACGGGATATCCCACCCCCCAGCACGGTGTCCCGGCCTCCCAGCACGGTGTCCCGATCTCCCAGCACAGTGTCCCGACCTCCCAGAACAGTGTCCCGACCTCTCAGAACAGTGTCCCGACCTCCCAGCACAGTGTCCCGACCTCCCAGCACGGTGTCCCGACCTCCCAGCACGGTGTCCCGACCTCCCAGCACGGTGTCCCGACCTCCCAGCACAGTGTCCCGACCTCCCAGCACGGTGTCCCGACCTCCCAGCGCAGTGTCCCGACCTCCCAGCACGATGTCCCACCTCCCAGCACGGTGTACCGACCTCCCAGCACAGTGTCCCGACCTCCCAGCACGGTGTCCCGACCCCCAGCACAGTGTCCCGACCTCCCAGCACGGTGTCCCGACCTCCCAGCACAGTGTCCCGACCTCCCAGCACGGTGTCCCGACCTCCCAGCACGGTGTACCGACCTCCCAGCACAGTGTCCCGACCTCCCAGCACGGTGTCCCGACCTCCCAGCACGGTGTCCCGACCTCCCAGCACGGTGTCCCGACCTCCCAGCACGGTGTCCCGACCTCCCAGCACGATGTCCCGACCTCCCAGCAGAGTGTCCCGACCTCCCAGCACAGTGTCCCGACCTCCCAGCACAGTGTCCCGACCTCCCAGCAGAGTGTCCCGACCTCCCAGCACAGTGTCCCGACCTCCCAGCAAAGTGTCCCGACCTCCCAGCGCAGTGTCCCGACCTCCCAGCGAAGTGTCCCGACCTCCCAGCGCAGTGTCCCGACCTCCCAGCGAAGTGTCCCGACCTCCCAGCGAAGTGTCCCGACCTCCCAGCGCAGTGTCCCGACCTCCCAGCGAAGTGTCCCGATCTCCCAGCGCAATGTTGTCGCAACCTCCGAGCGGCCAACTATTCTGATTAGCTCGATTGACTGTGAATGTTCTGATAGTATCGACTGGCGATCCCTTTGCGGGCCGCTATCCCTCGTGGGGGGGGGGGGACAAGCACCGCCTGTTTCCACCAGCCGGCTGACCTGGGCAGTAAACACCGCTGCGGTGACGGCCCCCTCGACCCTCCCCATCACACCCGACCCGGCACCGGCCAACTTACACAGTACTGCACTCGGCGGGATCGACGTGCAGACCCTGCTCTTCACCTGCTAACTTCAAGCCTCGGCCGACCTGAAACGATCGTCCAACTTTTCCACCAAAAATGGTTTAGTGCTTGTAAACACTGATACAATCCGTATCCGTAGAAAACTGCACAAACATTTGTGAAGAACGTGCGAACCGCTCAATACGAACTGTGCCTGGACGTTTGCGTACATAGTATAGTTGTTTTCTAACCCAGCCAGGGATAATTTTAGCATCATCTCTGAGCCCATGCGACTTAGGTATTGATGGAAGAATACAATACATCCTGTGTGTTTTCGTTAGAATGAAAGTAAAGGTGAAGCTGCTCCGACATTCATTTAGCTACGACAAGCATACACTTAGAAGCCCTCAACAGAACACGAAGACTTGATTCAGCTATATTTACTTGTATATACTTCTGTGTCTGTGTCTCTGACCGTAATTGGTTCCGCTCGGTGCAATGGTTATGGTAATATATTTGGATTCCCTGTGGAGCCCCGGGATCGATTTTTGTGACTAATTTCGTCACCACTTTAGGACTAATTTAGGTCGATCATTTTCATGCAACGACGTAACGCTGTAACGCTGAGTTGCACGAGGTCAGTGGATGTAACCCCTCCATCTCTTGACGATGCCTGCAAAGGAGAAAAGCCGTATAATTGAATATTTTTGGGGAAAATGCACAGAGTTGTCCTTTTTCACTTCATCCCTTCGCATTACTCCGACAACTGCTGGATAATGGTTCTTAGTATCATGCCCAGCATGAGAACCGTTTCGCAGGTGAGCAAGACAGTAAAAGTAAAGGTCGGGCATGCCCAAATATGGTGTGCGCATTATTTAGCGGTTCATGTTCAATTAATTATATTTACAAGCAACGCATACGTAGTTTCCTTCAACATCATAGTTGATGGTTATACTAATTTGCCTTTGTGGCATCACATCCATGTAGCGTGGTACTTATATGGTATCATGTACCTCTATCCTTACACCTAATGGTTCCCGGAATTTACTCGCTCTCGAAAGTTACCAAACCATGCAATCTACTCAACCGAATTATCTACTCAACCCTGGAAGCTCATCTAACTCTGAAGCTACCTCTAATCATGAAACATAATCTGGCTATGTGCAGACCGTATATCGGCTCCTGGCCATACACCGGACGTGAAATGATATACCTGAAACATTCACGATCACGCAGGTGCATTCCTCAACCACATCCTGCCCTGGAACCATGCCTCCACCCTGACCCATTGCATGGTGCCAAGAACTCCACCGTTCTAGGTAGTCTTAGCAGTTTATTTCGTCATGAACGTCAGCGTGCCATCAATGTTGGATCATTCCCTTCCCTTGGATCATTCTTCAGAGTCCGGGATGCCGTATGTTCCTTGGACAGCTGTCTCACCATGCTAAAAACGAGTGCCTGTATGGGATTTATGTTGGAGCATTTGTAGGCAGTATGCGCTGTAGGCGATGAATTGGGTTGTAGATGGTCTCTAGATGGTTTACTCACAGTCCTAGCATAGAGATCTGCTTAGGCTGGGACTTCCTCCTCGCTATGAAGCGTATGCCTGATTGAAATCCGCATCCCGATTCGGGCAGGAAGTTCGCTCGATGACATAACCTACATTGGGGTGCATTTTTCTCCGCTTAAACCTTTTTATGTCTAAATCATTCAAATTAGCCTCAAGTGGGAGTTCCATGCAAGTTTGCTGCGCAGTCGTGCTTCTCTTCAGACTAAAGCTGCTCAAGGCTACTTTGATCTGTGCCCAATTGTGGTCACTGGTGCAACAGATTACTATTTATTTGCACATTGCTTAGCGCTCTTACTTCCTCAAGTCTGGGCGAACAGAGCATTATTCAGTGAAAGTATAATTGGTAATTCACCATACCATCGACTACACCATCCAGCATTCAACACCGATGCAATTTTTTTTAGCGAACCCACAAACATTGTTCTGTATTAATAACCACATCTGACAAAACCTATGCGAACAGCGCGGTGTTCGGCATACTTCCGATTTGACATTGCGCAGAATCTTCCACAGTCTAATCGTACCCAAGAGCTGGTTGGTTGGTTGGCTAGTTGGGCTTAGGGGCGCATAGACTGCTCCGGTCATACAGTGCCCCGGCCTAAGAGCTGGGATTACCTTTGAAGTATTCAACGAGTTCAGGGTCCAATCGCTATGAAGACAATCACCGAGGGCTTTGGGTTTACCTGTTCCTTTTTCTACCATTGAAAGTAGTGTCTGTCTGGATTGAGTTATAACCAGCAGTGGACCAATTCAAGGCATGGTAAGACCATTTATTGATCTCATAGTGTATTTTAAATATATACGAAAACACCATTGATATTGTATAAGTCAGCTTCTTTCCTGTCTGCACTACAACTCTGATAGTTGTGCTCAGTCTCACACGCAGGTGTCAAGACATTCGATAATAGACTTACGGAGTTATGGAACGAGTTACCCCATGTGACGATAATGCAAAAGCGGCAACAATTGTGTGGTGGTACAACCTCTGCATTCACGGCGTCTTGGAGCGAATTACTCCAGGCGACGTCGGTACAAAGACGACAATAATGGTGTGTAAGACAATCTCGACGATAGTGGAGATCCTCTCGGTGATGGCGTGATATCCTTACGGCGATGACATGAGATCATCCCGATGATGGCGTGAGACACCCTCGGCGATGGCGTGAGTCACTCCCAGCGATGACGTGAGTCACTTGGCGATACATAATACACTTAACGATGGCGTGAGTCACTCTCGGTTATGGTGTAAGGTCCTCTCGGCGATAGCGAGACCCTCTTGGCAATAGAGTGAGATCCTCTCGGCGATAGCGTGAGTCACTTGGCGATACGTGATACACTTGGCGATGGCGTGAGTCACTCCCGGCGATGGTGTGAGTCACCCTTCGCAATGGTGTGAGACAGTCAGTGAAGGCGTGAGACACTCCTGGCGACGGCGTGAGTCACTCCCGGCGATGGTGTGGAACACTCACGTGCGTACACTCCTGACGACGCGTGAGTCACCCCCGTGGTGCACCCTCGGCAATGGTGTGAGATAGTCAGTGAAGGCGTGAGTCACTCCTGGCGATGGCGTGAGTCACTCCCGGCGATGGTGTGAGTCACCCTCGGCAATGGTGTGAGACAGTCAGTGAAGGCGTGAGATACTCCTGGCGATGGCGTGAGACACTCCCGGCGCGCGATGGCGTGGAACACTCACAGCGGTGGCGTGAGTCACTCCTGACGACGGCGTGAGTCACACTTGGCCACGGCGTGAGACACTCCTGGCGATGGCGTGAGTCACTCCTGGCGATGGCGTGAGACACTCCTGGCGATGGCGTGAGTCCCCCTCGGCAGTGGTGTGAGACATTCCCGGCAACGGCGTGGGTCACTCCTGGCGATGGCGTGAGACACTCCTGGCGATGGCGTGAGACACTCCTGGCGACGGCGTGAGACACTCCTGGCGACGGCGTGAGTCACTCCTGGCGACGGCGTGAGACACTCCTGTCGATGGCGTGAGACACTCCTGGCGATGGCGTGAGACACTCCTGGCGACGGCGTGAGTCACCCGCGGCGATGACGTAGGCGCCCGAGTGTCGGGAAAAGGCGCGCCGCCGACACCTCGCCGCCGGCGCGCCGCGCATCGATCCGCTCCGGCGGCCGACTCCAGCAGACGTGTCGGCCGACCCGGCCGCGCCAGCCAGAAGAAATAACGCAGGCAAATTGGCATTAAGGAAGTCCAAATGTATTTCGGCAGTCGTCTCGCACGGCGGGGCGCTGCCAGCGCCATTACCCGGAGCCAGCAGCGGCGGGCTCCCGCCCAGTCGCTGTGCATGTCCGACGTCGGATGCTGTTGTCCGCGGCCTTTTGTGCTCGTCGAGTGTGAGCTCGTTTGATACGTCGATACTCACTTACTGCCCCAGCAGGGCGGTCAATCCGACAACGAGCGGAACACAAATGCCGGGCCGCGCTGTGTGTACACGGCCGCCGCACAACAATGGCTATCGGCACATAGTGTGTCGACCGGGCCTGACCGGCACTCACAGCTCGATCGGCCCCGACCCGCCACATCTGGCGGCCGATATGGCACGGCCGTCAGAACGGCTGCGGTCGGCGACATGTGTCCGACTCTTGGGGCCGATCCAATGCTCTTGTGATGCATCAGATGATGGTGGATGGACACCGTTTGTAGGATGAAGACGATGACGCGGTTGATATGATCGATTTCCGGAGCCGGAGACCATGCAGTGGGCGAAAAGTCAGCCGATCACATGCTGAGTGGCTGGACAGTGAGTGACATGCTGAGTGGCAGAACAGTGGATCACCTACTGAGTGGCGGGACAGTGGATCACCTACTGAGTGGCGGGACAGTGGATCACCTACTGAGTGGCGGGACAGTGGATCACCTACTGAGTGGCGGGACAGTGGATCACCTACTGAGTGGCGGGACAGTGGATCACCTACTGAGTGGCGGGACAGTGGATCACATGCTGAGCTGCAGAGGAGTAGCCAGCGGCAGTGTATGCATTAGTGTAGTTTCTCGAAGGTCTGCACGGACACCGAGCAGATGCACATAACTCGACATGTGGAGATTAGTGACGGAGAATTTGCCGAGCGTAGGAACAAGTCGGAGAAATTCGACTACTGTTCATTTCCGTTTGTTACTGGTAAACCACAGAAACAGCGATATTGAAGACTGATAGTGGGGCTTATTGCGAATGATGGACACTTTGTGCAGGACGCTTTCTTATACAGAAACGATTTGAAACATGGTATTGCGTTCAGGATGTCGAGAAAGAACGACTTCGGCTCGGAAAAATTGCCGCTAATAACTGACAAAAAAAGTCGTTTCACTCCTATGGCTGATGTGCTACTAGATAATACCGCTCTGGGCCGACCAGGGTGTGTCAGCGACGGGGTGACGGCGACGGCGAGGATGTGAGGTGGCAGCGGCGGGCCAATGGTCATCGAGGGACTGCAGCGGTGCAACAATTGGCTGATTCAGACGACATTTTATCGTTGCGGTGATGAGTTACTGGCCGTAAAGCGACTGGTGTCCGACTATCAATTCTAGTTGACCCTAGTCAGAGTAGCCGACCCCGCTATAGATCTCATATTGCTGAGGTCCAGGCGCTTCCTCAGGCCTGATACTTGGCAATTTGCTGACATTGCCACCTCTGCCATATGTCGATTTCTTATTCTTGTCACTTTGCTGCCTATATACATATATACAGGGAATAGTAGGTGTGGTGTAGGGGGTGGGAGTTGGAGCAGCGCCATGCGGAGGGGTACATGCATACACACACACACACACACACACACACACACACACACACACACACACACACACACACACACACACACACACACACACACACACGTGTGTATGCATATATGTATATATATATATATATATATATATATATATATATATATATATATATATATGTGTGTGTTCATGCATGTCTTCAAGAAGTACTAGTTGTACGGGCTGCTGAAGTTCCCAAAAGAGGCGGCCCAAAATAATCAGTAGACGGCGGCACTTTATGCCACTGGCGTCCAGCTCTCTTCTGCCCGCCCGTCAGGCTGGCGCGCCACGGTGGCTGGCTGCGCCGGTTTTGGCGCGACAGTCAGAGGCCGTCGACATCTGGCCGCTCGGAGAGTCGGAAATGAGCGGAACGCCATAATGCTGTCTTTATGCGCCTCGCATACTTTAATGGTTGACGTCCTCGCCGAACTGGAGGATCGGCGCCTGACGACCGACGCCAGACTTCCGACTCTGGACGTCTGACGTCCGACGTCCGACGTCCGACGTCCGACTCTGGACGTCGGACACCCGATACCCGACGTCCGACGCTCGATGTCCAACGTCTGACGTCAAACGTCCGACACCCGACGTCCAACGTCTGACGTCCGACATCCGACACCAGATACCCGATACCCGATGTCCGACGTCCGACGTCCGACGTCCTACGTCCAACGTTCGCCGGTCGTGAATGGCTGTGGCGTGAGAGATAAGCACAAAGTGGGAGCTTCGCACCAGTGACGTCATGATGGGAACGGTCAATAATGACGTCATGGTAGGCAAGGTCGACAATGTCCAGACATGGTAAATCCCGCGTCTATGCACACGCGACAGTTCAGCCGCAGCAGATGGTCGCTCCTCCAGCTGGGGGTGAGCCTCAGGTGCTGCGCCTGCCTCGAGTAGTAGCATATGAATCGGTCGATAAGCCTATTTGTGTCACATGCAGGTGATGAATTGGCTTCAAGGATGCGTCGACGATGAGGTCACGTTGCACCCAGTGCCCAGCGAGAGAGATTCGAGCTATGGGTTGACAATATTTTCGATGTGGCACCTGATTGTGGGTGATGTGCAGTGGCGCTCCAGGTGGCCCACACAATCTCAATCACATTCGCACAATCACAATCACAGCATTCGTCGGAGGCTGCACAGCACCACTTTTTAGGAAAGTAGTAGATGCTGCTCGGAATGTCCAATACTTGTATGCTGCCTTTGTGGCTAAGGCTGGATTTGTTGGTAATACATGGTTTTCAATGCGCATGATTCGAGCGGGAACGGGCTTTGTCAATCGTAAGAAGAGCCCCGAAATCTCACGTCACTGTACTTTGCATACATATAGGCAATAATAAAAGCGACGGACGGTTATGTAGGACTAGAAAATGTTGTTCCAAAGGATTGGAGGGACTCAGGGAAGAGTCAGACAAGCATGAGGCGGCTAAGGCCCTGAGAGGCAAGGGCGAATCGAGCATATAGAGCGCGTTTGCCTTCCGTTCAGGGTTGTGATCCACCGAGAGTGCCCGGACCTGTCTGCACTGGAACGTGTAGTCGGTGTGGCAGCCTATTGTTCCACCTCGGCCACCTGCCCTAGCCTACTAGCCCTAGTGTGGCAGCCTACTGTTCGGCCTCGGCCACCTGCCCTAGCTGGGGGCTACCGGCTTCCAAAGGGCCGCTGCGGCTGGGGGGTACTAAGGGGTGCAGCTGAGCAACTCTGTGGGACTCGGTCTAGCACGGCTCTTGGCCTCGGTCTTCTCGGTCTGGCACGGCTCGAGGGGAATACGGCAGGCCAGTATTGCTCGCTGTCTGACTTCGCGGGAGCTTTGCCTTCAGACTTCGAGCTTGTTTCACGGCTGCTCTATTTCCAGATCTGCGGACAATATTGCTAAGCGAGCAGCCACCCGGAAGTGGGTCCAGCTGCAGGTCGGGTCTATGTCGACGCACCACCTCGCCGTTACCAGGTCACCGTGTGACCTTGTGACCCTGCGTGACGAGCCATGTCGGAACCCGTTGAGGGTCATGTAGCTAGAGGTGTGGCATCCCAGCTCGGAGTTACTCAGACTCAGCTCGTGCCTGGTTTCACCGGCTGTACGGGGGGACGAGTGGTCTAGGGGTAAGTTGCCCGTCTCACAATCGGAAGGTTGTGGGTTCGGGTCTCACCTCCGCTACTCTTCGCCCGCGACCAATCGGCGCGAGAGATTGGCGACGCTACATGACTCAACGGTCAATGTGTCGTAAAACCAATAACCAACCAACCACCGGCCGTACAGATATGCCTGTGTCAGCGACTGTACTGATGCCTGTGTCACCAGCTGTACTGACTGGCGCTTTGTGCACTAATACCTGTGTCACCGGCTGTACTGACTGGTGCCTGGTGTACTGATACCTGTGTCACCGGCTGTACTGATTGGTGCTTGGTGTACTGATACCTATGTCACCGGCTGTACTGACTGGTGTCTGGTGTACTAATATTTGTGCTACCGGCTGTACTGACTGACCGGCGCCTAGTGCCACCGCCTTCTGACTACTAGCCGGTTCTGACGCCTCGAGTCGTCGGCTGTGTGAACTAACAAACTCCTGGTGTCGTCGTCCACGACACATGAACTTTCCTTTGCATGCAGCTCCACTCCAGACCATGCGGCCGACTAAGCTCGCGCTACCTCTCTCCGTCTCAAAGAGGCTCGTAGAGAGTAAGGTCGTCTGCCTTCGAGAACCCGGTCTAAGTTGGGTGACGTGTTGTCTCCCCTGTGAGTGATTTGTGTTTGGAGGGGTGTAGTATGTGGCCCCTTCCTCTCCTCCCCGTCTTTCTCCCGAAGGGTTGGCTATTTGGGCTTAGGGGCGCGTCGATTTTCTCCCGAAGGGGAGGGTCCGTTCCGGAATGGGCGTACTCAATTCGCCAGCAACATCTTATCCCGTAGCGTGGCGTGTCATCCGCGGTGAAAGACGTTCGTGACCCGGCACCAACTTGGAACACAATCACGCAGTGGAATTACAGTTTGCGCGCCCGGTCGAGTCAGCTGCTGATAGCTGGATGACGAGAACCGAACCTGACCGACGATGGCGCCGATACGCCTCGTCAGCGAGGATCGTATCCAACCCGGACGATCTTGCCCGTGCCTCCGACGACTGACCTTGTCTGACCTTTGGCGGCAGACCTTGTCTAACCTCTGATGGCTGACCATTGCATGACCTCTGACTGCAATGACCCGGATGACTTTGTTCGTGACCTCTGACGGATGACCTCTGTCTGACCTCGACAGAGCCGGTTACGGAGCTGCTCGGTGGCCCAGAGCTCTTCATAGACGCCCAGAGCACTATCAACTTGACCTGCATAGTGCGACGCTCGCCGGAACCACCCTCCTACATATTCTGGAAGCACAACGGAAAGGTAACTAAATAGTAGTTTTATCATTGGGAAAATATACATGTGTAATGCCCGGTGGAAGTCGTTTCCGGGTGGGATTGGTAGATGGTGGTGGGAGCAAGAGGTGCAGTCCGCAGGCGGAGGAGCCACGTCTGATATGCCGGGCGGGTCATGTCTGCTACTGCACCATCAAGAGCCCAAACAAACGTTTTGCTGACAACTTTGGTGCGTGAGTGTGTACCTCTTCAGTTTGTTTCTAAATGTTAGTTCCTGTTTTATAGGTAGCCAAGGCGAGGTTTTGGCTTCCATTTTGCCAGTCTCTTCCGTCCTCCGAGCTGGTTTTAGTTTTACTTCGTTGTGCTTGGCATCGGGTGTATTCCTCCTTCGTGGAATATCTATTTGCCAGACCGTGGAGTACTTTCTCAATTACAAGGAATGCTAAGTCGGCAACCGATCTGTTTTGTTTTGACTGCCATGTTTAACAAGTTAATTTGATATGCTTGGTTATATAATATGCACTTTCATGTCCAGAAGTTGAATTGGTAATCGTACGGTCCTCGGCCACTGTCCCCGGGAGGGTCTTTAACGGAGACCTTACTCGTGAAATTCCCAGCTCGCATGGGAAAAGTGAGCCTGTACTGATCGAGTAAACGCGTGTTCAGCCTTGCGTCCTAGAGAGCAATAGAGTCACAAGCGACAAACGCATACACACAAGCGAATGCCTCCCTCTCCTCACCCGGTGGTTCGTTCATTTTCTTCTTTTGCCTTTACACACGCCGGAATAGTGCACTAGTCACAAAATCTCGTCAGCTGAGTGAAATTTCAGCTTTCGCGAAACCATTCGTCGTGAGAGAAGTGGGATTCCACAGGAGTAGCATACATTCACAGTCACCTCATCATTCAAGAATCAAGGCAAGTTATCTGACCTGGCGTTTCCCGGACTTCTTGACAAATACCGCATTGCTTGAACATTCCCACAAATCACGAATGGTTACGGATAACTCGAATTCCCAACCAGCCGGCAAGATTTGACTTCGAGACAAATACTGCATTGTTGCTCGATGTTTTGCGCAGATTATCCCATGGACTCATCTTACCCTAAAGAATGTGTGTGTGTGTGAAACATCTGCAACCACTAAACCAGATTGAGCTGAACGACTCCCAGACAGGTGCAATAAGGTCTAAACCAAACGCATGCGATTTTATCAACCGGAAGAGATACCAGAAATATGTCGACATTTTTCGTGAACCCGATCTAGGACTTCCATATGACTGACGGTCGCTCCAAAATCCCAAGATTATCGTATCCTAGACGATTTCCTGCAATTTGAATTCATGTGATGGGACCATTGGCTTGGGAGAAGGCCGTGCTTAAGCCTAGTCATCTCTAGCCTCTTGCCGTTAGTTATGTACGAGACCGTACCTCAGCCTGGCCTGAGTACGCTTCAACGGTTGAAGCGCCATATTTCGCTCAAGAGGCAAAAACACATTCTAATGGAGCTCTTTGGCACAGGTGTTATCCGTATGTTTGCGTGTGAATTATCTGGACTGTTTTTGACTTGGAAAGTGACGGGGTGAGAGCTATATTTTTAACGGAATTTGGAATTAGTTTTGTGTTTCAAGTCGTATTCACACAGCAGGTGCTTAATTACCGTTGTCTGAACTGCTTCCTCTAAAATAACAGTCTGATGAGTTGCTTGCTTCCAAATTGGAGTTGGAAATGAAGCATGAATGACGCTGTTTCCATTGACTGCGCACGTCAGTAGTCTCCGTCACCCGCTTCCATGAGTCAGCCGTTTGAGGTCGCATTGCGACGATTCGCATCAAGCAGTCTCCATTGGAAGTGGCAATTCACCTTAGATAATTCGGTGATGTCCCGAGCGGATCAAACACATCATTGGAAGAGATATTCGTGAGCATATATTACGTCTGAACTTCTACATTTCTGGCGCACCAGAATTTGCATTATATCGGATATGGGAATGAATAGATAGGCAATTGAGTGTTTGACTGCACCTTGAGGCTCCCCGTAGCTCCTCGTAGCTCCTCGATGGCAGCTATAAAGTTGATATCGGGAGCAACCTCCAGCATAATCTTTTCACCTTGTCCCAGGCCCAGTCTGAGTTGCGCATGCTTAGCGCACTGCGCAATTCAGCCACGGCATAACGCCAGTGACAGGAAACGGCCGTATGCAGTGAACCAAGATTAGGCAGGCACACATCATGCGTCACACAGACGCTGAACCGCAAGCAGTTCACTCACCACACCAACCCAGTGGGGTATCAAGAGGACGATCTTGGTGGTTGGCAATACTTCAAAGACTCAAATTTGAATTATTCATGCCAAGGAAGAATATATTTTTTTTGTCATCAGGATCTTATCTATTTCTTCTTCATCTTTTTATATGTAATGCAATTGCATTACATTATTTTCACATCTTCACCTTCAAGTATATTTGTCGGAGATGCTAATTTGCATTAACTAGCAAATCGCATTTGTCGATGGGCCACGAACACATTTCCCCAGCTGACTGGAACGGTGTGTGAGCGCTTATTCATGACAAGATAGTGGCTTATTTACCTCGTTTGCATGAACATTCGAATACGGTGCGATTGGGTCAACTTACGAAAATATTGCTCTTGTAAGCGGACGTTTAACATACTAATACATCAGAAAAGCTTGGCAATATCTTCTAGGTTTCCCTAATCGCACATTATGCGGAAGTTCCTTGCTCACGTAAACTGGAAGGTCAATTCGTAATTCGCATTGAAGCTTTTATTTAGACAGATGATATGCTGATTAGCCGTTTTGAGTGAGAGCGTGACCATCCGATAATGGTTTTCTCAGTACCCGACCTTAGTACGAGCGTTGTGTCTCCAACTTTCCTGAAACACCCCACAAATACACCTGAAACACCCCACAAATAATCCTGAAACACCCCACAAATACTCCGCAGGAATGCGTCGTCAGGTGGTAATATGCCATCATAGTTGAATACAATGTTATCGATTGAATGGTTTTGACGTCTCGATTGAATGCTTCCAGAATATTGAACGCAATGATTGGATCACTACGACTTTTTACAGCGCCCGTAAATTCTGCTACGGGCTTCAGTCTTCGTAGAAGTATCGTTTCATTTCACATTTAAAGCGTGCGCGCGAGACTCGGCGTATCATTCGGTGATGTGAGAATAGAATATTGCGCAGCGAAATATGCCGGCACAATGAGAGTGTATTAAATCGTCTGCCAAAGCTATACGAGATAAAAATGATGCATTGTAGTTGCGTGACTGTCCAGTTGGCATTATTTCTACTCATTCTAACCGAAGTGACACAACTTTTTGAAGAATTAAGTTTATGATTCCACCATGCGTAATTTGCAAAGTGGGTGGGATCAAGGGACTTCACCATGCTGTTTTGATATGGTAGCCGGACATGACCGTTCGATCCATTGGCGGATAAGGTCGTTGTTCACAGCATAGCACAACGGTGGAGATGCCTCCGAGCTAGTCTGACGAACTAACCAGACTCAGATTAACTGGTCCAACGTACTTGGTACTAGCCAGCCGAAGGGGAACCGATCTAACGGACCAACCCGCCGCGGATTAACTGATCTAACGTACTAACCAGTCACAGGGGACCTGATCTGACGGGCAAACCCGCCGCGGAGTAACTGATCTAACGTACTAACCAGTCACAGGGGACCTGATCTGACGGGCCAACCAGCCGCGGAGTAACTGATCTAACGTACTAACCAGTCACAGGGGACCTGATCTGACGGACCAACCCGCCGCGGAGTAACTGATCTAACGTACTAACCAGTCACAGGGGACCTGATCTGACGGGCAAACCCGCCGCGGAGTAACTGATCTAACGTACTAACCAGTCACAGGGGACCTGATCTGACGGACAAACCCGCCGCGGAGTAACTGATCTAACGTACTAACCAGTCACAGGGACCTGATCTGACGGCAACCGCCGCGGTAACTGATCTAACGTACTAACCAGTCACAGGGGACCTGATCTGACGGACAACCCCGCCGCGGAGTAACTGATCTAACGTACTAACCAGTCACAGGGGACCTGATCTGACGGACAAACCAGCCGCGGAGTAACTGATCTAACGTACTAACCAGTCGCAGGGGACCTGATCTGACGGGCCAACCCGCCGCGGAGTAACTGATCTAACGTACTAACCAGCCGCATTGGAGCCCGTCTGACGAACTAGCCAGCCGCGGGTAGCTGGTTACCAACTAACCAGCCATAGGTGAACTCATCTAACGGACTAACTAGCCGCGGGAGAACTTGTCCAGCTAACTAACCATCCGCAGAAACACTGGTCTAACGAACAGACAGATCGCCTGGCTGGTTGGTTATTGGAGTTTATGGGCGCATCGACTACATCGGTCATGCAGCGCCCACACAGATCGCCCGGTCAATAAGTGTAGCGAACTAGTCACTAACCAGTCGCCATTGGCGAATGTGTGAAGGAAAAAGGCAGACGTGCCTCACGCCACCTGATAGTTTCCATGCACCATGACTCCATGACATCCAGTAGCCTTGGTTAGAAGACTTGAGTAAAGCAGCGGACTATCCTGCTGAGATGTCTATATACATACATGGGTGGAGAATGTGATGCTGCAGTGATCATAGTTTTTGAATGTTGGTATTGCATTAGAAAACCGACTTTTTTCACGCAAAGAACACAAAAATTATGGAAGTGCATAACATAAATACGAAGTACTAGGCTAAGAAAACCAAATAAAACCGCAACCATGGCAAAGAAGACTACCTTCACATGTACACCTCAAAACTATCAGTAAATGTAGGGTAGGCAAAGAGCTGCATAGGTAGCCACGTAGTCAACGTCCTGAACGCCTTTGCTTTCATGGCATAAAAGGCTATGTTCCAGGGAGCCGCATACACTGCATGTTGCACATGCGCATGTTTGGTCTTCTCGTGCAAATAATCTTTCAAATTAACTATGTATTTTTGTAGGAAGTATTGTCAACTCCAAACAATTTTTCACGGCACGATTTAGAGTCAACACCCAACAGACTCATGTCTTACTCAATTACTACTCAATTACGAGTTACAACAGGCTCAGGCTGCGTATGAACAACGAAGGAAATAATACGCTTGCAAATGCAAACTTTAAAATTTTGCTACCGGCCTTTCACTTCAGGTGGAAGTAGGTGCTGTAAATTGCATATAATAAGCGTACCAAAGCATGGCCACTTTAATTCCTTATATAGACAGATAAGTACTAAAGCATGCCTGGGCATTTGCTGCACTCTCAAAGTGGCGGATTGTAGAACACTCATTTGTTGCACTCTCAAAGTGGCGGTTTGTGCAATATTCGATTTTTTTATTTGATTTGATTACCTAAGAAGTTTTAGTACCTCTGTATTTCTAGGTTATGCTGTTCACATAGGGCCTTATTTAAGTATCATAAGGCATATTAAGTCACTGAATTGTGGATACTTTTAGCACTGTGCGCCGAAATCTAACAGTGTGTCAACTTCCCTGGAATTCGATGGGAGTTGTTCATTTTAAGCCGATGAGCTTACCCAAATATAAATAAACCTGAGGTGGCGTTTATTCACTTCACCTACTAAGAGCCAACCTGACCTACCAAAAATCAACATACCACACCCAGAAGTAACGTAGCAGTGCAATCTAACATAAATTTTGTAATGGAGATGAACATGCATCAGCTATGCATACAATCGGGGAAATAGCGATGGTGGTGGTGGGTGTAATACGGGCGTGAATGTCACGCTCCACCGTTCGGGCGACTTAATGGTAAATTTGAGATAATTGTTTCAAGGACTTTATCATTTGAGACTTTGCACATCAGAACCCTGACGACTAGCTCACAGGCCTGACGCCAATGCATGTGGGAAGTCTTCTGAACTTGATCTCACGAACTTGAAATGAAATTGGCCATCCGAATTTATTTACATTGTGTGTGCAATATATCCGATATATATATATATATATATATATATATATATATATATATAAATGCATACATACATAAATAGCACAGCTGGACTAGGGATAATTAACTTCAGACAAGTAGCGAATTCCCGCGGCATTATCACCAGTCGTAAAAGGAGCGTTTTATTCCGCTTCAGTCTCGACGCAGACAAGAAAATGGCAGATGGTAGCGCGACCAGGCGGGTTGTACAGCATTTGTCATATCTCAGCAGCGAAGTACTACAACGACATGCGGCCACTGCGATTTAATTATTTTATTTCATTTCATTTCATTTTTGTCTTGTGGACAAAGAAGTAGTGTTGGAAGATAGAACGGCATGTGAAATGCTCGTGGGAATTGATCATACGTTAGTCGTCCCGTCTGAAAGGCGTGGGCATAGCAAAGTGATGTTAAAAATAGCTCTGACAATGCAGGTGCGCAGACAAATTTTTTGATCATAGACTTGTGGTGAAGGACAACAAAGCTGACTGCTAACCCACGTCATGCAATCATCAGAAGAAATACTTCTGAAGTCATTCTCCCTAACTTGGCTTCCTGAAAGCAACTACGACTCTCCTCAATGGGAGCAGGCATTCTCTCCACCATTACTGAACCTCCGTCACCCGGAGCAAAATGTTGGCCCTGCTACTTTACGTGATGAATTAGCAGCGAATTAACTATGTTATCAAAAGCTGTCAGAATCGCATCAATGCGCGAACATGGCCACGGTAAGCACTCTTAATCTACTAATGCCCGTCGTGCGAACGTCCAACTCCATCCACTGCTCCGGCTAGGGTCGTTTACGTCGTCCTTCGAGGTTCATCGTATCAATCGCCATCCGTAGATGGACAGCAATTGCTGCTGGAAGTTTATCTGACAAGTGAGACCAGCGCGTCGCCGATATCCTGCAGCAGACGAGCCTGTGGCGTGATCCCGGCACCACTTGCGATTATCTGGGGCCAGTCGAGCGGTTATGCGTGAAGACGTCTGAGTGGCATACGTCACTGGGCCTTCCACCCCCGCGCCGAAACCCATCAATGTCGCAGATTTTGCGCCTCCGATTCGAGCCGCCTTTGACGTTAACGACAGTGGTGCTTTGTGTGCGGTTCCGAGCTCTTTGTTGTTTATGTTGCCCATCTGTTACTCTCCGCGACTGAAAGGAAGGCTATTTTGATCTGGTCCAGATATGGATTTTGCGTGGTGCACTATGCGCATGGGGCAGCGGTATCCTCGGGAATATGGTGAGTTCGATTGGCGAAGGGTGGTTATGCTTTCACATTTGCACTTCACATTACAGTTTTCTGCAAGTGCTCGCTCACCTGGCTACAATATTGGCGCATGGCTAGGTTATTGCGATCCTCAATCCAGTCACAGATATGCTGTTTGTGTATTGGAGCGTTCCTATAATTTATAGGCAGATATAAGGAGGGCGTTGAAGGCTATTTCCCGACCCAACAAATTTTTCAGTTTGGAGGATCTTTTTGGCGCTTCCTAGCAGTTCTAGAATCATTCTAAAAACAAGGAATTCTTCAAACAATCATCAAGTGCATGGAACACCAAACCTGGGGAGTTCTTAGAAGCCCCAATTGTATTTTGGGTAAGGTCTTCGAGAACATTTAACCTGTCCTCAAATAGTTAGTCTTCCCCTCCCCCCCCCCACAAAATGGCGACTGAATTACCGCTGATAAACTACATAAGATTGACCACTGCTAATATAAGAGCGCTGTAGAAGTTTCCAGTATTTTGCGACATCAATACTTTAATGTCAATGACGCCAAGCCGCCGTACATAAAAGCCAGCGCAGTTATTGACTCTTGACAGCCAGACAGAACGGATCTCCGGCAGTTGCGATCCCAAGTACCAATAGCATAACCGCACATTCCGCCTGTGGCGTACCGCAGTTATTTGACTGGGCCGTATAAGTCAAATATAGACCATAGGCCTTGGTATTAACCAGAAGTCATGTCACGAGAAGTCACAGAGTATTGAGTCGTGGCCAGGGTCAGCAGTGTCGTCAGCTGATCAACAGGTCACCACATTTTAACTACTACATCAGGCTACATTTTGTCGTAGTGCATTTGTGAAGAATTATGTATGTTTCCTTGTTGCAATTTGGAGGCGTAACATGAAACTTGTCATGAACATACAGCAGCCAGCAGAAAATAAGTTCACATTTTGAGCACTATCCTTGCAAGATTGAAGTTTTCCAATTCGCTAGGGTGGTTTAGAACAGCTTAATTGTGTAAACACACTTGTGTTTGAAACATCCTTCAGTGTCAGTTAGACATTAGCTGAATCTGGAGAGAAAAAAATGTGAGGTTTTGTTATCTCGGCGCGCACCTTTAATACCCACCCCTCAATATTATCACCATCGGGTCTTCGTTTACGTTTGGATGCTCTATGACCACAATTGTAGGGGATGAGAAGTCTAGGGGTAAGTTGCCCGTTTCACCGAAAGGTTGTGGGCTCGAGTTCACCTGTCGCTACTCTTCGCCCGCGACCAATCGGCGTGAGAGATTGGCGATGCTACATGACTCAACGATCGATGTGTCGTAAAATAAATTACCAACGAATCCCAATGGTAAATTTCGCCTCTCTTCCATATCGCTAAAAAATATCCTCCTTAAGCTACAAACCTTCGGGTTTTATTTCTGCGACACAGGATACCCTGTGGCACATGATACCCTCACGGGCAAATTCTACCTTTTTGTGAATTATTTCTTCCCTCAGTTCCATTTTTCCTGTCATTTTCGACCTTCTCCAATCTTTCTTATATCTATCCTTACACTGTATCCTCCTCAGCCCATGCCTCGTCTCCTCCCATTCCCAGGCCAAAGCTTCCCACCACGAACCACCGCACCTACCGCGATCCATTCCCTTCCGCTTCGCTTCGTCTTCTCCCACCCATTTCGACTCCTGCCACCGCACCCGTCCCCTCTCAGCACGACTCGGCGCCCCTCACATCACGTTCGTTCCCGGGTTCTTTTCAGCACGGCACCCTTCCATCACTCCCATCTCCTCTCAGCACGGTTCGTTGACCCCCACACACACACATGACGTCCGTCCTCTCCCTACACGGCCCCGCGCCCTGTTCCCGCGCCTTGTTCCCGCGCCCTGTTCCCGCTTCCCGCCTGGTGCAAGACCGGCGACACGATGCCAATGTCCTGGTGCCGTCACCAGCGGTGGCGAGGTAACAAGACCATCGCGTGTCATTACTGGCACACAGTCGCCTAGGTCCGTCCGTGGTACCAGTGTAAGCCCACCCGGGGGCACCATTCCTGCCCGTTCCTGCTGTGCCGCTGCCTCTGTCGTCTGTTGCGAGGTCAAGGCTTGGCGGTGCGACGCCTGGACCGCGCCCTCGCCGGAAGCCAACCAACAACCAAGCAACCGACGGCGACCAGCCGACAAGGTGCGGCCAACAAACCAAGCAGAACGTTTCAATTCTGGAGGGGAGGGGGCGGATATGCGAAACTAGCAAACACATCGCCAGGTTCATCGCCGCCACCATTAATCGCCCCGTTTACACGAGCAGCAAAACTTCCGAATACGATGCGATTAGGAAAACTTGCGAAAACAATGTTTTTGCAAACGGACTTTTGCGTAGCAAAACATGCGGAAAGTTTAACGAAAATTTACATTTCAGTAGGTGTAAGTTTGCGATAAGCGCCAAACGTGCACAAAAACGGTACGGCTGCATGGATCAGGACATTTCTTGAAGCTATTCTCTGCTTAGTTTTGAGTAACTTAGGGTAATATGAAAATAAACATCTTGTATTTAATTATAATTGCAACACTAGTGATGAACCACAAAATCAGACATGTAACAGCTGAAAGCGGCGCTGAGACGTCACGTTATTAGTACGTGCCCCAATCGTGAGTTTTACGATGCGGTGGAGTGTTCAGCTTGCGGATTTGTGACAGCGTTTGCGTTTTGCTGATTTGTCTCTTGGGTTGCGTAGTGAAACTGATTTACCCTGTTTATTTGACTATTGCATAGTCTGGAACAAGGCCGTCTGGAACAATGCACAATTACAGAGCCTGGAGCCTATACTATAGAACACAATGTGGCCCGGAAGCAATGCACCATTTGATTCACGAAAAAGAAAGGGCTATGTTGTCATCGATAACGTGTAATCGGTTACGCGAATCCTTCGAATTCACAGATTCCCTGTATCTCTGCCCAGCAACCTCTAACTACGTGAATCATTGATGATGCGTTGTGCCTGTGTACGCCGTTGCTCGAAGTGCATCAGAAGCGCACAAATTCCCTAAATATTCGGAACGTTTCACCACTTTGCGTCAGCCGTCAAATCGAAAAGTCCAATTAGATGGCTGCTTTGCTCTTGTAAACGTGCCGCGCGATCTGAACTTTTGCGAATCGACCGGATTCGAAATTACCGCTTACGGCTGACCTGCTCATGTAAACGGGGTAATTTGCCCTGTTTACAATGATTCACCGAAAAGTGCCATGCTGTGATGTGTTGTGACCGGATCACCTAGCACACCTGGTTTTCTCCTGATCCGGATCCAGCCTGGTTATGCCCATATTGGATCAGACGTGCAAAAATAACTGGTATAAACCCATCTTAGATAACGATACCTTCTCCACCATCAACAGACCTGCATCCCTTGCCTATTATTGTCATAAACACGTGAATAACCTTTACTCTCGCCTATTCTGCGAATTATGAGGTACATACGTGAATATTGAAGCTGCATAACCGTCACGATGTATCATGACCTCGCCAAATACCTTGTGCTGCTGGTGGTGATCCGGTGCCTGTCCTAGCCGCTGTTCCTGGTCCTGGCTGACGTGGACGTCCACCGATGCCAACAACCACCGGAGCGCGGCACCAACCGTATTTGTCACCGATCCTCCAGACCCAGGCCCGCCAGTGCTGCACAACGACACCTACCACCACCCGCTCAGCCACGCACTGGTGACCTTGACCCCGGCGCGGTGCCGACCCGCCGCCGTCGAGTGACTCACCGCGGCAGACGAGCCGCCAGTGCAGGGACGTAGGCGTAGGCGGGTGTACAGGGGCGGCCAGGTGTGGGGGTTCCCCGTGGTCAATCTCGGGATGGACTGTGCATGGCTTCCACCAACGAGAAATGTCTATTTCTGAGGATCCACCGCAATGACGGTTTGTAATATGGGAGAGGTTTATTGTGCTTTCTGAGATATGGCTGAAGCCACGAGCGCCAAACCGATTTGTGTACTTCCACGGCTATCAACTGACCGGGGTCAACGGACCGGGCGGCCGGAGAGCATGGAGGCGTGGTCCTACTCATCGTGGTATCACACTCACTACTCAAACTTACTACCCATCGAATCAAGTTAAAATATATTTCCGAATGATATGGCAATTTTGATTTGCTCTGCTCATCGACCTCCCTACGTAGACGGCATGTTAACTAAAAGCCGACCTCAGTCATCTCAGCTCAGGAAAGAATGTGCTCAGTCGTAGTGTATTCCTAGCAGCCTGTTCTACCAACATGCATTCCATTTCAGAATGTTGCGGTGTTACCTTGACGGGTGTGGCGAAGTCACATAGTTTGTGGATTCATCGTGTGCAGCACACATTTCTTATCTGACCTTCACATCAAACCACGGAATCTCTCCATCGCTCTCCTATGACGTCCTTAGCCGTCACGCTAAAATCGTATTCCTGAAATTTCCAAGAACCCATTATTATCTTGTTTTCATGGCGAAGATATTAGGAGAGAAAATAGTGTCACCTACCTCATCAGTCAATTTTCTTTGCATGCGCCGAGCCGATCAACTCTCGCACAACAGCTGTTTGCTGTGCCGTATGCACTATCTGAAACAGTTCGTACAGGTCTTCTGTGCCGACTTCCGAAGACAGGAAACTCGTTTTGACCATGTCACGTGGCCACTGACTTGTTCCGGCGACAGTTTCTCTTGAAGAGAAACTGTCGCCGGAAGAGAAACTTACGCTGCGCTTCTTTAGCCTTACATTCTGTATATCAAACTTCGGTCACATATTCATTTCCCTGGGACCCATATTACTGTCAATCTATGCGTATTTACTAATGTGTTTTAAAACTTCACTTCAACTACTAGTGGTGTCTGCCTTCGTTGATGATATGTGAAAATAAAGAAATGAAACCCGGAGCACGAGCCACAACATTTTTGCCAGGCTTTCAGTCTCGTTAATTATCGCAGGCGACTTAGCTGTGGTATATGCATAACTAAGAGAGCCGACACCCAACTCACCGAATAGCTTCTTAAGTATTCACTGATATAATGCTTCGATAAAGCTACATTCTCGTTGTCTGGTCCAAATTATATATTATTATTGTTACAAACCCTACGACACTTCCATTCGATCAGTTTTGTGCACATGCATATGCATGCACATGAATAAATGTATGATGCATTTATTCATGCTTTGCTTCATGTCAAGAGCAGCCGCTCATAACCTCCCGCCTCAATTTCCAGACGGAACTGAAAAATATTGATATGCATGCCGATATAAGCAATCTAGGCGGGTCTCCAGTCATTTGTACTGACGATGTGTGCCAGCGGGGTGAGTTCTTTCACCAGCTTCAGCTGCGTACACTTACCAGGTGCGCGCTGCCGTACGCCGTGCTAAGCTGCGTAATGCAAATTCACACCCAATAACCGAGGACACAAAGCGTCTATTGGCCAATCGGCGCGCCGCTCTCCGACGGGGGGGGGGGGGTCGAGGGCTGTACCACGAGCTGGATCGCCTCACACGTTCTGCTATTATGCGTGTTACTCCTGAAGTGATTAGTCAGCGGGTGGGACCGGCCAGGTCTGGAGCTTTGTATGGCTGTGTTCATGAACAATTGTCTGTATATATCAACTCTACTTATCTCTTTGAGAATACACATCATGGATTGCGAAGATTCCACCACTCCACTGAAACTGTGCTCATAACCGTTGCGGAGAAAATTATTCAGACTACGGATCACAGGGAAATTATCCTCCTGCATTGTTGGATTAGTGAATGCTTCCATGTGATCGAACATAAAAAATGGTTACAAAATTAAAACATGATGGAAGAGTTTGGTCTTCGTTTCGGAACTTGCTTTCTGAACACGTTTATAGACGAATAGATGGATGGATGCGTTGCAGAGCGAACTGTACGGAACCCATGCTCCACAAGATGGGCAGAACCTATCTGCACTGATTCAAAATTCAAGCGGGGTGTATGAAGTGATCTCCCTGAGTCTCTTGCTCCACAATATTTTCTTCACTTATTTAGGCCTCTGCACAGATGATGGTGTCAGTATCAGTGTAGGATTTCCATATTTTTTTGGATCGTGGAGTACAATATTATGAGCCGGAATACAACAAAAATAGCTACGCACTTGCCGACAATTAACCTTGTTTTAGTGGGGTTGAAACCAATGTTCTTACCCTGGCAGAGATGGCGGGCACCGCGATGAATCGAAACCTCGTACCCTTGAAATCCGCCGATGCAAGGCACAACAGAACTAGTAAGTACTTAACACCCAAGCGCCATCCTTCGCGCCGCACAAACGTCGCGAATGCTGAAAAATAGAGCTGGGTCTGATTCGCTTACCCAAGCGACGACCTACGGCGATCACCGGGCCGGCAAACAGGAGATTGGTCGGAGCAAGATTGGAACAGGTATTACGGATCCTTCATTGACACTGATGAACCCCAAATGCAGTTATATTTCAAGGCACATGATTTATTTTCGCACACGTTTCCCAAAAAGAATATTTGCCAGTCATTCATAAGTTCACAAATGGCATTGGTTTCTTGGTGTCATCGCCTCGGAGAACTTGCTTGCTCCGAAGCCACTTTAAGGAAATTTAAAGGGGCGGGGATGGCCGAGTGGTTAAGGTGTCGAGCTATGGGTACCAAAGGTCCCGGGTTCGACTCTAGCGCCACTCAGGACATTTCCCAATCCCGCGGCCCATTGGCGAAACAGTGTGGGCGGCGCCATTAGCCGTGAATGTGCATAAAGTGTGTCGTGAACCAACCAATAAGAAAATAAACAATACAAGGAAATTTTCAGTCACGTTTTTGCATTGAATGGGCTCATTGTGTCCAAAAAAAGTTGTCTGTTTAACAAAATGACCTTCGATTGCATATTCAAAGCACCTTAATGGCCAAACGAGGCTTCAAGTATTTACTCCGGCGATGTAAAGTACCCCAAGATTTGCCAACTAGGGATTTCTGGTACTTCTTGGCAAGCACTCCAGCACAAATATCTAATAATAAATATTGAATAAATATTGATTAATATAAATATATAATGTATAAGAATAAATATTGATAAATAGTGAATCAATACTGAATTCATTATTGACTATATAGACACAAATCGACAACAAATATAGCGTCTTCTCACACGACGTCACGTGCCCCAATTTGTGCAGACGTTTCTAGTGCAACACCGACAGTGTGCTTGTAAAAAAGGTGCCGTTTGTACCACCTTTCGAAGTTGTATTGTGGCCGTTCACGGGTCGGCGCTTAGGGACTGCTCAAACTGCTAGTTGTTTTCAGGTATGGACTTTGAGTGGTAGCACTCGACCAAACAATGTTGTTCTTCCTTTTCCATTCTGGAGTGCAAAATATTTAATGTAGTCTGGTCACAATCCTGGATTACAAAATGTATTGGTATGCATGATACCAACAAACGCCAGTTTTTCCAATACTGATACTGACTCAGTATCACACAGCATGCTAACGATAGCTAAGCTCATTTATTGTGAAAAAAAACCTTAAGTAGCCCATCTTATTCGAGTATGGAAACTTCCTTCAAAAGTTCCCAAAACTGAATATCCCCAAAGTACATCTAATGGTTGTTGGCACTTGGCAAGTGCTAGTCTCGAAGTCACCTTCGAAGTAATCTTGAAGTAACATTGAACGCTCTCGTTCTCGTTCCCGAAGTCACCTTGAACGCAGCAAAAGTCGAAGTCACCTTGAACGCCTTAAGTCACCTCGAAGTCACCTTGAACGCACCTTGAACGCAGTCATCCGTGAATGCGAACGTGTAAGAAGAAAATGAGTACGTATTTATAGCCACCTCAAATATATTTCATACATTGGCCAGCTTGTTTCAAAATGCACCGGCATACCCATTGTGCTTAACCATGCTCAGTATGTCATTCCCGTGCTGTCCTTCCTGTGATTGTCAATAACCTGACTCTGTCAAAGATCAAATATTGTACTTTGGTTGATGGAAACTCATCTGTTGAATGCGTGTCACGCGTGCGGAAGATTCCATCAACTTTGTTGTGCGTGTAGTATCGGAGAGAGGGGGGGGGTGACGGCGCGACCGAGTGTGTGACGTCATCTGAGAATTGGAGTGGTTGTCGGCACATGGTTCGGCCGAGTGTCATTGGCTTCGCTCGCTAAAACTGGTCACGGCCGTAGGTCAGCTATATGAGCTCGCACAACAACCACAAAATTTGATTAACTTTGTGACAATGTAATACGTGTCAAGACAAGTACCTACATAGACATTCCAAATGACCTAATGGAGTCAGGGAAATGGATATTCATGTACCGAACTGCGAAAGTTTTCAACAGATTGCTGTACTAAATTCAACAGTGCAACATGGCAACGTATAAAACTTGTTTACAGGAGTATGCTTCTGGATTCTGATCATAGATTGTGTGCTGTTACGTGTACTTATCAAATTCCCAAGTGCTAACAAGTTTATGCGTGTGAACTGTTCCACTTTTGTGCTACGATAACCTTGTTTTTATGTGATGACACGAACGCATTAAACATATGTATATATGGACGGCTTTTAAATGTCGCACACACACACACACACACACACACACACACACACACACACACACACACACACACACACACACACACACACACACACACACAATTCTTACTGCGAAAATACGGTCTTTGCTCAATCTCACGCCGTCCATGTCCTTGTGAATTCAAAGGAATATCAAATAGACCTAATGCTTTATTAAGCTTTGCTCAATATTGTTCTATGTTGAAGTAGAGTTGCCTGAAATAGGCACACGCAGATACAAAACTAATTCTGGATGTTGTATCCACCATTCCCAATGCCAGCAACCGGCCTATGGAGCCTGCCTGAGATCATGCAGCCTCTCTGGGCTGGTATGGCATATGGCCCTATGGAATTAACCACGCTGGCTTATCTTGCCGGACTTTGTAACATATCCGAGCTCGTACGATCCGTTCGGGCCCGCCTAGCCCGGCTGGGTCCGCAAAGCGTGCTCAGAATCGTTGACCCGCTCGGCTTCGTATAATCTGCACGGCCTCGTATAGCCTGCCCGGCCATGTAGAGCCTGTCTGAGTTCGCGGATTTGTATATCCTGTCTAGGATTGCTTGGCCTACTATGCTCATGCAGGTTACCGCATTTTCCGCCTGCCCCACTTACGAAGCGGTGTTTTCGCGTCGCACTTTGACACCATTTCGCAACGGCTGAAAAACTGCATCGCCATTCTCTGTTCGGATGTGCGCTCTCTTTGAAGAAAGTGGAGCCGGGGCGTGCCGATTGACGCGTATGCAGCAATTCTCTTACCCCCTTTGCATCTGGTCTCCCTGCAGTTGAACTGTCACTCACAGTGGCACGCAGGGATGATAGCCAGCTGAACTGTGTCGAACGAAAACATCTGAACACCTAGATACATACTGAGGATGTACCCACACATATTTTCACCGATAAGTTCAAGTACGACACTGTTTACACAAGTATAATGTACTTTCGTGTGTGGTACATACCTCAACTAGGTTTTTTTACCTTGCATGTGTATGTGCGCTGTGCTGTTTGGTTTGCCTGTATGTTGATTGCAATTATTAAAGCGCTATTTTCATTCGGGTGCCGCAGGATGTTTCATTTGTCATGATGTCCGATTCTTTCAGCAGCCTTTTAGCAAAGGCCGCATTTTGACGCACATCTCCTCTATTCCTCAACATGTTGATCTGTCTCACGACTCTGCACCGAGATGGAAAAGCACTCGTTTATGCTGGCTACTGAGCCATATCGGAGTATACGGAAATGAGGGTGTGGATCTCGTGGCGAAATGGGCGGCGCGGAATTCCCGAACACGTGTTTTCCCGCTTCCAGCCAGACATCACATCTCGAGAATCCCTTCTTACGTGAAGGAATTTTCGACAATGAGCTCACACTCATTGTCGAGAAGCTAAGTGTCGGAGAAGCTGGATCACACAGCCCAACAATAAACTGTATGCAATAAAGCAGCACCTCGGATATTAGTCACCGTGCTATTGCAGATACAGGAGTGACGAGGGAACCTGTGAAGACTGCATATCGGCCACACACATGACACACCGTTACATTATCTGCGGCAATGAGGGACCTCGAAGTCCCCGTTGTTTTGGAACCCCGACGGTGCAGCACTTTTCTCACATACACTTTTTTTCGTGCCAACACTTTTCAAGGAAACTAAGGTTATGTTATGAAAATAATGCATGGAACTATTTTACACGCATATTGGAACGGCACGAAACGTAGCATGTCGTAGCGTAGCATATCGGAACATGGCGTATCGTAACCTAGTATATCAGAACCTAGCGTATTGGAACGACACGGAACTTAGCATATCGGAACGTGCTAGCTCGGATCACTCGGAAATAATTCATTCTGGGAACATATTCTGATATCTCATAGCGATCGAATTTTAAGCAGCACATTCACCTATGCCACACATAATTGGGCTATGACACACTAAAATGGACGCCATGGACCACAAATAATAATACATTTTGGTAAAAGCGCCCTTAAACACAAATAGCCACCGAACCTCCCTCGGTTCCTGCGGCATTCCCAGATGTTCAGCCCTGGCGCGGCTGCAGTGTCCGGCTCGGAGCGAGCCGCTTCTCACGCGGACCGGTCGGACGGCCGCCAACTCGATACACCCGGCACCGAACGAGCCAAGTCGCGTGCTTAGTGTGACGGCGAGCGTGACGACATTCACTCGTGTCGTTACGTGCGCGCCCAGTCCAGCCAGACCTCAAGCCGCGGGCAGTGGAGCCGCCGATGGCGATATGACCGCAGGCCGACCATTCCAGGCGATATGACTGTCGGCCAGCCCAGGCGATATGACTGTCGGCCGGCCTAGGCGATATGGCTGTTACCTGGCCAGGCGATATGACTGCGGGCTGGCCAGGCGATATGACTGCCGGCCGGCCAGGCGATATGACTGTCGGCCGGCCAGTCCAGGCGATATGGCTGCCGGCCAGCCAGGCGATATGACTGTCGGCCAGCCAGGCGATATGACTGTCGGCCGGCCAGGCGATATGACTGTCGGCCGGCCAGATATACTGTGGCCAGGCGATATGACTGTCGGCCAGCCAGGCGATATGACTGCCGGCCGGCCAGGCGATATGACTGTCGGCCAGCCCAGGCGATATGACTGCCGGCCGGCCAGGCGATATGACTGTCGGCCAGCCAGGCGATATGACTGCGGGCTGGCCAGGCGATATGACTGTCGGCTAGCCAGGCGTTATGACTGCCGGCCAGCCAGGCGATATGACTGTCGGCCGGCCAGGCGCTATGACTGTCGGCCAGCCAGTCCAGGCGATATGACTGCCGGCCGGCCAGGCGATATGACTGTCGGCCGGCCAGTCCAGGCGATATGACTGTCGGCCGGCCAGGCGATATGACTGTCGGCCAGCCAGGCGATATGACTGTCGGCCGGCCAGGCATTAGTCGGGCCAGTCCAGGCGATATGACTGTCGGCCGGCCAGTCCAGGCGATATGACTGTCGGCCGGCCAGTCCAGGCGATATGACTGTCGGCCAGCCAGTCCAGGCGATATGACTGCCGGCCGGCCAGGCGATATGACTGTCGGCCGGCCAGTCCAGGCGATATGGCTGTCGGCCGGCCAGTCCAGGCGATATGACTGTCGGCCGGCCAGCAGTCCAGGCGATATGACTGTCGGCCGGCCAGTCCAGGCGATATGACTGTCGGCCGGCCAGGCGATATGGCTGTCGGCCAGTCCAGGCGATATGACTGTCGGCCAGTCCAGGCGATATGACTGTCGGCCGGCCAGTCCAGGCGATATGACTGTCGGGCAGCCAGTCCAGGCGATATGACTGTCGGCCGGCCAGGCGATATGACTGTCGGCCAGCCAGGCGATATGACTGTCGGCCGGCCAGGCGATATGACTGTCGGCCAGCCAGGCGATATGACTGTCGGCCGGCCAGGCGATATGACTGTCGGCCGGCCAGTCCAGGCGATATGACTGCCGGCCGGCCAGGCGATATGACTGTCGGCCGGCCAGTCCAGGCGATATGACTGTCGGCCGGCCAGTCCAGGCGATATGACTGTCGGCCGGCCAGGCGATATGGCTGTCGGCCAGTCCAGGCATATGACTTCGGCCATATTTCGGCCGGCCAGGCGATATGACTGCCGGCCGGCCAGGCGATATGACTGTCGGCCGGCCAGTCCAGGCGATATGACTGTCGGCCGGCCAGTCCAGGCGATATGACTGTCGGCCGGCCAGGCGATATGACTGTCGGCCAGCCCAGGCGATATGACTGTCGGCCGGCCAGGCGATATGACTGCCGGCGGCCAGTCCAGCAGGCTTTTGCGGCCGGTCGGCAGCCAACCCGAGCAATATTCCAACAAAACTCACGACCATCAGCGCTCGACCGTGCAGTTGGATGATTAATATGCGCTGAAGCTTCACGCTATGTCCTTTCAGGAAGAAGTCGACTTCGTGCTTCTAATCAGCGATGCCTTGCGTTTTGCCGATGACGGGCCAAAGCTGCGGGCGTCTGCCAAGTAATTGAATTACCAATCAGTGGCAGCTGTCTGCATGTGATCTCACCATATTCAGTTCTGAGATGATGGGACATCTGAAGCGAAGCGGCAACATGTATCAGTCGACATCAGACATGGGGAAATTCTCAAATTAGGCCGGATGACATGCTCGAATTCTGGGTCTGCGCGGCACATGTTGGGAGCCATTTCGACTATCATGCACTGTGCAGCTAAAATACAGCCCATGTAGCGCAGAATGGTTTGTGTTTGACGAGACGACTGAAATTTCCTGCAAATGGAACGCTAAGCTATGGATTGGGCTTGATTATCCAAAACAAAACACAGTAGACTATGAATTGGGATAAAATGGCTTCAAAATGAAATGAATACTCAATCTATGCAGCTTGCTCAATACTCAGCACACTAAGCCTACCCAGTAATTGGCCTACTCAGTCTTTAGCCTACTTAATACCTAGCCTACTCAGTACTTAGTCATTCAGTACTTAGCCTATTCAGTGCTTAGCCTACTCAGTACTTAGCCTACTCAGTACTTAGCCTACTCAGCTTACCCAGCATACTCAGCCTACTCAGCACACTCAGCTTACTCAGCATACTCAGCCTACTCAGCCTATTCATCCTGCTCAATACTTAGCATGCTCATTTTACTCAGTACCCATCTTACTCAGCATTCAAGCTTACACAGCCTAACCAGTACTCAGCCAAATGAGGGTGACCGACTGTCACCGACATGCTAAAATTATTTCCTTCAACATGACCGCAAGTTGCAGTCGGTGCATCATTTCGTGGGCATCGATGGCGAGAGAGTGCTATCAGTTATTGCTGTCTCAGCTGGTGTGTCACTTATTGCTATATCAGCTGTATTAATTGTTGCTGTCCCAGTAGATGTATCAGTTATTGCTGTATCCTCTGGTGTATCAGTTATTTCCATCTCAGTTGGTGTGTCAGTTATTGCTATATCAGGTGTATTAGTTATTGCCGTCTCAGTAGATGTATCAGTTATTGCTGTCTCTTCTGGTGTATTAGTTATTGCTGTCCCAGCTGGTGTGTCAGTTATTGCTATATCAGGTGTATCAGTTATTGCTGTCCCAGCAGATGTATCAGTTATTGCTGTCTCAGCCGGTATATCAGTTATTTCTGTCTCAGCAGATGTGTCAGTTATTGCTGTCTCAGCCGGTATATCAGTTATTTCTGTCTCAGCAGATGTGTCAGTTATTGCTGTTTCAGCCGGTATATCAGTTATTGCTGTCTCCTCTGGTGTATCAGTTATTGCTGTCTCAGCAGATGCATCAGTTATTGCTGTCTCCTCTGGTGTATCAGCTATTGCTCTCTCAGCCGGGGTATCGGTTGTTCCTGTATCAGCCGGTGCAGTTGTTCCTGTCCTCCTGTATGCAAAGTGAAGACAACTCAGTTGGGAGTCGTTTCCAACGAGCCGCATCAAGTTCGGTCAGGCACGGAGTTGCCGAAAACAAGTAATGGGAATCAAGCAAGTTTTCAGCAACTTCGCCGGGAGGGTCTCGTCTGACATGTTAACTGGGGTGGGCGGGGGGTGGGTGGGTGCGGGGGGGGAGGAGTCTCGTGAGCTCGAATAGTGGTCCTGCGATCGCGAATGGGTACCTCCTCCCACCCAGTTAAAATTCCTTTTAAGAAACGGGAAAAAATGCTATAAAAACTACCTTGCCTAAAAACTAGATGTTCTGTTCTCAGGTATTAAATGAGGATGAATACCCGCAATATCACACTCTTGATGTATTCCAATGTTTAACATTCTGCTCCTGAGCTTTGAACTTTAGCGGCTCGTTGTTATTTGTTCAATGAAATCACTCAATGGAAAAGTATAATGCATGTTGGGTAATGGCCAGATAGTTGGCCTATTGAAAAATAAAAGAGCAATCGATGGTGCTATGATACGTGATCTCAGGAAACATAAGGGATTATGCCCTAATTGCATATTAAGATATTCCCTGCAGCTGCCTAGCGGCCCCGTCGCCGCGGCGGCACAGAGCCACGCCCCCCCCCCCCCCCACCGGTGCGGCACAGAGGGTCAGAGCCACGCTCCGACACGATATGGACGCCAAGCCATAACTCAGTTATGTCTATATGTAATTGCTTAGATCCTTTGGAACTTAACGCATACATTCTTAGTTGTCATTTCTTGCGCACATTGTTCCATTTTCTCTTGAAATAGTTAGTCTAAAGGTGTTCCACAATGCACTTCTATCGATGTGCTCTTCTTCGACATGCCAACATATCAAAGGAAAATACCGAAACAAAGCAAGGACATGACATGCTAATTACCTAGTAATTATCTCTCACATCCCGTTTACAGCCATCCAATACGTTCCATTTTCACATCAGTTGATGTACGTCGATGTGTTTATGTTTTAAGAAATCGGCAAGCATGACATCACGTCGACATCACTCACGCCTGGCCTATCATAACTTTATCATTTATTTCCTTAGCAAACAGCGTATAATTGATCACGCGACAGCTCTCGGAAGTCTCGTCCATGCGTGTTCAAGTTATCGCGGATATTGAACATAGGATTGGCAGATCTGACCCTTAATCAATGCCGGATTAAGATGCGTGGAACTCCTCAGTATATGAGTGAATGAGTGAAAGTGAAAGCAAAGCATAGCATGGAGGGGGCGAGAGGTATGTCTGCATACTGCAAACTACGCATTGTGCCCAACCAGAAGTTGCGGGGATGAACGGACGAACAATACAAATGAACACCGTTGGGAGTCTGCATTTTTTGCTCATAATGCGAAGATTCAGATGTGGGTTCTGAGGAACGCTCAATTTCCTTCTATTATTGTGCAATTGCTGTCAAAACGGTATTCCCCTGTAATTACTCAGTGGGAATGCATTCACCATGGGTCGCCCGAAATAAAATAAAACAGTTTGCGTACACGCAGCTATAAACTTCGGAATTTGCAACGTCACAACCTCTGAGTCATTTTGTGAGAGTTTGGATTTTCCGTTCCGCCTCAGTTGATCAGAAGCTGTGGGAAAGAGCAATAAACCACGTAGAAACTCACCTTTCAGGCGGAAGTGCCAATATGATGAACCTCCAGAGCCACGGATTATTTCCTGTGCAGCACTTTCTAAGTAGTGCTGCAGATAGGCAATGCGCAAGCTAAGTCCAGCATCAGCCGAAGAGATGTTCGCAAAATTTTCAAGAAGGATACGTGAGAGATAAAAAGAGAAAACCACTTAGAATATGATCTTAGATATCAAAGTTGCGGGCAGTAATTATGTAGGGTGAAAGGCTAATTATCATTCACCACCATTTTCCGTTCGTTTTGCCGTTACTTGTACAACTAACTGGCACGTTTGATGGGGAATATAGTGCAGCTAGACATCACCAATAAATCTGATGTAGTTGCGGCGTTACTTTTATAGCTGTTGCTTGAATATGCTTAACATGCTTCATCGTCATTTTTCACACACCGTTTCGCTCAATGCGCTTGGCTTTATACGTTAAAAAAACTTGCAAGATATCTGACCAGTGTTTATTTCTTAGACGTCCACTTGGTCCATATCTGAAGGAAAACGAAGAATCACCTCAGTAATTTCCTTGGTTTTGGAAATATTTGCAAAGAACCGGAGAAAGTAGCGTCCTCCCCCTCCTCCCAGAGGAGGGGAGGTTTTATATATATATATATATATATATATATATATATATATATATATATATATTATATATATATATATATATATATATATATATATTCCAGCGCACGTGTTAACCCGTGAATTGCAAGGCAATTTCCCCCGTTCAGTTTTCCACTAGTACAATGGAATCACTAACGCTAGAGATGTGAAACGTGGCATACTCTAAGACTGGTTACTCAGATATGTCGTGTTAAAATTCGGATGCTCCGGTGAGCCTAGATTAGGTCAAGTGTTATCACAGAAACATTTGCCTGGACGATCACTGGATTTTTATCATGCAGAAATTGTATCATCAATGGATGATCGGTGATGGTTCTAAGTTCATTTGCGCTGATGTTACACATGATCTGTGCAAGGTATCTGGGTTATCGTAGGTCATGTCAATGGACCATGGCCATACTGAGGAACTACTAATTCGATGGAACCTATCAGTCATACAGGAATGGAAAGAGTAATTTATCCGCCAGCAATGCTAGATATATGCATTTAAGGTGCATTATCGTACTGTAGATGTTATTCTACGCCATAATAGTGCATCACACTTTACACGCAGGACATGACCTTATGCTACCTCACATTTCCTCACGGGATGCAGCGTAACCTTTTGCTGAGAATATTCCCAGTTGGGTTTTGGGGGCATTCATCATCATTTAGTGAAAGCATCTTCATTGTATTTGGCAACTTCAGGGATATATATATATATATATATATATATATATATATATATATATATATATATATATATATATATATATATATATATATATATACGGTCCACCTGAGTCCAGCATATCGTGTTTGACCGACATCATCAGTGTCCTTCAGGTTGTCAAAATGTGGTGTCCCGAGACAAGGACATAGCCAAGGGGACAGGGGCCCACTCCTGGGCTCCGACGGGCTCCTGGCGGCACGTACGTAATACTCTATATCTCCACGGCGGCTACGGAAAGGCAAACACTTATCAAGTCGCACGTCTGGCCGGTGTCGCTTCGCAGGCGCGTGATACTGTCCCGCCGGACTCAGTGGTTCTGCGGGTTGCCAGCCTCGCCATACTTGTTGGCGATGCGCGGACATCGCACAGCGCGCACACGATCCAACCAGCTGGTATTTCTGATATTGGCAGAACCAATCTGAATCTATTTCCAATAATATTTGCATGCCATCTCTTCTATGGCATCTTTTCCATGCTCTACCGTACGGTTCTGGTAAAGAGGAGCAGGTAAGACAGTGCATATTAACCATTATAGAAAAAATACAATGCACAAGCATCACGTTGGTGCTTTTGTGTGACGCGTGCTTGGGTTGTCTTTTTCATCAATTGTTGATATGTATATATATATATTTATTTATTTATGTATGTGTGTGTGTGTGTGTGTGTGTGTGTGCATGTGTGTGTGTGTGTGTGTGTGTGTGTGTGTGTGTGTGTGTGTGTGTGTGTGTGTGTGTGTGTGTGTGTGTGTGTGTGTGTGTGTGTGTGTGTGTGTGTGTGTGTGTGTGTGGTGTGTGTGTGTGTGTGTGTGTGTGTGTGTGTGTGTGTGTGTGTGTGTGTGTGTGTGTGTGTGTGTGTGCGTGTGTGTGTAAAATAATGGTGCCGATTCACATCAGCCGACCAAAATGAACATTTTAGAAACACGTACAGAACAAAGATACATTGCACCAGACGAACTACAAAGTGTACGTTGCGCAAAGGTACCGGAGAAATTCACCATGGGCTCATTTGTGTCTTGTAACTTTAGCCAGAATTCTTGCTGGGGTGGCTTTATGAACCAGGGTTCTATTGCTAAGCGAAGCCTTTTGTATGAACGCTGGCCCCACCACCCTATCCATGAATTGCAAGCTAACGGCATAATTTTGATGGCGAGCCGTCAGTGCACAGCCTCGGGCGCCCCCGTGGCTCATTCCCGGCCCTATTGACCGTTCAACCTGCCACCAGATGGCAGGACAAAAATGTCAAGATGGCGGCTACATTTGAGATAAACAATTCGCGTACGGTGTTGAGTGATACTGTCTGAGCTTGCTTCAGAGTAACACAGATGGATCCTCCTGAACCGAAAGTATCAATTGTGCAAATATCAGATATATAACGCTTGTATATCGGCGATAACAAGCGTTGTGCCATTGAAGGGGAAGCCGTACCACATGCAGGACACATTATTTATTGTGGTACGATTGGGAAAAACTGGATAAGGTTACAGTGTAGCCTTGCCCGGTTACACTGTAACCATGCCTCTGTGTAAAATCCAGCCATCTACGCGAGAAGCCCCATGGGCTAATGCTGTGGTGGAGTGTGGGAGACTCTTGATTCAGTTCTCCTGCAAAGCTGGTTTCTCAGAAAGCTGCAAGCATTGCATTGCTCTGCTACTCTGCCTAAACAGGTGAGGAAAGTGAAGGATTGAATGATTATTATGGTTGACAGAGCTGCATACAGATGTAACATTGAAATAACAAATTAGATTTAGCAAGGCATAGAGCCAGTAGGTTCTGACATCTGGTGACATCAGAATTTCCATCTATGCCTAGCATCATGCAAATGCGGAAGCCTTTTGGAATTATTGATGTTGGGAATATCTGATTCACCCACATTGCTTTCATGGATCTGTTTACCCTGAATGCTAAATCATTGAATTATTGGTGTTAAATTAATGGCACCAAATATACAGGAACCTGCAAATTCAAATCAATTGATTCAAGGAAACAGTCCACATGTTTAATGTCCAGAGTGCAACCAAGAAGGACCCTTATGGCTCATAGTTGCACTGATATTTCTATGTCTTATGTATTTATGTTCTCCGAAATATGTTGTTATGATGGAGCTGGAAGCTCATGCACTTTGGTATTGCTAGCACAACACCAAGCGAAAGAAGCAATGCTATGCAACAGCAACATTTTGATTGATATGCTAGTGGTCACACAACACCGGTATCCACCATGATTATTTGTATGCATTATGAAGCTCCTTTTAAGGTAGGAGAGAAAGGTGACAAAATATTTCAGATATTTTTATTTTTATTCAGATAAGGCATTAAAAAAACAACTTGTAAGACTATGCTTCTTAAAATGAATAAGATGATGTTCAGTTTGGATACAAAATAAATCCATCCCGTTTTTTTCACCATAACGCGAAAAAGATAAGGCTATGCTTGGTTGCTTCTATTGTAATTTGCACGTTTTTAGAAATGTTTGTGCATCGTTTGAAAATAATTCATTTCAATTTTTATCCCAAATTGAAATGTTACGCTAGAATAAGTTTTAAGACGATAAATTTGTGTTTGTGGTGTTTTATAATTTTGGAGTATGTATTTTTCCATTGCAATGCTTTTGGATGTGATCAACGTGATGTGGCCACCCATTTCATGTACAAATGCTTACTTTTCAGTTTGCATGCAAAATAACACCAACAAAGGGACTTTGCATTAGGTAGCGTAGCTGCATGACCATTGCAGTCCATTCGCACCAAACCCCAATGAACAAACAAGAAGTAGGTAACATAGCTAGAAAAGTAATTTAAGAAAACAATGTAGATTAACCTAACTCAACTGCCATACACGGGACAAACAAATGGAGAAAAAAATGAAACATGCTAAGCCTTTTTCACTATGTTCCAGACTAAAAACCAAACGAATATAACCTAGCCAAACCTGCCTTTGGGAAAGAAGCTGATTAAATAAAACAAAGTTGTATACATTTTTGTTAAAAACTGTTACCTAACCAACACTACAACACCCTTTAAGTCTGCTTCATGGAGGAAAATGTGTGGAAGACTTGTCTTGTTAATACCATGTAGCGCAATACTTCCTATCAAAAACCATCATACCTTTTCTTCGGAATAAATTCACCTGCAACTTTGCAAAAACTCTCGCACTCTCAAATTTCAAGGACCCGAAATAGTACGCGTAACCTCAGTGCTAGTCATTTCCATGTATGCCACTCTGAGTTGTTTGCATTATTGTTTCTAAATTGTTTCTGGTAGCGCGCCACATTTGTCCCACTTATATATGCCCAACTGTAGTTCAACATGTCTGCCGGCAGGCGGCAACCCTTTCGCCTTGAACGGTCAATTGGACCAGTTGTCGACTGACCCTTAAGGCCGGGGGATAAATGCAAGCACGTGAATCAAATCGAACCCTGCCTTGCCAAAACAGTGGAGACCAATACACGCCAGCGCTCTAACCAGCTGGGCTATCAGGACTGGCTAAATTGCACGAAATGCCGATCAGGTCGCCAAGAGCATATTACACCAGTATCCCGAGCAGGTATCCCGGGGGAATATTAACAAGCATGCCGAGTAGATCACTAAGGCATATTACACAAGCATGCCAAGCAGGTTACCAGGAGCACATTACGTAAGCATGCCGTACGTATTCACAAAGTTGCGTACATCACCGAAATACGTCGGACACATCCCGACGTATTTCTACCTCAGGGATGTTACATAAGCCTGCCAAACCGGTCGGCAACGGGCTATTCGATATGCCTGACCACCACTGCCAGCGAATGTTAAAGCAAATGCTAAAGAAACTGACGAAGAATCAACTGACGACAGAATCAACTGACGACAGCATCAACTGACAAAGAATCAGTTAAAGAATCGACTGAATCAAGTATCAACTGGCCACCAACCTTCAGAAAAAGCAACTGCACACCCTGAAAGATACAACGGAAGTCACCTCCTACTGGCATTTTCCCAATTCGCAATTATTCTGAAGCAATATGAAATCAGCAAGCCAGACGAATTTACGAGAATAGTCGGGTCTTTAGTTCCCGTACAGAAACTTACAGGGAGGTTACTCCAGCTACGGTACAGTTGGTTTCCTTTACACAATGCAGTGATTTATCCATTGATGAAGACTGAAGCTGTTCGCAGATTCTGTAGACCGCAATACGTTAGGTGGAGAACCAGTTGGCTGTGACCTACCACACCTGATGTCGCCAAGGTCCGTTCCCGTCTGGCAATAGCGTGCCTGGCCACCGCTGGAGTGGTGTTGCCCCCTTAGCTTCATTGCTTCGAGGCTGGCTGTTTATTGCACCACTCGGAGCCGCGCCGTAAATGAGCGTAAGTGCACGGTGAAGGTCGGTTCCTGTGAGCCGATTGCCCGACGCCGCTACGGACCATTGCATGTCCCAAGATGCCGAGAGCCCCGTGAAATATGTAGCGTGCAAACGCTGCGTGCGTGCCGCGTGGCTATGGCTCAACCATGCCTGACACTGGGCCCGCGCCGGGGCAGAAACGCACACAAAGCATCGGCCGGTATGCGGCAGCCTCCTTAGTGATTAAAAACTGACACTTTGCGTATTAATTTTCCGAAACTTCAGCACCCTAAACCCAGCTCAACATCCGACTGAGTCGTGGTGAGTCCTGCCGGTCGATTCGCCGGCAGCCGGTTGTAGGAAAAAGATACACGCCTTTGTTATCTGCATACGTTGTCGCGGGATTGGTCTGAAATTGCAGAGCTTGTGTGACAAACACGGCGAGTCTCCGCGGAGGAGCCGTCAGAATGAAATGCGCCCGCTTAACCCCGTTATTGTAAAATATTCACCCTGTTACTGCTGCATGACATTCATGAAGAGGCTCATGGCCAATTAGCCGTATACCAGCCGACTGCCCCGGCCCGTCTGACCTGCCTCTGACCTTTGCCGCCACAGGTCATCAGCTACGACTCGCCCCGCGGAGGCATCTCAGTGGTGACCATCAAGGGTGACGTCACGTCCAGCTACCTTCTGATCCGGTCGGCGCGCCAATCCGACTCTGGCCGCTACAGCTGTCAGCCGTCCGGATCGGCCGAGAAGTCGCTGCGCGTCCACGTGTTGCGAGGTACGGTTCCGTCAGACAAGTACTGTGAAGTGCTGCCTGGAGAGCGATGTGCCACGTCGTGGTACGCAAGCTGAGCGGTTAACGTGCTAAGAGGTAGGCATGTTGAGCGGTGGACGTTTTGAGCGGTAGGCGTGCTGAGCGGTAGACCTACTGAGCAGTAGATGTGCTGAGCGGGTGACATCTTGAGCGGTAGACGTCCTGAGCGCTAGGTATGCGGAGCGTTAGACGTGCTGAGCGGTAGACGTGCGGAGCGGTAGATGTGCTGAACAGTAGACGTGAGGTGTGGTAGAATGACGTGCTGATTGGTAGATACGGAACTGGCCGACATGTGCATAGTCCATACGACGGCAAGTGATGAGCGTGCTGGGAAGCTCGGCAGGGACCTGAGGTTCGGCAGAGGCCTGAGATACAGCAGAGGCCTGAGGTCCGACAGAGGCCTGAGGTCCGATAGAGGCCTGAGGTTGAGCAGAGGGCCCGAGGTCCGACAGAGATCTGAAGTCCGGCAGAAGACTAAGGTCCGACAGAGGTCTAAGGTTCGGCAGAGGTCTGAGGTCCGGCAGAGGCCTGAGATCCGACAGAGACATAAGGTCCAACTGCGGACCTCCTCCGATCCCGCACAGGTTGGAGAATGCATTTGGTAGCCCTCCGGTGACTCCATAGATTTCTCGGATGTGGTTCGTGGCCTCCGTTATTTGGTAGTGTGTGACAATGGCTCCGTCCGCTGGACAGAGGTATAAATGTTTGAAGGTCACCCTAGAGACGGGAGGAAGCCGGAGGGGGACATTTCCGTCGCGCCGGAGCTGGCGCAAAATGGCGAACTTGTCACTGGGACGAGGTAGCGGGTTTGTCACTGACGTTGGGGGTGGGGCGAGGTGGAACGAGGTGGAACGATGTGGGATGAGGTGATGTACTGGACCTTGTTCCTTAGCAATTATTTTTTCCAAAGTATTTGCAATCGAAATTCCAGCGGAGCTGGACTCGGTTGAGAAATGTTTTGATATGAGTAATTATTTCGTAGCATTGCTTAACATGCTGTCTTCGCGATAATTGCGCCGGTTCCGTTGCAAACTACATACCTGGTTCAGATTAATGAGCACTTTGTCTTATTGCTGTCAGATATATAATTATAATATGACATCCAAACATTAAACAGGCAACCTAAAACAAATAATGAAAATGTGCTGTGTGGATATTGCCTGGCGGGTGCGTTTCCCCAGCAATGTGCAGGCCATACGCCGTTGGTGATGTGCAGTCGGGTTCGGCGCAGTCCGGGCGGCTGGTCGGGGCAAGCAATGTGGCGGGGGACTGTGGTGTATGGTGACTGGTGACTGGTAGGCAGTGGTGGGGTCAGACGCCGACTGTGGTGTATGGTGACTGGTGACTGGTCAGGCAGTGGTGGGGTCAGACGCCGACTGTGGTGTATGGTGACTGGTAGGCTGGGGGGGTCAGACGCCGACTGTGGTGTATGGTGACTGGTCAGGCAGTGGTGGGGTCAGACGCCGACTGTGGTGTATGGTGACTGGTGACTGGTCAGGCAGTGGTGGGGTCAGACGCCGACTGTGGTGTATGGTGACTGGTCAGGCAGTGGTGGGGTCAGACGCCGACTGTGGTGTATGGTGACTGGTGACTGGTCAGGCAGTGGTGAGGTCAGACGCCGACTGTGGTGTATGGTGACTGGTGAGGCAGTGGTGGGGTCAGACACCGACTGTGGTGCATGGTGACTGGTCAGGCAGTGGTGAGGTCAGACACCGACTGTTGTTGTGAAAAGTGGGGGGGGGGGGGGGGGGGGAGACAGATTTTGGTGTATGGTAACTGTTTAGGTAGGGGTGGGGTCAGACACCGACTGTGGTGTATGGTGACTGGTGACTGGTGAGGCAGTGGTGGGGTCAGACACCGACTGTGGTGTATGGTGACTGATCAGACAGTGGTGGGGTCAGACGCCGACTGTGGTGTATGGTGACTGGTCGGGTAGTGGTGAGGTCAGGCACCGACTGTAGTGTATGGTGACTGGTCAAGCACCAACACTTCACAGGGGTGAACTCGAGAGTTCCTGGAAGGACGCCTTTTCTACTCAGATCGTTCCTCCCAGTCAGAAGGGCGCCTTTCCAGGTGTCCTCTCACCTTGGATCCACCCCTACATCAGGTGACCCAGGACTATAACACTAATGCAACTTTCGCTGACTATCCAGGTAAGGGAAAAACTTAATGTAAATTCAGCGACGGAACCATGCGTCAGGAAACTTTGATTCGAAGGCAAAAGCTTTTAGAAACGGTCTCCCAATTATTTACCGCGGCTCTAATGGCCACTGACGTCATTCTTGTGGTGCTGCCAATAATGCGGGCGCCGCCATGTTAATTGGTCCTGCTGTTCCACTGACCATATTTCCATTTAACTCGGCACCGTGCATGCAGTGCCCACCTGAGGCGACAGTACTGATATGTGTTCGCCACTCCACGGTCGGACGGGCTGCACGGCTGGCGATGCGTGTCATGTCGCGTCCATTATTTCAGCTGATCAATCTAGGCAAAACATGCGCCCATTTAGGCCCGCTCCGGTCATGGCCCGCAACACGCGAGCCGCGGCGAGGTCCACACGACAGGCAGCTGCCGGCAAATCACAGCGCCAGCAGTCGGGGCTGCGCGGCAGTCGGCAGTCGGGGCGGCCCCGGGGCTCCTGGACGGCGCCATAACCGGCGGCAGCCCTCTGCCTCGCGTGTCGTCGACCACCGGAGTTGTCACTCGAGGCTGGACCTACCACCGTGATTCGGGGCTGGACACCGTGACTCGGGGCTGGACTTTCCACCGCCACTCGGGGCTGGACCTACCACCGCGACTCGGGGCTGGACACCGTGACTCGGGGCTGGACTTGCCACCATGCTTCGGGGCTGGACTTTCCGCCGCCACTCGGGGCTGGACTTTCCACCGCCACTCGGGGCTGGACTTACAATTGTGACCCGGGGCTGGAATTATCACCGTCAATTGTGACTCGGGGCTGGACTTACCACCGTGACTCGGGGCGGACTAATCGTCGTGACTCTTAAGATCCACCCGAATGCTGAGCAGCAGCAGTTGGTAGTCCGGTCCGACGCTGTGGTTGGCTCGGGGCTGGACGTTGTGACTCGGGGCGGACTTATCGTCGTGACTCTAAGCTCGACTCGAGTGCTGCGCAGCAGCGGTTGGTAGTCCGGTCCGGCGCTGTGGTTGGCTCGGGCTGGACGTTGTGACTCGGGGCGGACAAATCGTCGTGACTCTTAAGATCTACCCGAATGCTGCGCGGCAGCTGTTGGTAGTCCGGTCCGACGCTGTGGTGTGGCGAGGCGACGACAGCCGCGCAGCAGCAGCTGGTAGTCCGGTCCGGCGCTGTGGTGTGGCGAGGCGACGACAGCCGCGCAGCAGCAGCTGGTAGTCCGGTCCGGCGCTGTGGTGTGGCGAGGCGACGACAGCCGCGCGGCAGCAGCTGGTAGTCCGGTCCGACGCTGTGGTGTGGCGAGGCGACGACAGCCGCGCAGCAGCAGCTGGTAGTCCGGTCCGGTGCTGTGGCGTGGCGAGGCGACGACAGCCGCGCAGCAGCAGCTGGTAGTCCGGTCCGGTGCTGTGGCGTGGCGAGGCGACGACAGCCGCGCAGCAGCAGCTGGTAGTCCGGTCCGGCGCTGTGGTGCGGCGAGGCGTCGACAGCCGCGCTCACGCACAAGTCTGACTACTGCGGCCCCGGCCTCACGCCGGCTCGTCACCGCCTGGTGCCAAGTGCCCGGCCGCTGATGAATGCGTGGTTGTGTGCCGGCGCCGACCCCTGACGGTGGTGACGGGCGAGGGCACGCTGAGCGCACCGGAACCAGCCGCTGGCACCGATCTCCCACGGCCGGTTGCCGGTCTGTTGGGCGGATTCGCTCCACTGCACGGTTCGGCGCAGTTTGCCTCCGGTAAGTGATCTGGTGGGCGTGTTGCGCTGAGCGCGCCTAAGCTAAACGAATGACCCGACGTCGAGCGAAGGCGGACGAGTATGAGGAGGCAGAGGACAGCTGATGCGCCGTGCTTCAACTGGATAAACACTGTCTCAACTCCGGTCTTCCCCAAGCATCGTCCGCCAACGATTACGGAAGAGATGAACTGGTGACTCAGTGGAGTAGAATATTTCTCCATACACATACGATCAGTGGGAATTGACGCTTTGCACGAAGTGTAGTCACTTTTTATCTTTAGCAAGGGTCCGTGTGCGTCGCTGTAGATCGTAGCACGGATCACTGTAAGCAGCGGCAGACCGTAGCACCGATCAATGTAAGATGCTGCAGACCGTAACATTGATCAGTGTAAGGAGCTGCAGACGGTAGCACTGACCAGTGTAAGTTGTTGCCGATTGTAGCACTGGTCAGTGCTGGGGATGAAGACTGGTCAGGGTCGGGCCTGCAGACCGTAGCAAGAGCCAGTATGAGGCGTATGGACCGTCAAGGGCCCGCGCCCGGTTACTAAGTCTTCCCCCCCCCTCCCCCCGAGTCTCGTGGGCCCGTATTCAGAAAGTCTGCCGGTGGGCGTGGCGCGCTGATGGACTGTGGCTTCGTGCCTCGCATTTCACACGTCAAAGCCGCGGCCGGCGGCGCGGTACTCGCTCGACTAATTCGGCGCTGGCATTGTCCGTCAGAGTGCCTCCACCCGCTCCCACCTGTCGTGCCTCGCGACGGAGGCGGCCTTTGAGGTGCTCGTAACATGCCCGCCCCGCACCGGTAAATCCGTGGACTAAGATACTCGTAACATGCTTGCCCCGCACCGGTAAATTCTTGGACCGAGGTGTGCATGCCATGCCCGCTCCGTACTGGCAGGCTCTCGGATTGTGATGCTTTTAACATGCTCGCCACGTACCGGCAAACTCTAGGATTGGGGTGCTGGTAGTATGCCCGCCCCGCCCCGCATCGGCAAACACTCGGATTCCGCCATCAAGGGGTGAAGAGTGGGGGAGGGGGAGCTGAAGCCATATCCATGCAACATTTTGCACAGTTAACATCACACGCACATGGAGAGTCGATCACGACATTTGATCTCTCCCTGTCCTATCCTTCTGGTCGTGCTGGAGCGCGTGCTTCAATCTCTTCCAGATGCAGTTGTTATTTTAGGTAGCCAATGTGATAACATGGCTGGTGAACACATACCCATGTGCAAGAGAGGTCTTCATGGCCATGCACTCAGCCCCTGCAGCCTTAAATTGCAGACTAGTGTCCGCAGTCTGTATAATATCCATGTCTGTAACCAAGTTCTATGATCCATGCCCGTCATGTGTCTGATATCCATAGGTATGTTATGAATGTCTGTAGTCCACCGCTGTCATCAATGCTTTTAATCCTATCTGTGACCGATTTCTATTATCAGTTTGCGCCATTCTTTTCTCTGATCCATTTTTTGTCCCCCATTTATTTCATTCATTAATTTGTTTCCTGTCACCAATTTCTACCGTGCAAGTGGTGCAGCGCACGCATATTACCGTATAAATCGTAATTCGCCCAAAATGTAGACTACAGTGCGAATATCAACGCAAAAGTAACTGGCCGTGTTCAGAGGCAAATGCGAGGCAGTTGTATCAGACCTGCTCAACATAAACAAAAATTGGTGGCGAACCTTAACAAGGGCGAAAATTTAGATGCATCATGAGAATAGGGCAAACCAAATGCGAAGCCCCCAAATCAACCAAGGTAGACTCATTGTGAAATAAAACTGTCAATGCGATACATTAAGCCAAATTTGCTTTCATATTTTCAGAAACTGACGTCCGTATCCTGCATCAGACCCTGATGGCGTTCCCTGATGCCTCCGCCATGTGAATCCGACCCTGGCGGCCTCCCCTGTGTATCTGACCCTGGCGGCCTCCCTTGTGTATCTGACCTGGCGGCCTCCCCTGTGTATCTGACCCTGGTGGCCTCCCCGTGTATCTGACCCTGGGGGGCCTCCCCTGTGTATCTGGCCCTGACGGCCTCCCCTATGTATCTGATCCTGGGGCCCCCACCCTATGTATCTGACTCTGACTGCATCTGTTCCGCACATCTGACCCTGCCCCGCTCTGCAGGCGAGAAGCCGGCGGCGATGCAGACGGGCGGCAGCGGCGCCCTGCCGTCCGCCTGGTCGGTGGTGAGCCTGGTGGTGCTGCTGCTGCTCAGGACGCTGACCTACACGTGGTGAGGGCGACGGTGAGGGCCGGGGCACGGTGCTGACCAGACGCCGGCTGGGCGATCAGCTGAGCGATCAGCTGAGCGACCAGCTGGGCGACCAGCTGGGCTGGGTGGAGCTGGCGTCGGGCAGCTGGGACCCAGATCACCGCCGGACGTGCGGCGCGTGGCGACGCTCACAGGAGCGAATGTGAGCAGGCGCTGGCGGCGGCAGTGTGCTGTGCGCGAACACTCGGCGAACGTGACGCTCAACTGGCCGACCGGGGCGTGCGACTGCGACTGCGACTGCGACTGTTGACTGCGACTGCGACTGCGACTGTGAGTGCGCACGGAGAGCTGGCGACGCGGTCGAGGCCGGGCTGGGCCGCGCCAGCGACTTCTCCCTCGGTAATATGGCGCCCGAGTCGCGGACCGGGCAGATCCACCGAGGCCGCCCGGGAACATTGCCGTCTTTTTATACGTGTGCGCGTTCTACGGGACGCTGTAAATACGACGAAGTTCTCGTATCTTCTAGTGTATTGTCGTGCAGAGCTGTGTGTGCGTGCGTGAGTGACTCGGGAGTGCATATACGTCTCCGTCTCGCCGTCGGCTACGCAGAGGCTGTTTGATTCTGGGGTGGCCGGAACACGGTTGTGCGTTGTAAGAATGTAGCCGTGACATGGGCTGAATGTACGGCGACGTGGCCAATGGCGGTGGGAGGCTGTGAAGAAGTGATTCAAACCTTGAAGTCATCTATCCAATCATTAGGTAAGTGGGTCCCGCCTCATTTCATTGCGATATGAAACTCTGTCCCCCAGCTTCCTCATTCTCTTTTCCATGTCCCCCTCTGCCTTTTTTCTCCCCCACACTCTGTCTCGATCTCTCTGTGTGTGTCTCCTCTGTCTGACAAATTATACTTACCGCTCTTCATCACCGTCATTATGGCCATAAAACTGCGAGCCGTGCTGCACGACCGGCCGACCGACCTTGATCCCAATCTGGGCGGCAGCCGCTCGATGCCCGGTGGGTGCGTGATGCATGGTGGCCGGAAAAACCACTGTCGGGATTGATCGGTGCGCCCCTCCACTGGTCGACGGCGCGGTCGGACTCGAGCGACAAATATCAGCGCGGCTCGTTGTGTGCCGCCGCGGCGCCGGCCAAGTCCGGCCGCGGCTCAGTACGCCTATTCGTCACGTCGGCCACTCCATCAGCGGGCCAGGCGGCCTGGCGCCGGCCAAGTCCGGCCGCGGCTCAGTACGCCTATTCGTCACGTCGGCCACTCCATCAGCGGGCCAGGCGGCCTGGCGCCGGCCCGACGCCTTTCGTCCGGCCACCCAGCGGGCTCAGGCTCAGACGCCTATTCGTCACGTCGGCCACTCCATCAGCGGGCCAGGCGGCCTTTTTCGTCCACACGTCGACCGGATGGCGAACGCGGCCGCGCCCGCGTGGGTGCCGCACCCTCTTCTCGCGTCAGCAGCTCGTTTTCGACCCGGTCGTTAATGTTGCAATACACTATTCGCTGAAAGTGTTGTCGTCTAAGTGTTATTTATCTGTTGTCTAAGCAAGTATTATGTAGGAATGTTGAAGTGTTCAACATCGCGGCTCGTTGACTTTCTGCTTTGAAAAGTTGTTTGTTTCCAATGAAAATGAGCTCAGGATAACTTCGTTGATATAAATTATTACTGGGTAACATTATTAAACTTGGTAATATCATGGTGCCACATACAACGTGTAATTGGCTTGTGTCGTAAGCATAAAGGCCAAGGAAATTGAACCTTGGTTTAGCTTAGTAAACGCACTTTTCTCATGAACAACAAATCAGCAGAACACGACATGCTCTCCACTCAAAATTACAATCCAAGAAGTGCACCTTTGGGCCATTAACTAAAACAATTTTAGGTCGTTGACGCTTGCGTTGGATATGCATACTTTGACCAACTCGTCCCAAAGTATCGAGGATAAAATGCCAACTTATTTTGCAAGTAGTGTTCATAGTACACACAGATGTACTCGTAATGATGCCTATCCTACAGATGCCTACAGATGCCTATCCTACTCTTAGGACACCCAGAAGTGATCGCATCCATTTGATATCAGCTAAGTCATGTGCGGGTGAACTTGTTACATGTAGCGGATGGCTTTTATCGTGGTACCAGAATATATCGACATCTAGAACAGTTGCGCGGGTGACAGTATTTCAACATTGGATATGCGTTATGTATGGATCGATTCCTCGATGTTATAAAGGATGTTATAGATGTATTTAATAAAAGACCATGTTAATTTTTCTACAAAATGCCTTCCTTGGCCAATCCATGCCTTTGAAAATTGAATTAAATAACCTTGCCGGTAACAGACACCACGTTGGACGAATTTAGATCCACGCCAAGCAAGGTGTTTCCTGATACGCGATCGTTCAACATCATGAGCGTTGGGAAAGTTATATTAATGCAATCAGTTCTCCTCGTATGATTTCGCATTCAATGCAATAATTATGTTCAGGTATTTAAGAAGCGTGATCCGGGAAATTGCACAATACACGCCTAAAGCAAGCTTAAAACGTAATCGAACCTTGTCATATCGTATGTCATTCCAGATACTTTGTCGTATCTTATCTCAGTGCAGCGCGGTTACTTCAAGTGCTGTACTGATGAGCAAAGAGATCGCTTGATACATGTGTCGACGCTCTGAAGCAGAATCCCAAAGCTGACGCAATAGGGGAAACGTGCTCAAGGTGTGGTCAGCTATGAAGAGCAACTCTCAGAGAATGCAGGTAAGCATCCGTGCCCATTCCGCGATTCTAGTGTATGTACAGCACCGCAACGTCAGGAGCTGACGAAAAGCGTGACGGTCACACCCCATGGACCTCTCAGATGAGCCTTTCTTCGGACTAGGCTTTTCTTCGCATACACCTGGGGAGTAGACACGCTCGGACTGTGCCCGCAAGCCGCACTCTTGACCAACATGGTACAACATTGTGTGAGAAGAAATACACGACCTTCGATATACCAGGAGGTGCTGACTTTACATCAAAAGTAACGTTAGGGATTAGTAGTAACGCCAGCTTCCATTAGTAACGCCAGTTTCCAATGCACACTTTGTTTGGCATAGAGCACGCCCAGGAATTCGCGTTTTCTAGTTCCAATGATGCTGACGATAGGCCCCTCGACTATTTCCGGTAAGCGTGTGTGAAGTGTGAACTGTGGGCACACATCAATCTATGGGAATCCAACCTAGCTTACTCCGGGTCTTTCCCAAACTACTCGGCGCGATGACGTCGTGTGCGACGACGTTTCACCTGAACCGTTGCCATGGAGACCGCTCAGTGGCGGAGTTATCATCACTGGAGTGAGCGTCAAACTCACAGCTGGTGGTTAAGCCAGTGCCGGCGAATAGCGTCGGGGGCGTGGTGGGGAGGGGGCGGGGGTACCGGCTGCACGGATACGAAAGTGAACAAGCGCAGAACCGCAATGAACACGGGGCATTGCATGCCGAAACCCCCCGGGGAACACTTGGTTTCGCCCAACGTTACTCATGAAATGTCGCTGGCGGACTTGGCCCCGGGTCGATGGCAAAATACCGGTGGTGAATTTGGTGCAATGCCGGTGTTTGAGCACCGCTGGCGAACGCTGGCCTAGCTTTAGTCCAGGGTCGATGGTAGAATACTCGCGGTGGATTTGGGGCAAGGGCAGTGACGGACGGCCACCCAGCTTATTAGGGCGGTATGTAGTTATCGTAGCACGAGCGTGGCAGGCTTCGGGTGCTTATTTGCATGCTATGCTAGACCTTCGGGTGCAATGTTCCAATCCCAACAATGATAATTGAAATTGATAGCCTGGGATAGGATGGCCTTCGAGTACGGGCTTGGTGAACTTGGATGCCATTGGAAGGCTTGCAGATTTGGCCAACAAAAATCTGAACTATTTAAAATCATTTTCTAGAGATAGCAAAACAAACACAAGTGAGTTGAAAAGATTGGGATACGTTTATCACAGTCATCCGTATATCAGAGTTGTATGTATATCAGAGACACATGCACTTCACACATATCAGAGCCACATGCCAGGGCCGCATTCATATCATATCAGGGTCGCATGTATACCAGAGTTATACGTATATCAGAGTTACACGCATATCAGAGTCGCACGTGTATCAGTCACACACATATCAGAGGCCACCATATACCAGAGTCGCGTGCATATCAGATTCACATGTATATCAGTCACACGATATATCAAGGTCACATGCATGTCAGCCACATGTATATCAGAGTCATATTGCATATCAAGGTCGCATGCATATCAGAGTCACAATCGTATCAGTCGCATGTATATCAGTTTCTCACGAATATCAGTCACACATTTATCAGAGCCCCACGTATATCGGAGTCAAAGGTGTCTAAGAGTCAAGTGGCTTGTGTCATGTCTGAGCCTGTCCTCAAAGTTATATCTCAGGTCCTATCAGCTAAGAAGAAAATGAAATTTAATATCATTGATCAATAAATATGGTTGTTTACAATTCAAATCTCGGTCCGGTATGAAATCGAACCGAGATGAAGAAATGCTAGTATCATATAGAAAGGAGTACTCAGGCCATCGAAATATGCCCATACTTTAATATAGACGCCATTTTGCAGATTAAACTCTGAGAACTACAAAATTGACAATATTGCAAAAGCTGTTCAAAACCATCATTTTATGCGATAATAGCCAGACTTATTACCGCATCCACCTATGCGTCCAGCTTTTTGGCACCTTTCCTACCAGAATCTCGGTCCTAGTCGTCGACCGGGACCCAACTGGTACAAAAGTGAACTATAATTACTTCTTGATAGTGGTGAGCAATATTATCGCCCAATCATAGGCAGCAAGTGACCGTAACGGCTACTTCTATTGGTGGATCATTCCATTCGGCTGGTGTATTGATACAAAGTATGCGCACTGACGGCGTCTAAGCTCGGCTACGCACTCTAGCTGTAACTGATCTGTTACAAAATTTCACTGGCGCAACCGGGATTTCCTAATAGGGGCGACCAAAATAAAAAAAACGTAATGACAACGGACATATTTCGGGGAGCGAAGTGGACCGAAAGCTTTGGGTTTTGCGTGGTGAATATTTGAAAATTTCTTGTTTCATCTGGTGTATTTTTAGTACCTAAAAGGAGACCTTCTCTGCGCCTCTGCTTTCTATGCGAAGCCTATCGGGTTTATGCCAAATCTAAACCATTGAAGGCGGATCAGAACCCAGAAGGAAAAGATTCGGTAAAACGCTGTAAAATTCGGTAAAATGCTTAAGCCAAACTGGTCCGGAAAAATCTCATTAAGGTATAATTTTTATAATTAAAGTAAAACGTATATAATTATCATGGACATTATGCAAGATTACCTTTATGCAAGATTGTGCAATTATGCAAGACTGTGGACATGCTGCAGAATTGCTTGACATGAGAGGTGCTCTCTATTGTGCCATCGGCGCTAATGCGACATTACTTACTCCGTAACCAAATTTTTGCCAGAACACAGCAACTTTCTAGATGATACGAACTAGTATATTTGGGTACGTAGTGAGACCAATTAGTTTTCAAAATTGCATCGTAAACCGAGTAAATCTGTGCTTCATTTGTAAAGCGTGGTTCCATGAGACATTGGAAAGAAGCCTCGATTCAAGTTTTTTATGTGGACCGATGCAAAAGGTGCTGACGGACATTGCCATTGGATCAGTCAAATGTGTATGATACTTGGTGACAGATTAGGCCGACGAGAAGCTCCGGCCAGACGGTTGTGGGTTGCTTATAGACGTGGTGAAGCCGCCACATGTCGCCGTACTGAGACGAAGCAACTTGGTTTGGCAGATCCCCTGCTGCTGATGGCGGCCAACTCTGTCCCGGCGGCGGGCCTCGGTATGGTGATTTAATCGGGCGTCCGGAGCCTGCGCCGCGAGATATTCGCGTCGTTTTGCATAAACAACCTGGTGGCGAATTTTGTCCAGGATAAGAGTGGAGACACTGGCGATGTCAGCCTGGGAGGGCGGCAGCAGCGTCGGCTGACATTGAGACACTGGCGATGGCAGCCTGGAGGACGGCAGCAGCGTCGGCTGACAATGAGACTCTGGCGATGGCAGCCTGGGAGGGCGGCAGCAGCGTCGGCTGACAATGAGACTCTGGCGATGGCAGCCTGGGAGGGCGGCAGCAGCGTCGGCTGACGGTGGGACACTGGCGATGGCAGCCTGGGAGGGCGGCAGCAGCGTCGGCTGACATTGAGACACTGGCGATGGCAGCCTGGGAGGACGGCAGCAGCGTCGGCTGACGGTGGGACACTGGCGATGGCAGCCTGGGAGGGCGGCAGCAGCGTCGGCTGACGGTGGGACACTGGCTATGGCACCCTGGGATGACGGCAGCAGCGTCGGCTGACGGTGGGACGCTGGCGATGGCAGCCTGGGAGGGCGGCAGCAGCGTCGACTGACATTGAGACACTGGCGATGGCAGCCTGGGAGGGCGGCAGCAGCGTCGGCTGACAGTTGGACGCTGGCGATGGCAGCCTGGGAGGGCGGCAGCAGCGTCGGCTGACGGTGGGTCACTGGCAATGGCGGCCTGGGAGGGGCAGCAGCGTCGGCGACAGTGAGATTCGGCCGGCACCCGGGGGCGGCAGCAGCGTCGGCTGACAGTGAGACATCGATGCAGTTTTCGCTGACGGCGGTGCATCACCTCGTATGGATTACGTCACCGCAAATGTTCGGAATAGCTTCGAGTCATTATATGATGTCTAAGCTTTTACCTGTCAACTATTTAGCTGTTGCATTTTTGTGGTATAAAATACTGGAACACCGAGTATGCTATGACGTTTAGGTTTCTCCTAAAAATATCGCTAAAATTAAATTTGTGCACATCAGAAACAATAGTTCACGAAATTATTTGTGACACAAATTTGAGCCCAAGACGATGTGCACAAAAAGCAGATTTCAACGGCTGGAATTACGGGGATTTACACCTCATCAGCCCGGTACTTGGCAGTGGTCTGATGGGCCCATAACGGGAGACTGTCCGCCTTTCCGCCATGGGCCTAGTTGTGAGCGTCGCACAAGGTGCGTGTACCTGCCACGACTCGTCTGACTTGCGTTTCACTGTGGCATGTACCGTATACCATACCATATACACGTACAGCACGTGCGCAAATCTTTAACTTTGCAATGGGAATGGCCGCATTGTACAGGTTGATCAAACACATCGGTTGATTGTTGAGTGTCTTTGACCGCACTCTTTCTCCTCGTCGCATGCCCAGCTCAGGCACGCACAGCGTCGGTCGCCAGCTGATGCTCTGATCTGCCTGGTCGCCGTGCATTTGCAGATCGTCACCGACAGAACACGCGCCGACCTGCCTCTGGCAGCTGACACAGCCGGCGGGGTCAGGTGAGTTTCTGACGGTACCTGGCAGCTAGCTGTACACTCAGCTGTCGGCCAGCTGTAGCTGTACACTCAGCTGTCGGTCAGCTGTAGCTGTGCACTCAGCTGTCGGCCAGCTGTAGCTGTGCGCTCAGCTGTCGGACAGCTGTAGCTGTGCACTCAGCTGTCGGTCAGCTGTAGCTGTACACTCAGCTGTCGGTCAGCTGTAGCTGTACACTCAGCTGTCGGTCAGCTGTAGCTGTGCACTCAGCTGTCGGCCAGCTGTAGCTGTGCACTCAGCTGTCGGTCAGCTGTAGCTGTACACTCAGCTGTCGGCCAGCTGTAGCTCTGGGCTCAGATGTCGGTCAGATGTAGCTGTGGGCTCAGCTGTCCCCGTGAATATCTATCGAACCCCGTGACTATCGGTCTGACCACGTGACTGTCGGGCTAAAACAGTGGCTGTCGGTCTGGCCCCGTGACTGTCGCTCTGGCCCCGTGACTGTCGCCCTGACCCCGTGACTGTCGCCCTGACCCCGTGACTGTCGCCCTGACCCCGTGACTGTCGCCCTGACCCCGTGACTGTCGCCCTGGCCCCGTGACTGTCGCCCTGACCCCGTGACTGTCGCCCTGACCCCGTGACTTTAGAGTAGCTGTTTATTGGCTGGCCGCCCACTGATGCCGTGTGGTGCGAAAGTAGGAGGGGAAGAGGATTGGTGAGCAACGGTGACTATAATCTACACTAAACGTGATCGATGGGCATGCACATGATGATCTTTCTCATCTTTCGATAAAGGGGCTCATAAAAGACCACACAAAATGATGCATGGATCTGTGATCACCATTTTGTCTCCATTACTTTTTTCAAAGATTGCACAGTGTACATAGTATTCTGTGAGATAAAACGTTCAGTTACTCAAGAGCGTGAACAATGATAATTGGTAGACGATACACATCATTACAATTATGTTCATGCACCTAATTTCCCTTCCTGTTTTTCACACAGAGGAAAAATAAATATATGCTCCAAGGCAAATGCATGTGTTTATATGCGCATAATGAGCTCTCATACATAAGCAGAACGAAGATGGAGTTCCATGGGATTATGCATCCTAAATACCAAATACTTGCAGCTATAGTCGGCTTTAGTAAGTGTTCACCACAGTTGCAAGATGCCTGAATTGCTGCATGAATGCCTACTATTACCAACACCCATTAAGCACTTGTGAGATACAAGCAATCAACTCGATGTTTAACCGAAACATCGCCAAGTGGCCTTTGAGTCTTGGAACAGGTGCGTTTACATTGTTCTTCCTGATGATTATCTACGCACACATTTTAAGAAGTACACGCCTTGGGCCTCCGTCGCAAGTGAAATATCACCAGTGAAATATCACCAGTGAAATACGAGTCGTCACGCCGTGTATTCCTCGCCATGCGAGGATTGTTCCTCTCCTCTGATGAAACTCTTGTGCACTATGAACACTGCGGATCCACAAGGCAAACGTGTCAGTGTTGGTGAATGTTCAGAGTGGTCCGTATCCGACGCCCATATGCATGCTGATTGCCACCGCAGTCATTCGAGCCCCGGGTGTGGTTTACTCGTATCTCACTTGGTGGCAGGATGCTCGAGACTATCCCCTCCTGGCGTGTGTCGCGTGTCCAAAACGTTTATTGTCGGCGCTGATCATGTCAGCCAACCACTTACTTCCGTCAGATCGATTGGGCGGTTGTAAACTTGGTCGCCATGGTAATGGGATGTCTGCGGGATGCGGGTTCTTGTCTGAAGGTCGACAGAGACATCAGGGGAATTGTGTATTACAGGGATGTGGGCTGTCATCTGAAGGTCGCCAGAGACACCAGGGACTGGGACATTGCGTGGTTATAGGTTCCCGTCTCAAGATCGACAGGGCTGCTGCAATGGTCTCGACATTGCGCTCGCTGCGATTCAGTGCGACCGACAGGAGTACAGGCGTCCGGTGACGGCCTGGTGTCATGAGGCTCTCGTGGTGTCACGATCGTGGTGTCATGAAGCTCTCGTGGTGTCACGATCATGGTGTCGTGAGGCTCTCGTGGTGTCACGATCGTGGTGTCATGAGTCTCTCGTGGTGTCACGATCGTGATGGCATGAGGCTCTCGTGGTGTCACGATCGTGGTGTCACGACGGCCTGGTGTCACGATCATGGTGTCATGATCGTGATGGCATGAGGCTCTCGTGGTGTCACGATCGTGGTGTCATGAGGCTCTCGTGGTGTCACGATCGTGGTGTCACGACGGCCTGGTGTCACGAGGCTCTCGTGGTGTCGCGATCGTGGTGTCACGAGGCTCTGCGATTCAGTGCGGCCGACAGGAGCAGAGGTGTCTGGTGACGGCCTGGTGTGTGTGTGTGTGTGTGTGTGTGTGTGTGTGTGTGTGTGTGTGTGTGTGTGTGTGTGTGTGTGTGTGTGTGTGTGTGTGTGTGTGTGTGTGTGTGTGTGTGTGTGTGTGTGTGTGTGTGTGTGTGTGTGTGTGTGTGTGTGTGTGTGTGTGTGTGTGTGTGTGTGTGTGTGTGTGTGTGTGTGTGTGTGTGTGTATCTATGTATTTACCAGCCTGCCACCGTGTGGTGATGTCGGTTGTTTCCTGGTGTCGTGACGCTCTCGTGTTGGGAAGCCATTCAGCTACGCATGCACTGATGCATTTCCTGGATGTTCTACATTTGTTCCAATCGGCAAACATTCGCCGCCATTATTCGCTTGAATATTAATATGTTGATATACGGCGTATGCTAATTCTCGTACCAAATGTTTTATGAGAAGTTGTTTGTATGCAAATATTTGTTTACTGTCTGACTAAAAGACTACAGCATTTATAGGATCACCTAAGGCAATTGTTGCTTCATTTATAGTCATCGTTTTATGCAAATTCATCCGAACGTGGAGGTGAGAAGGATGAGACAATATTTTACTGCCAAATTGAGCAGAACTTGGCACAAACAATGTGCAGGCTGGGAAGCCAAACTTAGCTTTGTGTGAAGACAATTGTGGTGAGCATTCGGTATAAACCGGATATCAAGCTGGCCTGTACTGACACGGAAGATAGAAATTGGCCAAACTAGCACTCCTGACAATGATCTAGAACCAAAACCTTGAGTTATCAATAAACTGCTAGTTTGCTCAAATTATTATATTCTTGTCAATGAAGGCCAACTTGATACTTGATTCATACATAATATCCACCGCCATGAGCTCTGTCAGGGAAGACATTTCTCAACTAACTGTGTGCATATGGTAAGCAATTCATTCTTAATGTGCGCACCTTACAACCCCCAGTGGTTGGAGAAATGGGCCGATACAGGAGATGCAAGACTTCATATTCGATAAGAGCACCTAAAATGTTTTTTTTTTAAAGATTGCCATGGGTTCGAGGTGAAAGCCCAAATATGTCATGAACCGTACACAGAGGTATGTTTTAGGGCACAACTTCTCAGTTTTGCACCCTTGTAACTGATAAGCAGCATCACGCTGCAGCATTGATCTTTTGAAAATGGGGCACATATGATGGTCGTAGCTCTTCCGTCCAGTCCATGTCACTAAACCGGTCAGAAAGTGAAAAACGCTGAATCATTGCGTTATAAACAACACAAGACAACGTCACGTCAGTAGACGCTCTGACGCAGTCGCGACCGCTTTTACTTCCCTTCAGATGTCCGAGTCCCGGGCCGCTCCTACTTCTCAGGGTGGCCATTTTCAGAAAGCTGACTGACGTCATGATTCAAATGGGAATTTGAAGGAAACATTTCAGAGAGTTTTGAAACTGATAGACAATGATGTGCGAGCCTCAAAGCGAAATGAATTATACATGCCATAAACACTAATCATGGACCAACAAAAATCCGAAAATGCACCTCACGCAGCCGAAGGTTCGGTAGGGTTGTTTACTTGGCAATTCATCATCAGAACAATATCGGTTAATGTTCCGATTTTGTGTAAATACCGAGAACAGTCAGGACTGTCCCTGGTGCTGTGTTTCTATGACCACTCGACCACACGCATCACACACTGCAATCCCAATGTCTCCTCAGTCGCCGACCCAAGTAGTTGCAAATGAAGGTGACAAAAATGTTTTCTTTCTCATAATCCGTTATTAATAGATAGCTTTATGCGCACGTGATGCAAGAATTGGTTTGTCCCAGTTTTTTAGAACTGGAATCTCACCACCTTGCCATTAATTTTGAAATGAACTTGGAACATCCATCACAACCGAAGGAGCGTTTGTGCTATTGCTATTACAGCTATTGCTACCATTCCTGGACTACCGGTTTTCCTTTTTAAATCATTTTGCTTTGTTGTTCAGGATAGCTATAGACTAAAACATTTTAGAAGCATCGCGGACGAATTAGGTCACCAAGAACGTTGTTATCATTAAACCAACATTAAAAGAATGCTCACTTTCCTAAATAGCACGATATCTAAAACGATAGCTTTCTCATTTTTACATCCATTAATCCATTTCCAAGGAGTGTCCGTGACTGAGCTTGCGAATAAGAACACCACGCCTCCAGTTTGTATAGCTTACAAGTGACTAGCACATTTCTCTTTCGTTTTTACTTGCACCCTGTACCCACATCTAGTTTTTAGGCGCGGCCTCGTGGCTTCGACTTCTGTAGTGTAGAGGAATAAGTTTTGGTCTTTTTGACGTCAAAGTTTAGGTTATGATTTAAATAGTTAGCCTCAATTACCCTATGTATATCTCCATATACCGGGTAATTGTAGAGGTATATGGGCTTCTTCATTTTTGGAGTATCTTAATATTTAGTTTTTTTCTCAGTTGGAGATATTACAAGTGTGTAGATATCATAAGTACATTAGAAAACACTAATACTTTCCTAACATACTTTATTTAGTTTTGTGGTGCATAGTGTGTTTGGTGCTTAAGTTTAAGATAGAGTTTAATTGGTACTAAGTTGGTGGTATTCATAAGTGCTGTGTGACTGTTCATTTTTCTGTCTAGCCATAAGTGATATCAAAAGCGATATTCATATAGTTGTCTACTTGTCTAGAAGACAATAATACTGGAAATTTAATATATTAAAAAAGAACAAACAAAAAAACAATTGTTCAATAGTTTCTGCTTAGTGTGTTGGTATTCTTGAGGTACTTAGATAATTAACTGACAGTATAGGAGGTAGCGATTTATAGTGAATAATAGTTGGATTTTTTGTCGGTTGTTTAGCGAGTTAATTTCAATCTAAGCAAAAGCTGCAGCCTGTAGGATGGCTTCGACCAGGATGCAGGCACTAGAGGAAGAAATTAGGACCCTTGAGGCAGAGCTTTCCAAGCTCAAGGCTGTCCTTGTTGCACAGGATAGGCAAGAAAAAGCAACAAGGGGTCACTCCGTAGCAGGGACATCATATGCCCAGGTGGTCGCAGCCCACCAGGTAGCTGAGGCTTCCCCTACTGTGGAGGTGGCTGGGATTTCTCGAGAGGGGAGTGTTAATAGTGAATAGAGGAGGGGTAGTTCTGGTAGGTCACAGGAGGGGAAGTGGCATGAGGTCAGGGGGTGGAGGATTTGGAGACGCGATCCTAAGGAAAGGGTCAGTGAGTGGCAGGTGGCAGGTGGTAGGAGCGGGAGGAAGTCTAGTCGAACGGCCCAGCGGGCAGGCATATTAACATCGTATAGGTTCCAGGCATTGGAGGACTGCCCCCATGATAGTATTAGTAAGGAGACAGTGCTGGTCGTAGGCGACTCTCGTGTGCGACATTTAGATCGGGTATTCTGTAAAGGTAGGAGGGACAGGACGTGCATCACCAGGCCTGGTGCCAAGGTAAAGGACCTGGTACCAGTAGTGGCACAGGTCACCAGTGATCACCAGTTTAGTACCGTTATAGTACAGGTAGGGGTAAATAAAATAGGTCCTGCTAGGAGTGAGGAGCTGCTGCAGGACTACAGGGCCCTTCTGGCCACCCTGAAGGGTAACAATAGGAGACGTTTTCAACTTTGTAGACGAGTGGTGCAGGTTTTATGCATCATGGGACCTCTATCAGAGGGATGGGCTGCACCTCTCCGAGAAGGGGTCTATGTGTTAGGCAAAGTGTATGAGCATGTCCTTCAGGGAAACTAGGAAGTGGGGTGGGGAGGGATGAAATTGCATTGCCAATTCCGGAATATTCCAATAGTGTCAGCCAAGGCAATAGAACCTCAAAGTCAGCAAATAGGGACAGCAGTAGTTCAAGGAGGCAGAGTGATAGTTCATCTAGTGATAAAAGAACTCCTCAACATTAAAAATTAAAGGGTGGTTATGGAGCATCTGTTAAGTGTATGATGTTTAATGCTCAGAGTATCCGATCCAAATTTCACGAGTTCAAGTGTTATGTTGCTGAGGAGGAACCATATTTTTTTTTGCATTACGGAGGCATGGGTCAGTGAAGGGTATTTTGGAGATAACTTGCAGGACTATGAGATCCAGGGATACAATATGTTTTCGTGCAATAGGGGTCCAGCAGTGAAATGGGGTGGTGTAATACTCCATGTGAATAGCTTATTCAGTTCTCAAAAAGTAGCAGGTGGGGATAAAAATGTGTCTGTGGAGTCCATTTGGCTTGATGTCACTGTGGGAAAAGGCAACAGCAATACACTGAGGATAGGAGCTTTCTACCGATCAGGAACCCTGCCACATTCTCAGCAACTGGAGCTTGATAAGGTGATTTGCGAGGAAATCAGTAGAAACTTTCAGAGGAAGTGCTTTATTCTTGGTGACTTTAATTTAAAAGGATATGAAAATGTTGGTGTTGGCTCCCCATCATGCAAAATGTTTAGGAAATGCTTTGAAGAGGACCTGTTCTTACACCAGTTTGTATCGGAACCTACCAGGCATGGCTCATCCTTGGACCTGGTATTCTCGGATTCAAGTGACTTGGTTCAAGACATAACTGTAGGAGAAACTCTGGGAAGAAGTGACCATAACATAGTTAGATTCAAGGCACATGTAGGGAAAGTTATTAAGGATAATTTGGTAAAGGCTCCAAATTTCAACAGAGCAGACTTTGACTGCATAAGAGCGGCTTTAAGTGCCATCAGATGGGAAGAAGAATTCTCCAATTTAAATGCCTGTGAAATGTGGGAAAAGTTCAAATCCTACTTGAAGGACATTCAGATTAGACATGTCCCCCAAAAGCAAGGACGCAAAAGAAAGGTAGGGAAGCCAGCATGGCTTACACCTGACTTGATAAAAGCAATTAAGGCTAAGAAAGCTGCATTTAGAGTGTTTAAAGAAGCTTCAAACATCGTTAATCTAAAGGCGTATCGAAAAGCTAGAGACACCGTGAAGCAAAAAACGAGAGCAGCAAAGCGAGCAAAAGGACTGGATTTAGCTAGGAACTGTAATGGGGACAGTAAAAAGTTATTTAGTTTCTACAAGCTGAGTAAAGTTTCTAGCACAATTGGTCCACTGGAAGTAAATGGGACTACATTGAGTGAGGATAGTGAGATGGTTGAGGAGCTGAGCAAGCAGATTAAATCAGTGTTTACATTGGAAGATATGACAAATCTGCCGACCGTACACCATAGTTCAGTGACATGTGATTTGATAAATGATGTTGATTTCATTGATAGCGATGTTGTTTACAACCATATCAGGAAAATAAAGCCGAGCAAGGCAGCAGGATCTGATGAAATTTATGCTAGGGTATTGCGGGGAGCTGAAAATGAACTGGCATTTCCACTTAGTACAATATTTTGTAGATCAGTTTCACAAAATGAAATTCCAACAGATTGGAAAAGGGCAAATGTAGTTCCTATTTTCAAGAAAGGAGAGAGGGAGATAAAGTTGAAAACTATAGGCCAGTAAGTCTCACATCCCTAATCTGCAAGGTACTCGAATCAATCATCAAGGATAGAATAGTTAGTTATCTGGAAGGAAACAGCTTGATTCAAGACACTCAACATGGGCTTAGAAAAGGACGATCGTGTCTCACAAATCTCTTGGACTTTTTGGACTTAGCCACAGAACAAATTGATCAGGGAAATCAGGTAGATGTAGCATATCTTGACTTTAGTAAGGCCTTTGACAAGGTACCCCATAAACGGTTAATGATACAGCTTCAGGCCCATGGAATTGCAGGCAGCATCTTAAAATGGATAGAGTTGTGGCTTTCAGATAGACAGCAAAGAGTGATGCTAAATGGTACAAAGTCATCATGGCAAAATGTTCTTAGTGGAGTCCCCCAGGGGTCAGTACTGGGGCCACTACTGTTCATTATGTTTGTAAATAACATTGAAAGTGACCTAAGCAGTAAAGTTTTGTAATTTGCGGATGATTTGAAGGTCTTTAGGGCAATAACAAGTCAAAATAAGCATATCTCGCTGCAAAAAGACTTAGACGAACTTGTGAAGTGGTCCGAAGAATGGCAAATGAAATTTAATTTTGATAACTGCAAAATCATGCATGTAGGTAAGCAGCATATTAAGGCACCATACTTGATGGGTGGCCAAGTGCTATCAGTGGCACAACAGGAGAAGGATTTAGGTGTTATTCTAAACACAAAACTGGGGGTATCAGAACAGACCAAGGAAGCCAGGAAGAAGGCACTGAGAATGCTTGGGGCAATAAATAGGAATGCATCATACAGAAGTGAGGAAGTCATCATGAAGCTTTACTGTGCATATGTCAGGCCACATTTGGAATATTGCATCCAAGCTTGGTCTCCTAGCTATGAAAAAGATTGTTGGCTTATAGAGAGAGTACAAAAAGGGCTATAAAAATGGTTAATGGTATAAGCAACCTGGCATATGAAGAAAGATTGAAGAAATTGAATATGTTTTCACTGAGATATAGAAGGCTGAGAGAAGATCCCATCGAGGTCTTTAAATTTGTCCATTGTCTGGAGAGGGGATATCTTTGGGAAATGTTTGAATTTAACAGAAATGATGCAATCAGAGGTCATGAATTCAAAATTAAAGTTAACCACAGCAGAACAAGGTTAAGACAGATTTTCTTCACCAACAGGGTAGTAGAACACTGGAACCAGCTGCCAGAAACCATTGTCAGTAACAGCACATTGAACATATTTAAAGATAGCATAGACAATCATTTTAAGAATAGAGGGCTTGCTTTTAAGTATTACAGGGAGGGCTGATTGACAGATTTGGTGGCCAACTGGTTGAGTGTACAAAGTGCAACCAAGAAGGGCCCTTGTGGCTCATAGTTGCGCTGATTTTTTAATGTCTTATGTCTTCATGTCTTTACGTCTCACAACTTGAGACTCCTATCTCTTTGTGGAGAAGTTTTGGAGTCCTATGATTTTCGCATTAGTCCGCCCCCCACCCTCCAATATGTTTTATGTTAGCATGGCACCCTGTTGGTTACCTCCGTCCATAGACGTTTTTGAGAAACCAACTTTAATCGCTTACCACCTCCCCTCCCCTCAAAACATACTGGTATAGCTGTGTCTGATACATGTGCACCTAGCGCAACATCTAAAAGTTCACACATTCTAATATTAGTTGGTTTTGACCTTGACGACCCGTCGAAGCCGGCTGGCTGGCTCCGCGAGTAATCGATCACTAATGACCTGCGGGCTGACGCCGCAACGGTCAAGTTGTCGGGCGGACGTTCTCTGAGGGTAGAGTCGCCGCGCCGCTCGGGTTGTCGGGCGGACGTTCCCTGAGGGTAGAGTCGCCGCGCCGCTCGTGTTGTCGGGCGGACGTTCCCTGAGGGTAGAGTCGCCGCACCGGCTGGGTTGTCGGGCGGACGTTCTCTGAGGGTAGAGTCGCCGCGCCGCTCGTGTTGTCGGGCGGACGTTCCCTGAGGGTAGAGTCGCCGCTCCGCTCGGGTTGTCGGGCGGACGTTCCCTGAGGGTAGAGTCGCCGCACCGGCTGGGTTGTCGGGCGGACGTTCTCTGAGGGTAGAGTCGCCGCGCCGCTCGGGTTGTCGGGCGGACGTTCCCTGAGGGTAGAGTCGCCGCGCCGCTCGGGTTGTCGGGCGGACGTTCCCTGAGGGTAGGTCGGGTTGTCGGGCGGACGTTCCCTGAGGGTAGAGTCGCCGCACGGGCTGGGTTGTCGGGCGGACGTTCCCTGAGGGTAGAGTCGCCGCGCCGCTCGGGTTGTCGGGCGGACGTTCCCTGAGGGTAGAGTCGCCGCGCCGCTCGGGTTGTCGGGCGGACGTTCTCTGAGGGTAGAGTCGCCGCGCCGCTCGGGTTGTCGGGCGGACGTTCTCTGAGGGTAGAGTCGCCGCGCCGGCTGGGTTGTCGGGCGGACGTTCCCTGAGGGTAGAGTCGCCGCGCCGCTCGGGTTGTCGGGCGGACGTTCCCTGAGGGTAGAGTCGCCGCGCCGCTCGGGTTGTCGGGCGGACGTTCCCTGGGGTTAGAGTCGCCGCACCGGCTGGGTTGTCGGGCGGACGTTCTCTGAGGGTAGGGTCGCCGCGCCGCTCGGGTTGTCGGGCGGACGTTCTCTGAGGGTAGAGTCGCCGCGCCGCTCGGGTTGTCGGGCGGACGTTCCCTGAGGGTAGAGTCGCCGCGCCGCTCGGGTTGTCGGGCGGACGTTCCCTGAGGGTAGAGTCGCCGCACCGGCTGGGTTGTCGGGCGGACGTTCCCTGAGGGTAGAGTCGCCGCGCCGCTCGGGTTGTCGGGCGGACGTTCCCTGAGGGTAGAGTCGCCGCGCCGCTCGGGTTGTCGGGCGGACGTTCTCTGAGGGTAGGGTCGCCGCGCCGCTCGGGTTGTCGGGCGGACGTTCCCTGAGAGTAGAGTCGCCGCGCCGCTCGGGTTGTCGGGCGGACGTTCTCTGAGGGTAGAGTCGCCGCGCCGCTCGGGTTGTCGGGCGGACGTTCTCTGAGGGTAGAGTCGCCGCGCCGCTCGGGTTGTCGGGCGGACGTTCCCTGGGGGTAAAGTCGCCGCAGCCAGTCGACGGCCGTTCTATGATCCACCTGGTAGTACAAAGCGCCACTGGAAGGGCTGGACGAGCCAGGGCAAGCGTTGAGTCTCATGCGGCCACGTGTATATCAGTCATGGCTTTCTGTGAATCAGTTGGAGGAAAAGCTGACTCAATGGAAGAGCAGTGAGTCATGTTGATCTGATCGCGTTTAACCTTGATCGAGTCGACACCCTCCTTATGCGGCCAGGTGCTCGGACACAAACTTATCATACGGGATAGCCGATACGGTATTGCATGCATGATCTACCTTTCTCTGCTTTTGACCAGATTGACATTATCTAAATTACCTGAGATGTAGGGCATCCAAGTTAATCGTTCGTGTTAACTTTCGATCCTTCGTTGTGCTTTTCTGCGTAATCAGCTGTCACATATCGCTACCGCTAGGCGATATTCGACGCAAATCGCCGTGCATAACGTAAATGAGGCCTGCCGGACCTGGTTGTGAAAATGGACTTACTGCGAATATGAAGAAGGTGCCGTCCTGCGACGTCCAACTTCACAGCGGCAGTGCACACTCATGCTGTCCAGCTTCAGTAGCAGCAGTGTACACATGCTGTCCAGCTTCAGTAGCAGCAGTGTACACTCATACTGTCCAGCTTCAGTAGCAGCAGTGTACACACATGCTGTCCAGCTTCAGAAGCAGCAGTGTACATTCATGCTGCCCAGCTTCAGTAGCAGCAATGTACACACATGCTGTCCAGCTTCAGTAGCAGCAGTGTACACACATGCTGTCCAGCTTCAGTAGCAGCAGTGCACACTCATGCTATCCAGCTTCAGTAGCAGTAGTGTACACGCATGCTGCCCAGCTTCAGTAACAGCAGTGTACACACATGCTGTCCAGCTTCAGTAGCAGCAGTGTACACACATGCTGTCCAGCTTCAGTAGCAGCAATGTACACACATGCTGTCCAGCTTCAGTAGCAGCAGTGGACACACATGCTGTCCAGCTTCAGTAGCAGCAGTGTACACACATGCTGTCCAGCTTCAGTAGCAGCAGTGCACATTCATGCCGTCTAGCTTCAGCAGCAGAGTGCGCACTCATAGCGGGCACAACAAGCTTGACATCTGGAAAAGGAAAACCTTGGGTTCTTTAGCGGCGCATTCGATTGCTAGACGGCGTCACCAACCTCTCACGCCGATGGGTCGCGGATGGACTCGGAAATCCCACCGGCTGTAAGATTCGAAATCCACGATCCTGCGGCCAAGAGTCGATCGAATCATCGATTGCTTAACCGCGATGCACATTTGGATTTGGAAGAAACGTGTGTGTCGTGTTCTGAGAGGCGACGGTTTTATCTCGCCCCATCCCCCTTCTCCTCGTCTTCATTTTTGTTTAGCTCTCTCGAACTCTGCTCGACACTGCCCAGCACGATCCAGTTCGTGGTATCTGGTGTGTCACCACCAGATGCTCCGCCAGACAGCCCACGATATACGTCTCGCACCACTGCGTCACATAAACACAGACGACCGATGGGTCCTTCCCAAGGTTCACCATAGCCATAACATGTACATCAGACACTTCATCTTCTCAATGCAGACGATCGCTTCACTCTGCTTATGATCGCCAAACACCTCCGAGTTCATATAGTAGCATTAGCATTGGCATAGCAGGAGTGTGTTATTGATATCACGCTCAGACGCATAACAACATCTGGGCACAGTAAGGACACAGTCAAGGACACAGTCATGAATAGCACGGAAGCATACTAGTGCCGTGACCTCAGTTAGAAGCGCAACGAACATTGCGCCATCACACATAACCTCCAAAAGGCGTGCACCAGCCCTTCCTCTAGGCCAGTACACAAGGACAGGTCAGACTTAGGCGAGACAGGATAAGTGAGCGGTGAGGTAAGCCTACGAGAGCTACGGACTGCTCTTGAAGCTTGTGGTCGCCGTCGTTAGTCGGTACTGCTGGTGTCGGTGCTCTGCTCTTCGCTGCTCTGCTACTTTGCCGCACTCTGCAGTAAGCCGGCTGGTTGATGAAGTGACGGGTGTGCTAAATTATCTCCGAAGCATTGGTTACTGACTCCCACTGGCGCTTTCCACCTCGGCGTGTTTCATCGAATAATTGCTCTGTAACCGTGTATAGCGCATCTTCTTTATGAACTGGCAACCCACAGGAGATCTGGCAAGTGGCGCTTCGTCTGCTCACGACACAAAAGACGATTGGACGCTTTGTGACTTATACGAGATAAAAATTGGATGTAGTTGTAGTTCTACACCAGCGGAAGTCCGCATGTAGTTCTACACCGACTGCGGCCACTAGCACAACAGACGCAGGACGTCTCGCAGTGCTACCACTAGTGCAGCCGCTTCACTCTTCACGTCGATGCCGTTGGCCTGTGACATCGGGATGCTGCCTCGTGCGCACCCTGTTTGCTCTGGCCTCAACGCCGACTACTCCGTGATCGCCCTCGAGCGGTATTTCTGGAGCCATGAGGTCGACCGAATCTCCGCGGCTTGTGCGGCGATCCCAGATAAACTCTCCTCCTGACGCAAGACTCCATCACTGCAGGCCGAACACGGCAGTCTGCGGCAGATTTTGGACGCCCGCAGCACTGCTTCCGGCTGATGATTCTCCTTTGAACTTCATTGGCTGTCGGTAGTGGTGCTTCCGCCGCGGAGATCGGCCCGCCGCCGGCGGCCTATTGAAGTCCAACCGCCGCCGAGCGGGCCATGCGACGAGAAGCGCCATGAGAGAGATCAATGTTTGACGCTGATGGGTTGTGGCGGTCGCGGCGGGTACGCGCAGCGCGGGTACTACAATAGGCCCCGCTTACACCCCGCCGTGCTCACGCTCGACTGCTTTCTCCACACATTCTCGTCTGTGAAGTGCCGTGCAGCGAGCAACGTATCTCCACCCCATCCCCGGACGTGAGGCCGAGTCGCCGAGCGTGAGGACTTGGCCCCCACATCTCCCTGATGTCGTTAACTAACTTGCTACGTCGCAAGTTGCGCTATGGTACACTCGGGCAGCAGCAGCTCCTCCTAGCGGCGCATCTGGCTCTGAGCCCCAATCGCGACTGATGACTGCCACGCCTGCTTCCGACGCGAAGACTTGCTCTCCCGAAAGGTAGATTGAAATACAGCGGCCGACAAATCCTGTTGATCTGTGTAACTTCTGCTGATGGCAGGCAACACATGCCACGGATGGTAGCCGTGCAGTGACTAACTGCATCGAGTTTCCGCTGAAGCGACGCCCGTGCTATATGATTATTGATTATGACTTGCTTGACTGACTTACTCAGCCCAGTCAAGTGGCAAATTGTGCAGAGCATGTGCTTCCCGGAGAGGCTCAGGAACAGCTGTGCCTGTTCTGACGAAACTTTAGGAAGCATCTGGGTACATAAAAAAATTCCAGCAGAAATGTTGTCTTTCCCATATGATCTGACACAAGTATCAATGCACCGTGGGTGTTCGCTTCAAACGGGAATGTCGATTTATGTTTAGAGGAGGGGTTTATGTTTATGAACATCCATGTTTATGAACATCCATGTTTATGAACATCCATGTTTATGAACATCCATGTTTATGAACATCCATGTTTATGAACATCACGTTTGTTTTCCTTTAAACTTCTCCAAACTTAATGCAAATCGTCATGAAACGTTTCGCTCCCATCCAAGTGCTTAAGAGTGTTAAAGCTATGGTGTGAAATGCCTGCCCGTCAATTCTCACGAACACTCGTGTATTGCTTTCCGGCAATTTCGTTGCATTTTTAAGCACTATGGCCGTTGGTCCCGATCTCACCCCTGTCCTGGAGACGAACTCCGCTGGAGAGTGGCACACTATAGCCACCTGTTCCGGTCCCTCCCCTGTCCTCAGGACCCTATATCCACCGTCTCCGGTCCCTCCCCTGTCCTGGGGTCCGCTGGAGAGTGGTGCACTATAGACACCGTCTCCGGTCCCTCACCTGTGCTCGGGTCCGCTGCAGAGTGGCACTGTAAGGAGGCTTACATTCTTTCCGCTCAAAATCATCTATATATTCCTGCCCGACAGGGCCACAAGCGGCAAGATGTTGAGCCAAATCCCGGCCACCAGCTCCCTCCCCATTGTATGACCTGTTTGTTAGGTCCCACCCAATAAACCCAGCCGAACCCGACGTGTCCAGATCAAAGGTGACCGCGGGAACATGTGGAACAGCACCAGGTGCACGTCGGAGCCAAAACATCGGACCGTGAGATCAGTGACCAAGGCCTAGAACGTCGGCAGCATAGTGGAAAATATTTCCACTCCAGCAGAACGCCATGAAGGCCCCAGGCGGCTTCAAGATGCGCATGGCCTAATGGGAAGAAAAAGTGCACCCCGCTAATCAAACCTAGCACTTTCACTCAGAAGCCCTGGGAGCGATTAGAGAATAGAGGAGGCGGAGCTAGAGCGAATTGAAGAAGAGCTGACAGACTGACAGAAGAAGCTCTCTCGCGGGCACATTCTCACACTCCGACAGGAGTACGGAACGGACTCAGGAAGGACCCACTCAGGGTAGAGCAGTCACAAATAGAGAAAGAGATCGTGTAGATGGAGGCAGATGTGACGTGAAGTGCCGGACGGCTGGAGGGCGACAGCCATCGGACATGTGAGTGTCGTACGTCTGACATGTCTTCCTCTTTCCCAAACCTTGCCGAACCAACCTAAGTTCTATCACACAGCTTCTGCTTCCTCAACCTCATACACTCTGCTGAAAGGAGCGATCTGTCTTATGGGAGGGACCAAATAGGATAAATTCTGGGTGGGGAGGAAGTGTTTCGCGTGCAAGGATGGAGATATGGGAGATAGCGAGTAGTGTGAGTGTGTATGCAGTGCTTGGGTGTAATATGATCCGGTGTATATAAATGTAAATATATTAGATTAAGCAGATACATTATGCGGTGCCATTAGCAGAGACCGGTAGTAGCAGTTTGGCAGTGATGGACAGAAGGAGCGGCAGAGCAGGATCGGATAAATTACGTCAAAATTATGTTTGCAACTATTTCTTTCTTCCTCTCCCCGTCCAATACACTCGGCCTTTGGACTAATAGGAATTCAAACAATAACATTATAACTACCGTTACCTGCCGTGGAGCAGACTATTCTTTGCGATCCCAACTTTACCTGAACACAAGGGATGCCCCTCAGCCTTGCGTTCAGTGATCCAACTATTTTGATAACAAATAAGATTTAGGTCAAATTCCGATGGGCAAATACCGACAGCAGTCAGTGACCCTTCGTGGGGATTAACGTCAATGGATGACGTGAGGCTACGACCCCCCCCTCCTCCGGACCAACGGTAGCGTAGCAAATACCTCAGCGACCAGTTGGACAGGGGGAGGATATTTACGTCCTGGACTGAAATTGCGCACCGTGCCTCAGGGGCTGAGGGGCGCGCGCTGCACTTTTCGCTGAGGGGTACGTGTCCCTCTTTTCCCTGGGATAGACGATAATAGTACCGAGTGTACCCTCCCGACACAAAGGAATGATTAACACATGATGCCTTGTTGTTTATTAGGTGGTTCACGACGCACTTTATGCACATGCACGGCTAATGGCGTCGCCCACACTGTTTCGCACGGTGGCCCGCGGGATTAGGAAATGTCCCGAGCGGCACTAGTGTCGGACCCGGGACCTTTGGTACCCAGGGCCCAACACCTTAGCCTCTCGGCCATCCTCGCCCCACACATGATGTTTTGATATGTGCCTGAAATTAATTTGTTATATGAAGTAAATTTATCAGCGAGGCAGCCGACTTGCGAGCCGTCCTCCTTTGGACTGAAAGTTTTAGGACGATGGTAGGGGGTGTTTAAGCCAATCTAAATTGTCTAGAATGTTAATGTTCATATATATATATATATATATATATATATATATATATATATATATATATATGTATATAATATGCGTTTGGAAATGCATAATTGCGAGAGGGAGCGATGGGCGGATACTTCGGGGGCATTAGCCCACATGCTCTGGTTCTTTGACCGCAAAATCCCGTTGGCCTCTGTGATCCGGGGGCGCAGATGAGGGGCGAGCACAACATTTATGTGGGAGGGGCAGCATTTATGTGGGAGGGGCGATTAAGGGAGGCACCACATTGCGTTCGCCGGAAGTTTGGCGCCGGACAATAGGATATATAGCCAAAGCACTGCCAGGTAATGAGTCCGCTTCCTTTCGCTGCGCGTTGGGCATGGAGCTGCACAGCGGTTCGTAGGAACGTACGGGCAGGTTTGGCGTGTCGTAAGCCCCTGGGCTGAAAGCACACAATATCCACCGTATCCGGTCCCTCCCTGTCCTCGGGTCCCCTGGGAGTGGTACACTACAACAGGGGCCCATCGCGGCCTCAAGTGGTGGCCATACGGGACGAATTCAATTGGATTTGGACGGAGAATTAACCGGCAGATAAACTTGAATTGAATGCCAAGATGACACGGCCTCCACTGACCCAATGGTCTCAGGCACACTTCCAGAGCAGTCCGACCACACAGGCACGCAGGCACGCTGCCGGTGCAGCCTGACCACACAGGCACGCAGGCACGCTGCCGGTGCAGCCTGACCACGCAGGCACGCAGGCACGCTGCCGGTGCAGCCTGACCACGCAGGCACGCAGGCACGCTGCCGGTGCAGCCTGACCACACAGGCACGCAGGCACACTGCCGGGAGCCTGACCACACAGGCACGCAGGCACACTGCCAGTAGCCTGACCACAACGGCTGCCGCAGGCACGCAGGCACACGCCGGTGCAGCCTGACCACACAGGCACGCAGGCACACCACCGGAGCAGCCTGACCACGCAGGCACGCAGGCACGCTGCCGGTGCAGCCTGACCACACAGGCACGCAGGCACGCTGCCGGTGCAGCCTGACCACACAGGCACGCAGGCACACCGCCGGAGCACCCTGACCACACAGGCACGCAGGCACGCTGCCGGTGCAGTCTGACCACGCAGGCACGCAGGCACGCTGCCGGTGCAGCCTGACCACACAGGCACGCAGGCACACTGCCGGAGCAGCCTGGCCACGCAGGCACGCAGGCACGCTGCCGGTGCAGCCTGACCACACAGGCACGCAGGCACGCTGCCGGAGCAGCCTGACCACACAGGCACACAGGCACGCGGGCAGCACGCAGGCACGCAGGCACGCTGCCGGTGCAGCCTGACCACGCAGGCACACAGGCACGCTGCCGGTGCAGCCTGACCACACAGGCACGCAGGCACGCTGCCGGTGCAGCCTGACCACGCAGGCACACAGGCACGCTGCCGGTGCAGCCTGACCACGCAGGCACGCAGGCACGCTGCCGGTGCAGCCTGACCACAGTGATGTGAAGCAACGCAAGCAATAACAGCTCCGGTAACGCAGCATTCCTTTTCAATGCCGCGTTGTCGGAGCTGTCTTTGCTTGCTTTGCTTCACGTCACTGTAACGCAGCATTGAAAAGCACTGACAGCACCGGTAACGCATCATTGAGAAGCAATGGCAGCTCCGGTAACGCATCATTAAGAAGCAGTGACAGCCCCAGTGGCGTATCATTAAGAAGCAATGACAGCCCCAGTGGCGCATCATTAAGAAGCAATGACATCCCCAGTAGCGCATCATTGAGAAACAATGACAGCTCCGGTGACACTGGGTCCCCAGAGCGAGTCTGTTGGGACCAGACATGGACGGCGGCGAAACTTGGCGGTGCGTCAAATAGGTGTCAAACTGCCACGATTTTTTTGTGTCGGCTGTGCCAAGACCGTCACGCGTCTAATCACACGTCGAGAGTTGACGTGGTAAGAAGCGGGTAACAATGGAATCTGTACGTCGGCGCGAGGACAGCAGGGCCAGTGGGGTGGGGATGGGAGTTGGGGGTGGAGGGACGCAGTCGATGGCGGCTGTGGAGTCGAATTCTGGGTGTCTGACCGGGCTCGGGTCTTGGTTCGACCTCGATCCTGGTCTAAGTAAAGTCCAAATCCTGCTGCGGGTTTGGATCGAGATTCGGGTCTGGATTCGGAACATGATCCGGGTAGGGGTACGAATCTGTGTCCAGGTCCAGATCAGATCTCCAATTCGGGCTCGGATCTTGGCCAGAGTCTGGGTACGGGTCTGGATCTAGGTCCGGATCGGAGCTTGAGTATGGGTCCAAGCCTGGGTCTTGGTCTGGTCAGTCACATCGGCATAGGCAGGAGCCGGCAGACGTGAGGAGCCGGCAGACGTTCCATCGAAACAGATAGCCCCTACTTCGCTCGAATGGGCAACCAGACCAGAGAAGATTGCAGAACCAGATAACCATGAGGTCACCCGGACCCCGACCACTACGTTGTCAGAGATCACCGTTACATCACCGGATTTAGCCCCAGTAGAGTTACCCTATAGCAACCCTCATTGGGTCCACAACAACTTCAGAGGTTTCCTGCAACACTTTATTTAACATTTTATCACAGCAATTCTTGCAAACATAATTGCTCACTAGGTGGCTGCCACTTGCCCTTTCCGAGCTGACTTGCCCTTTCCCAGCTGAGCGTGCTGTGACGGTGAGGGGATGGTCGTCGCGGCTGGGTGTTCTGTGTCGGTGAGGGGATGGTCGTCGCGGCTGGGTGTTCTGTGTCAGTGAAGGGGATGGTCGTTACGTCTGGGTGTGCTGTGTCAGTGAAGGGGATGGTCGTCGCGGCTGGGTGTTCTGTGTCGGTGAGGGGATGGTCGTCGCGGCTGGGTGTTCTGTGTCGGTGAGGGGATGGTCGTCGCGGCTGGGTGTGCTGTGTCAGTGAAGGGGATGGTCGTCGCGGCTGGGTGTGCTGTGACGGTGAGGGGATGGTCGTCGCGGCTGGGTGTGCTGTGTCGGTGAGGGGATGGTCGTCGCGGCTGGGTGTTCTGTGACGGTGAGGGGATGGTCGTCACGGCTGGGTGTTCTGTGACGGTGAGGGGATGGTTGTCGCGGCTGGGTGTTCTGTGACGGTGAGGGGATGGTCGTCACGGCTGGATGTTCTGTGTCGGTGAGGGGATGGTTGTCGCGGCTGGGTGTTCTGTGACGGTGAGGGGATGGTCGTCGCGCTGGGTGTTGTTCATGTCTCACGGCTGGGTGTTCTGTGACGGTGAGGGGATGGTCGTCACGGCTGGGTGTGCTGTGACGGTGAGGGGATGGTCGTCACGGCTGGGTGTGCTGTGTCAGTGAGGGGATGGTCGTCGCGGCTGGGTGTTCTGTGACGGTGAGGGGATGGTCGTCACGGCTGGGTGTTCTGTGACGGTGAGGGGATGGTCGTCGCGGCTGGGTGTGCTGTGTCGGTGAGGGAGTGGTCCTCGCGGCTGGGTGTGCTGTGTCGGTGAGGGGATGATCGCCACGGCCGTCATTAGCCGTGACGGCGGTCGTGGCAGCCGCCGTCGGCGGTCGCCGCCCTATCGGCACCCCTGACAGACACGCTGATGGACGACTCTCGGCCACATTCCAGCCCAGACAGACGGGTCGGGTCGTGCCCCGCCGCGGGCGGTCAGCGCGCGGCCGTGTGACGGGCCGAGTTGGCACCGTCACACCGCCACCGGTAAATCCGGCCATCTCCGGTGCGTTGTGGCGTCGACCCGACTTGGCTCCCGCTGTGGAGCCGCCCGCCGGGCGGCCGATGGGGTGGCGGTCGGTGGTCGATCGTCAGCTGATCATCAGCTGACGTCGCGGCCGCAAAACACGCCCACTGAACGGTGATCAGCTGATGCAGGCAGTCCATTGCCGTGGAATGTGGGTCCAATGGATTTGGTGTGGTGTTGATGACAGGTCCAATCGCCTTCGAGTGATCGCCTGCATGGTTTTCGCGTAGAATTGATGACGTGATTTTGATTCACTCAATCGGGAGCAGCACATACATTCGGCTAAAGCTAAGAAGGTGAATTTTTCTGCTAGATATGTTTCTAAGGACTTCGTCTATCTTTTAAACATATCTGGTCAAGTTCGCGTGATGCTGTTTTGGTATGTTCCACATCGCAAACATTTAAAATATTTGCATTCAAGTGTACCTCTAGTGAAGCCACGCAATGATAATTTGCACACACAAAATCAGCAACACGTGAAATATTGCTATAGTGTTGCCAATCTTTCGTATACCATTCCGTGTGCTGACTAGTCAGCAATTCAGCAATATCGCCGGGTGGAAAGCCAGACACCGAGGAAGTGGCAACAACGTCGTAACACCCTAATAGTTGGGGCCATTTCACCGCTAGGCTGTGTTATCTGTTCCGTACCACTAAGAGTCATGAGATAAGCAACCACGCGCGTGAGCACAGTCACGGATCCAGTGTCTGGGAGATCCAGCCGTCGCTTTTGGATGGAGAGAGAGAGAGAGAGAGAGAGAGAGAGAGAGAGAGAGAGGGGGAGAGAGAGAGAGAGAGAAGAGAGAGAGAGAGAGAGAGAGAGAGAGAGAGAGAGAGAGAGAGAGAGAGAAGGGGGACCACGTCAACTACTTCGTCAATTTGTTGCTAAGAAGTTATGAATAGTCGCATTCCTCGATGAGTATGTTGAGCGGTGTGGAGAGTGGTCCCACTGGAAATTATCCAAGTATCGTGAACTGCTGACCTGGACTTTGAGTTCATTTTTTTATCTGTAAAATTTGCAGCATCTACATATTTGAAAGCAGTTACATGTCAAACCGTCATTATATGCGCTCGCAGATCCATCTGCCAGATTCGGTCCGAAGGGGAACGCTCACTACACCTGGAGCATGCCCTGCTGTTCTTCCGTAGCAATGAAACAAGAGGTTGAATGAGGAGAAGGACCTTGATGACATTGCAATTGGATGGTGCGGAATGCCGGTGAAAACCAAATGACAATTTACGGTAAGTTTGAAGTTTAAGTTATTTTTGGAATTCCTAGAATTTGTTTTTCAAATGCAATGTTTGTGAATGTGGTCAGCATGATGCAACCACTAATTTACAAATGCGTACTTTTCAGTTAGGAGGCAAAATGACCCCAAGAAAAAGTCTTGTAGTTGGGTAATATAGCATGAAATGTGATGTTCGGAATAAAGAAGCATAGCCTGATACAACATAACCTAACCTAACCTAGTCTAACCTTCCATGGATTTTTTTCATGGGCAATTTTTCAACAATTTTTTTCTAACAAGTTTTCAAGTTAAAAAATGAATTGGCCGGGGAATATTGTCAGAAATTGCATCTCTTTCTTGTTCAACCAAATGGTTTCCTCCGACTTTGCCTTGCATTGCTTTGCTAATGAGCATAGTTCCCTGAGTCGCCTCGCCTGGGATTGCCGGGGTGAAAACTTTTTTTTTCTAAATACATATTTCAATTGTTTCTATTGGATGTTCCGACACCCGTTGGGGCCTTGGTTCGCCTGGTCAGTCAGTTAGTTATTTGAGCTTTACGGCGCATCGACAACGACTATGGCACGCGCCAGCTTGACTATCCAGACACATAGTATCCTATGCGGCTAAGTGTTCAGGTTAGAGTTAGATCATAGTTTCTTTCTTGCATTGCATTAGTCACAGCAAGGGAGACTGGAGTGTCCCATACGCATCCGTACGGGCTCCAGTGGACACACCCTAATCGATAGCACTTGTCGCCTTGCGTCAGCAACTAGTTAACGCTCCCAATGAGACGGAGTATATCGACTGGACGTTCGTCACGAACGTTCGCATGTGGATTCGTCACGGGTCTGGTGTCAAGGAATGGTTCCACAGACAGCCACCTTCATTGTCGAACGGCGCGGCTGAAGCTAATGGTAGCCATCAGCATGGTCAACACCAATGGGCTGTGTGTCTGACCCCATCAACGGCGACAATCGGTGCCGTGGCTCCGAGGTCAAATTTGGAAATATTGATAGTTTATGCCGGGAACGCTTCAGTTGATCCTTTTTCTTCTAAAGTGTATGTCATTTGCCACCCTTTCTCCTTCTTATCGATGGATATCCATCGTCCAGCCAACCCATATTATTTGGCATAAAATCAATGCCGGAGGCCATAGCTCAAAAACCGCTGATCGAATCGGGCTGAAGTTTACACAGCCGGATTCAAATTCAACGACTACACCCTGAGCAAATTTTCGTCTCAACCAAAGCATATTGGGTGAAGTGCGTTGGTCGATTGTTGTGGTAATCACCAGCTGCGAGGTCCGGCGCGCGTCCGCCAGACAGTTGTGCACGCGGACACTTGCCCGTCCTTGGTTGTGCTTCTGTACTCGGCGTCTTGTTTAGCCGCGATAGAAGTGCACAGCGACGTTTCCTTCGTCTTCGGCCTTCACAATAGCTTGGCGCCGTGCCCTCTGCCCCCAGTTCGTATTGCTAGCCAATGCCTCAAGAGATTGTTGTCAGCCAAGAGGGTATGTGAAATCACAAGCAAAGTAAAAAGAAGAAGTACGCTTAGAAAAGGAGGCGGCTTTTGCGCTTTTCGGAAGCACAGATCTTCTGTGTGCTTGTGCAAAAGGGTAAGTAACGTGAAATGTGTTTTTAGAGTTTACTTGCGAGTGAATACAAATTTGTCCTCGGAAATACTACACAAAATTTCCTATTTAAGTTTAGTTGAAGCCTTTTACTTGCATGGGGCACAAAACAAGTAGTTCTTTTCCGATTGTGATTGGTAGATAAATTCTGTTGCTGTGTATGCGTGTTTTCAACATCACGAAAAACACGCTGGCTCCTTTCGTCGGGTACACATATTGTGTTCATCGTTGCAAGTGTCCTTAGAAACGTGAGGTTCTTCCAAAGCAATGTATCCCGCGATCATCCTTCCGGAGGAAGAGCCTCCAGCACGATATAGAGTGCATAGTGTAAAATATAGGTCAATTACGTTTGGCAATTTTTAAACAAAGATGCACAGTTGCCGAACAAGTCAAAGACGCCATTAGGGACACTGGACAAGTGAGGGCAATAGGCGGATTGCGGTACTCCCGTGCTGCATGTATGATATTGGGCATCATACCCGCGTGGTGAGAAACGTGCGCACCCATCGCAACTGCCCCGTAGTGGTAATCCGTGGAAATATACAGTGCACTGCCCGTGCAAATGTAACGCAATGATGAACATTTTAGAGAGTATATGTCGCCTAATTCGGCATATTGCATTGCATTTTTGAATACGTGCATCATATTTGGTTGGGTAACCCAATTTCAAGAAAACATTGGAATACACGTATGATAAAAACAATTCTCAACTGAAATTGGTTCTGCTATTCGGAGGTGAAAAAATCGCTAACATGTCGCTCGTTGGCTTCATGTATTGTGCTCCCTCCCCTCCCCAATATTTTTTTTTCAAAGAAATAAACGCCCTTGAACACAATAATTGCTCAGGGGAATTGCAATTAATAAAACATAAGATCTCATGAGTTTGTGACACTGCATACTGATGTGCGTCAGCCATTTTTCTCAAAATATCATGTATGTGACAGCAATCCGAAAATGAAAGGTAGGGTAATATCTTGTTCAGGCAATTGTTATCATCCTCTATCGTGTTGAGCTGAGGCTGGGAGCGCGGCCCCACCACTCCCCTGCCTGCGACCATGCGGAGCACGCCTAATTGAGGAGAATGAGCAGTTGAGGATTCTGACCATTGTGACGTTCATAAAGGATGACGGATTTTGGGCAGTTGAGGCTTTGATCATGCGGAACGGTTTTACCGATTAAACCGTTTCGATATGGTGGACAGTTTCTTTTACCATTTACAGCTTCTATGGTTTTGGTGGATTTATAATTATGAGAAGTTAGGCTTTTTGATCATTGGCGATTTGGAATATTTTCGACAGATTAGAGATCGTGAGCGGATGGGCCTTTTGAGCATTGGAGTCTTGAAACCATCTGATGGGGTTTGTCCCTCTAACGGCACGAGCCCTTGTTTTCGTAACCACGCGCGCCCAATCAGTCACAGCAACACTTTCAAGACCTCGTCGCATCTGTCATAAATATCGCAGAAATCGACGGCAAGTCGGCGACCTTCAATGTCAGCAGTCCGTGGCAGTCGACATATTCTCATAATTTTGTTTTTGTTACAAGGAAGTTTCCATTAAAAATCTGCCACTAAATTAGGTCTTTCGTAGTTGTGCATGCATCGATCTAAGTTAAGACAGAACATCGTCTGCCATCGTACCATCGTCCTCGAGTTTGTTCAAAATGTATTTCGGCTCAACATCAAAAAGCAATTATAGCACTGTATTTCGCGTTCCTGTATGTATGAGTACATTGCGCCTCTCCCATCATGACCTGATTAAAAAGCTGTCTCCTACTAGGGTGAATGATACGCCCGATATTTCCACTTCTGCTCCTATTGCCGAAATCAGAGCTATCTAGCGAATATGTTCCGTGTACCTGAAACTTAGATGCCATTTGTGAATTATCGAACTAGCACAGATATCGAACTAGCATAGAATTATCGAACTAGCGTAGGTACCAAAGTGTGTCACGGTCATTTCTGTCTCGCAGCTTTCCCGCTTAGTCCGTGCCAGGGGTGGATCCCAGAATTGTCATGGGTGCACATGTCCGGAGGGGCACTGCCGCGAAAGCACCTGGAGGAGCGCCTTTGCCTTTCGACGGACGCCTGTGGTTGGAAAATTAACGGAGGTTCCCTCGAGCCTTCCTGAAGAGACTCGAGCCTTCCTTCCAATGGGCCGCCTTTTCTTCTCAGAGAGGCACTTCTGGCTGAAGAATTCGATGGGCACACCCGATCCTTTCCAGAGGGGAGCCTTTTCCCGGCGGGAGGAGTGCCCACCTTCCGTGAGGGCACATGCCCCAAGTCCCCCCTCCTGTATCAGCCCCTGGTTCGTGTCACTCACACCCATTCAGCGTGCCATCACAGCTCTATGGGACCCATCCAGGAAAACTTGGCCATGCAGCTTAACTTAGCCAGGTAATCGCCCGGCCCGCGCTCATGCCGGTCACGTGTCATGGTGACGTAACCACATGATCGACGGCCGAATCTGCACGGCTGCCCATGCGGGCACGAGACGTACAGCCATAACACCATGCCTCTGAACAGATGTTGGGAGTGGCTTAGAGGAAACATTGGCATGGAAGCTGGTGAAAATATCAAAATGAAAAGAGCGCGTAAAATTTTCAGTGAAGCCATTCGATCTCGAAACGCTGAGCAAAGAAAACATCGGTGTTTCAAAAGTGCGAAAGTCACGTCTGGTTCGGCTGGTAATAGGAGCACGTGTGTCGTATGTACTCGGGAGCAGACTCGCTTGGGATTCGCCCCCACTCGTATTGATTCTCTGGTTATGTTCCCACTGAAGGGCATACCACCAAGAATAGCACGCTGCGGCACGAGGGCGGAATTTCATCACTGAACTTCGCGTACTTCAGTGAACTTCATCAATGACCGAAATTAATCAACCGGAACTGAGTGCTTGCTCCAGAGTGCATCTTCCTTACCGCTTTGCTGCAGTTTAACTAAGTCGAGATAGAGTCACAGGCCCGATGGCTGTTGGAGTTGAAATGCTCTGGCTTTGACATGCTCGTCAACACGCTGTCAAAGGCAGCAATAAGCCGTCGAATGGGGACCCAGCCGGCGGTTAATGGTCCGCCGAACCGGGCTAATGCTCCGTCGTCATTGGCTGCATGAGGATGTCAGAATCATTATCCACCTTATCGGTCGACCAAGTGACCCGAAGCCCAACGCTTGCGAGGACTGCTGCATCGGCCGCTTGGGTGTCGCAGGCGTTGGGGAATTCGTGGGACGATATGTCAGGTGTAAGCCATGCATGCTTCTAGTTGCACGAACCATTCATCAGAAGCAAAGGATTGCGAACGAAAACGAAAGAAAATACAGGTATTAGGTAGAGTTGTTTGGCTAAACATGTGGGGACTATCAAAGCCATGCCCATGTTGGCTTGCAAAAACAGTATCTAAGAACAGGTGATTTAAGTGAGTGAAAAGCTCCAATTCCTATCTGTCAACATGGGACGATTTTTATATGCTTTTTTCGAACGGAGCCATGGGACAGATAAAATGAGTCCGTGCCTAAAGTTTCATGATCTGTCGATATTTGTATATTTCTTGTTCATTTTTCTTAAGTATGAAACGTTGCCGTTGCCTAGCAACCACGAAGTACACTTGGGTGATGACGAAATTACTGGTGTTGGGTGGTGAGGATTTGTCCGTTGCGCCGATTATACTGCTGATCATATTGAAATGAAACGTCACTTTAATGCAAGTGCTAACATGCATGCACAACTACATATAATTCCTCGTGCCAACAGGGAAAAACAAACCGCCTTTCACCCACACAGGATATGAAATTGGTTGGAATGTTTAAAAATCACGCACCAGAGTAATGGAACGCGACAGACTGCGCTATTTCTGAACATAAGTTTAAAATGTTACATTTCCGTAGGCCATCATTGTTAGCATTTCAATTTCACTTTATACAGCATCATCTTCTTGACCCAATGATGATATATCACTTCATAAAAATTGTGATGAAGCTTCGTCTCCGCAGTCCGACTGTGACGCAGACCCGCTGTGAAAACCCGCACCGGAATCACCTCCCCTGGACCAAAGCCGTGCATTCATTTCCCCGCTGCTTCTCCTCGCAAGGTTTGCGATAAGATTGCGATAAGATCTTCTCGTTGGCTGTCCAGGTGCAGTGCCGAACAGCCGCGGGAGGGCTGAATCCTCGCTGCCGACTTAATGGGGCCTAGCGATGCCTCCGAGTGAGTGGTCAGCGAGCCATGCACGAACTGGCCTTCCTCTGTTCTCCGTTTGTTACTTCGGGTTGGAGGAGCTGGCAGCGATGAGCGGCACCGTGCGGCAGAGACCCATGGTATCGTGTGGTAGAGATCAGTGGTGCTATGTGGCAGAACTCAGTGGTACCGTATGGCAAAGATCAGAGGTGCAATGTGGCAAAGCTCACTGATATCATGTGGTAGAGACCATTGGTGTCGTGTGGCAGAGATCAGTGATGTCGCGCGGCAGAGGTCAGTGGTGTCGTGTAGCAAAGATAATTGGTACCGTGTGGCAGATATCAGTGGTATCGTGTGGCAGAGATCAGTGGTACCGTGTAGCAGAGAGCAGTGGTATCGTGCGGCAGATATCAGTGGCGTCGTGTAGCAGAGAGCAGTGGTATCGTGTGGCAGAGATCAGTGGTACCGTGTGGCAGAGATCAGTGGTACCGTGCGGCAGAGATCAGTGGTACAGTGTAGCAGAGAGCAGTGGTACCGTGCGGCAGAGAGCAGTGGTACCGTGTGGCAGAGAGCAGTGGTACCGTGTGGCAGAGAGCAGTGGTACCGTGTGGCAGAGAGCAGTGGTACCGTGTGGCAGAGATCAGTGGTACCGTGTGGCAGAGAGCAGTGGTACCGTGTGGCAGAGAGCAGTGGTACCGTGTGGCAGAGAGCAGTGGTACCGTGTGGCAGATATCAGTGGTACCGTGTGGCAGAGATCAGTGGTACCGTGTGGCAGAGAGCAGTGGTACCGTGTGGCAGAGAGCAGTGGTACCGTGTGGCAGATATCAGTAGCAGTGGTACCGTGTGGCAGAGATACAGTGGTACCGTGCGAGATAGCAGTGGTGCCGTGTGGCAGAGAGCAGTGGTGCCGTGTGGCAGATATCAGTGGTGCCGTGTGGCAGATATCAGTGGTACCGTGTGGCAGATATCAGTGGTACCGTGTGGCAGATATCAGTGGTACCGTGTGGCAGATATCAGTGGTGCCGTGTGGCAGATATCAGTGGTGCCGTGTGGCAGATATCAGTGGTACCGTGTGGCAGAGATCAGTGGTACCGTGTGGCAGAGATCAGTGGTACCGTGTGGCAGATATCAGTGGTGCCGTGTGTTTAACTGTTTCGTCCGATGAGTGACGCGCCTTTGCGGAACAAGGCATTCGAGTGGATATTTGCATGGAGGAAAATCTAGTTTTAGAAAATGGATTAGAAGAGGTGCACAAGTAAAAGAGCTTCACCAAAGCAAACCAATTAAGTTTCCATACTTCAAGCACACACATGGCACATACTCGTATTCACTCCCGTACTCCCACATCACACAGGCGGTATGAGTGGGAGTGTGGCCAACGATGCCTGTGGAGACTCATTGCTTGCGAATCCGAACACGTCTCCCACCAATGCTGCTGCAACTCAACGATCACTGCAGCATGCTTGAGGCCGGCAAACATACCAACCATTCTGTGTATCTGGACGCAAAAGTTGGCTTCTTAATTTAGTATTAGTAGAAGCGCCAAGCTTTATGTTTCATTTCATGGAGGAAGTGCATATTTGTTTCTACTGGTCGGCATTTGCACCACGTCTTCAATCTCTGCTTCCTCTGGCTCGCCGTTCCTAATACTCCTGATCACAAACTTTTCCAGATCCACCCTCTGTGATACATGTGTAGCTGGCATGTCATTGAACTTTCGAAACTGTTGGCCAGCTAAGCCAGCTTTAAAGGTGTTGCCTATATAATTTCCTCCCTGGTCATACTGGGGTGAACCTGGGCATATTATCGGTCTCTGGTTTTCCTAACCACTGTAATTTCATTTGTATTCTGGTAGTTAGCTATTATAATACTATCACAGAGATTAGCTAGAACCTGCACTCGATTTGCTCGTTTAGTAGTGAGATTTTCGCTGACTACAATTTTTGTATCTCTGTCCTCCTTTCTCCTTTAATATTTAATCATGGAATGCATTCCTATCACCCAGATCATCAAACGTGATGACGATTCCTTTGTTTTGTCTCGAGCGATGTCATGCCGAGATGCGTCCCTTCAGTGAAGCGCCTCCCTTTTCTTCGATTATGCTTTTTGTGATATCTCTTGGTTTTTCTGGATCCCAAAATGCATGTGGAGGGCCAGTTGGAAAACCTACCCGTCCAAGAATCAGTAAATCTTTCGAGATTCATTGTTACCTCTTATCTAAGTGAGAACTCATAGCCAAGAGTTTTCTTTTAGCTTGATGCATTCCTCCCGCAGTTGCTTAAATTTACCCGTGACCATTTTGTCTTCTCACTTTATGTCGTCAACCTCGCTCCTTAACTCCCTTCCAAGTTCCATTGCTGCTATCCCTTCCACTTTATTTGTCGCCCATGGAGCCTCCAATTTTATGTTCCCAATTTCAGTAGACTACATGAAATAAAATGCAAATTTGAAGTTATTTTTCCCAAAGCTTACTTGTTTTACAATTCCCCAAAGTAGGCAAAGCAAACGAAACCCAGTGTATATTTCCAGATAATGGTGCGTTGCCTTCACCTCGTGCACGAGCATGTCCTCGCTGTGCGCCAACTCCGAACCGAGGAAGTTGGATTGCGAAGCTGCGAATTGTTGGCGTAAAATGGAAATAGGCCGAACTTTAGGACCGAGAGAAAGAGAGAGAGAGAGAGAGAGAGAGAGAGAGAGAGAGAGAGAGAGAGAGAGAGAGAGAGAGAGAGAGAGAGAGAGAGAGAGCGACAGAGAGCGAGAACGAGAAATAGAGAGAGAGAAAGAGAGATAAAGCTATATATATATATATATAGAGAGAGAGAGAGAGAGAGAGAGAGAGAGAGAGAGAGAAAGATCGAGAAAGAGAGAAAAGAGAGAGATAGACAGAGATATATAGAGGATGAGGGAGGGAGAGAGAAATGGAGCGGTCGCCGCCCGGTACCACTTCCTGTCATCACTGGATTTAATGAGAGTAGTAATTGGTTGGCGGTGACGCAGCGGTTCCCAGAATGCGTCGTCAAATGATGGAAGTCTTTATTCGCGTGGTGTGGTGCCAGTAAAGAATGTCATAGGGCGCCATTCTTAACGGCTTTTTAACGGTTGGTTGACATCGGTTTTGTCGTTAATTCTACGAACTGCCCAATGGGTCCAGCATTTTACTGATATAAATGCGCCCGAACAACGTCAATTTCGTCGCTGTTTAAGAGCATAGTGATTAGTGCATTGTAAGCGGGCGGCCCTCAATATCGTTTAGCTTGTTAGTGCAAAAGATATGAAGTTTTAATGGAAATCACTGAAAAACATTTCGACGAGGCTTCCAATTCCAATTGATGCACTGTTGTGTGTCGTATGCTACTGGTGGCGGTAAGCATGTAGCAAAAGTAGTTCAAGTTTACTGCAAATTTTGCAAACATGTCACAGTTTTAGGACATGTTTCAACAATAGTGGTGACATGTCACACAAGCTCCACATTTTAGCATTAGTTTTGGTGTGGCCGAGCTGTCATGTGACCTGACTCGTTCTCGGCTGTAAGCAATGTCGAAGCCCCGAACATGGATCGATGCGTATCCGAGAGCATTTTCGGAAGGCACCCAGCACCGACGGGAGGGGGGCTCTTGGACAAGCATTGCTTTGGTGGTGATACACTGAACCAGGAATCATCCAGAGCTTCCGGCTGGAAAGGTGCAAAGTTGATTTTCTTTTAAAACCCATGTCATCTGCCGTGTTTCCGGCGCTATGTGGTGCCTGTCACCTCCCGCGGTACTCAGTGTCACCTCCCGCGGTACTCAGTGTCATCTCCCGCGGTACTCAGTGTCACCTCCCGCGGTACTCAGTGTCAGCTCCTGCGGTACTCAGTGTCAGCTCCCGCGGTACTCAGTGTCAGCTCCCGCGGTACTCAGTGTCACCTCCCGCGGTACTCAGCGTCGGCTCTCGCGGTACTCGTTGTCAGCTCCCGCGGTACTCAGCGTCGGCTCTCGCTAGCCAGTGTCGGCTCCCGCGCTAGTCAGTATCGACTTCCGCGTTACTCAGTATTGACTCACCGCGCCACCCCCTATGCTGGTCAGTGACCTCCCGGGCCCCTTCGTCAATCAACACCGCAATGCTGAAGCCAATTTCAATTGATGGCACCATGTCAAATGTGGTCATGGAGAGGAAGATTGTATCGCCAACAAGCGCTTGATTAGAGGGTGCATAATATTTTGAATTTATCACCCTGAGTTGAGAGAGATTTGTGAAAGTTGAGGAGAAGGATGAAACTTTCAACGATTTTCGAGGAAATTGGTAATGGAATTTGAAATGAATGGATCTACTTGTGTTTCTCAAGTGCTAGGGAGTGGCAAAGAATAAGTGTTGTTGAAGACAACAGCAAGAGAAGTAATTTCCCAAATATTGATATCCAAACATTCCGCTGTGAAAAACGGATCATTTCAGGAACTTTCCCCGTATTTTAGATCTGAATGCACCGCTCGGTTCCTTGGTGACCGCTCGGCGACCGCTCGGCGACCGCTCGGCGACCGCTCGGCGACCGCTCGGCGACCGCTCGGCGACCGCTCGGCGACCGCTCGGCGACCGCTCGGCGACCGCTCGGCGACCGCTCGGCGACCGCTCGGCGACCGCTCGGCGACCGCTCGGCGTCCACTCGGCTCGTCGGCTGCCATCCCGCCATCATCCCCGGCTGGGCGCCCAGATGAGCTCAGACACGCAAATCGCTCCGCGCTGCACGCCACCGCCGTCCAAGAGGCACTTCGCCAGCCCCGGACTGCTAAACGGTGTCCCGTTGTCTAGAAATGCATACCAGCTGGGCGAACGGCGCGGCGAATGGGCGAGACAGCAATTTAGCAGAACGTGCGGATATGTGACCACTGTTGAAATGCTTTCAGGTAGGGCGACATTGTTCCACTGGAATGAATTGCGTGCTGAATGTTTTATATAGGCTCCGAAATGGCTTCAGGTGGGCGGAAGTGCGATTGCAAACATGTTCTGTATCACGTGGTAAAGTGTGCGCCGCGCGAAAGCAACAGTAAAGCGGCAACACCGCTCTCCGTGATATCGCGGCATTTCCAGCACTGCCTCGACAGCCAGCCACGTTTTTCTCCTTTTCGGGACGAAATTGGTTGACCTCTGGCATGTCATCGCCTTGACGGAAGTGCTCGACCACAATCCGTCGACGCTTCGTGACGGCCAAATCCGACCGTCTCGGAGGCGGACTCGAATTTCACGCCCGACGACAGACGTCGACGCCGACGCGAAATCTCGGCCGCCAGGCGGACGGGCGTCGTTCGGTCGGCCGACGGTCGCGTCGTCAGTGAGAAGGTGCCCCGCCCGATTCGCTTAGCTTGATTACGGAGCAGCCGTCGTGATACACATCGCGGACTGACCTTTTGTGCGGCCGCTCGTGGGTACGCCGAGTCAATTCACTCGCCGCACGGCTGCTGGTGGACGGCTCTGCCACACGGCTGTGTGGGCGCCAGCGACAGTCACTGGATGGCTCTGCTACACGGCTGTGTGGGCGCCAGCGACAGCGGGTGGCTCTGCCACACGGCTGTGTGGGCGCCAGCGACAGCCACCGGACGGCTCTGCCGCACGGCTGTGTGGGCGCCAGCGACAGCCACCGGACGGCTCTGCCGCACGGCTGTGTGGGCGCCAGCGACAGCGGGTGGACGGCTCTGCCACACGGCTGTGTGGGCGCCAGCGACAGCGGGTGGACGCTCTGCCGCACGGCTTGCCAGCGACAGCGGGTGGACGGCTCTGCCCACGCTGTGTGGGCGCCAGCGACAGCCACGGACGGCTCTGCACTGGATGGCGCAGCGGCTGACACGGCTGTGTGGGCGCCAGCGACAGCCACCGGACGGCTCTGCCGCACGGCTGCATGGGCGCCAGCAACAGTCACTGGATGGCTCTGTCACACGGCTGTGTGGGCGCCAGCGACAGCCACCGGACGGCTCTGCCGCACGGCTGTGTGGGCGCCAGCGACAGCGGGTGGACGGCTCTGCCACACGGCTGTGTGGGCGCCAGCGACAGCGGGTGGACGGCTCTGCCACACGGCTGTGTGGGCGCCAGCGACAGCGGGTGGACGGCTCTGCCGCACGGCTGTGCGCGCGGGCTCTGCCGCACGGCTGTGTGGGCGCCAGCGACAGCGGGTGGACGGCTCTGCCACACGGTTGTGTGGGCGCCAGCGACAGCGGGTGGACGGCTCTTTCATAAAGTTTCATCACATGGGTGTCATTTGACGTGCCGGGTGGTACTCTAGCAAACCGTTGAGATATCGCCTTAAATTGCAAAGTCAAAGGTCGAGCTCATTTCTTCTGTCGCCCCACACTCCTTCGTTTTCTCACAAAGCCACCTATGTTTGGTGTCAAGGGCTAGCCCGTGGGCAACCATTGAGCAACATTTTAACCAGGGACATGTCAGGTCAAGCCTAAAGGTCAAAGGTTGGTTTTAATTCTTCAAAGTCTTCGCGTTTCGTCGCTATGGCTTCAATTTGCATTATGTGGGTGTCATTCGACGTTGCTTGTCGTGCGTTATCGGAATGTTGAGAATCAGTAAATGATTTCGAAGGCGTTAAACGTCCGGCGTGTGCAACATGATTGTATGTAATAGGAATAAAAGGATCAAGTCTCTTTTTGTTTACAGCCGTTGTGTTAGCAGGCACCCATATCCTATATGACTAGGAGTTCCCCCAAGAAATGCGTCATGATCTGCTCGGACGGCGCTCTCATCGCAGGTTTTAAATTTACACTGCCACATTGATGTTCCGGGCAAGCAAAATATAGCGCTTTTTCAAAATATTTGCTTTCTTCTTAATGGTTTAACCGAAGTTGTGAAATTTCCAAGAGAAACTACAAGTGAATGCTTATCATTTTATGACTAGCTTATAATTGCTTATAGAATGCTTATAATGATTATAATTTTATTTTGTTCCTCTTAACGGAGTTCATACTGCGAGAGAGCAATGCTGAATTCAGTGGTGGATCTAGGAATTTTCAGGGGCACTTGTCTGGAGGTCGCCATTTCTTTGGAGCAATGCCACTTCGAGAGCACCTGGAGGAGCGCCTTTGGGGCTGGATGATTCGAGGGGGCGGGTGGCACTCACTCCTTCCAGAAGGGGTGCCTTTCCTTCGAAGGAGGTGGCTTTGTCTCACATATGGGAGCCTTTGGCTGAATACTTCGAGTGGGTGCACTGGAACCCTTTCAGATGGGCGCTCTTTTCCGGCTGGATGGACGCCACTTTCGATTTGGGTGGCACGTGTCCTCAGTGCCATACCCTTTATTTTTCATGGTTGTCATTTCATTGAAATGCCTCACTATAAAACATGAAAACATGAGAAGGATATATGTTTGTCTATTTTTACTACAATAGAACCACCGTCTTATAAAAATACTTTCTCTTTACAAGAGGGCAATGTTTAACATATTTACAGCATTGCTCTATGGCGATTGTGAAAACAGAACCCGCACATACGACATAAAGCTGGATTTTCAAAGGCATTGGGCATTAATGAGCAGTGAAACTTGCTAAATTTGGTGGACCTTTTTGTCTCCAAACTATGATTTTTAACCATAGTGAATCTGGAAACCAGACGTTGAAAATGAAGTGGCTTAAATCCAAGTTTTATTTTATGGTTTCGTTAGTAAAGCGGGGCCACCCCTCTATCCTGCTCAAACGTACCGCGTCCCTGGCTTGTCCCTCCCCCCCCCCCAATTTCGGAACCGTGGCTACAGTCATGGCATTGTCTGCTGCACCACTTGTTTGTTGCGCTGTCTGCTGGTACGGTGAGGCGTCCTGTGGTAGAGACACACCCAGGCAGGGAGCCTCACAAGAGAGGGAGCCATCAGATACCTCACAAAATACAGTCCATGTAATTCCTGGGTCGCTGACCATTGGGTCAGTCAACTGATTCCGATGAGGATTTTCCGGGTTTACCTTCCTGGTGCGAAGTTGCTTGCATGTAAATTTTCCACGGAAATTATCTCAGCACCCCGCGTCGGCGAAAAGTTTTCCGTCACGCTCTATCTCTTCCCTTTTGCAAAATTAGGTTTGCCGCTGAGCACATTACCAAGCTTACGTGGTTGCGCCGTGCTGCTTAGATATTTTTATATTGTTATCCTTAATGGCAGATTGCCAGCTTGAACTCTAGTTTCACACGCGACAAAACGATGCAAATTTAACTGAAATTCGGTTCTGCCAAAATCCGCCACATAAATGCAGAGCGAAGGCGGACCGTTGCAACCACCGCAGTAAGTTTGCACTCCAGCTGCAATATCCGCCACACTGCATTTTCCGCCCACTGCCGTGTCGCTGTGTCCGTGTGTCGTCTGTTGGCTGGCGGTGGGCCTATCATTACGTGCGTGGTGAGCTGCCCGCCGCTGTCGAGGGCCGGCAGTGTTTGCAGTGGGTATACACACGGCGCGGCGACAGCCGGCCGACTCCCGCGCTTCTTACGGTGGCGACTCCCGCGCTTCTTACGGTGGCGACTCCCGCGCTTGTTACGGTAGTAACTCCCGCGCCCCTCACGGTGTAGACTGCCGCGCTCCTTACTTTGTCAACTCCAGCGCCACCCACAGCGTAAACTATTGTCTTCTTTAACCCGCGCCGTCTTTCCGGTCAAATCTTCCCACCCCGTCTCGGGGGGGGGTTGAAGACCCCCTCTAAAATCCAAACTAAGCATCGCACGAAAATGAAAGCGGTGTCATCGGAAAGCGCTCGACGAGTAGGGTCCGGGTCCACCCTCCAAAACAATTTCACCCAAAAGTGACGTCACCAGGGGGCTAGATTTTCAAGACTTTTCACGACTTACATTATGTTTTTGACTCTGGGGAGTTCATTTTGGGGGATATATAAAAAAAATTGATTCGGAATGAAAAAAAGGACAGCGAAATCGACCAGGGCTATTATTTTTCTTGTCCCCCCCCCAAAAAAAAGGAAATAGCAAAACCTTGAGTTTTCAAGTTTTCTTTAATTTTACTTTTCTGATGGATAGAGCAGGCCGAGAAATGTTGTTGGAAGTCAACTTTCCCTAATACAAAATGCTTACTTTAGACACAATCCTCTATTTGAACTCAAATTTGGCAAATATGCAAAATTTATATGTAGTCAAACACTTTTTAAAAATTCAACTCGTACGTTTTGTTGCATCCCTGAAGATAAGCAAACGCTGAAAGTTTCATTAAAATATCTGTATCCGTTAAAGCGTGACGACTGGTTGAACTTCTTTGGAGGTTACCTCACTTGACCTTGACTAACTCTAAATGACCTGAATGACCCTAAATGACCTAAACCTTAAATGACCTGACCTAAAAAGTTTGAATCAGCATGTCAAATTGATGTGGGAAAAGGTATGCCAAATTTGGGAGCGCTGCCGCGCGCTGTTCGTCCGCTATCTGCGAAAAACCTGAGGGGGCGGTTGAAGACCCCCTAGACGGGACGGGTTAAGATGGTGATTCCCGTTACTCACGGCGTTGACCACGGCGCTGCTCGGTGTCGACTCCCGTAGTGATCAGTGTCGACTCCCGCGCTGCTTACTGTCGACTGATGCGCTACCCAGTGCCGACTTGCGCGTACTCAGTGCCGACTCTCGCGCTTGTCAGATTGCCGATTCCCTCTACTCAATGTCGACTCTCGCGCTACTCATCGTCCACTCCCGCGCGCTACTCAGTGTCCACTCTTGCGTGCTACTCAGTGTCCACTCCCGCGTGCTACTCAGTGCCCACTCCCGCGCTACCCATTATCGACCCTGCGCTAGCCACAGTGACGACTCCCACGCTACCCATTATCGACCCTGCGCTAGTCACAGTGTCGACTCCCACGCTACCCATTATCGACCCTGCGCTAGTCACAGTGTTGACTCCCATGTTACCCATTATCGACCCTGCGCTAGTCACAGTGTTGACTCCCACGCTACCCATTATCGACCCTGCGCTAGTCACAGTGTCGACTCCCACGCTACCCATTATCGACCCTGCGCTAGTCACAGTGTCGACTCCCACGCTACCCATTATCGACCCTGCGCTGGTCACAGTGTTGACTCCCACGCTACCCATTATCGACCCTGCGCTGGTCACAGTGTTGACTCCCACGCTACTCAACGCTAGTCCGTGACGTCACGCGTACTTTCGTCAATCAGCGGTTCAATACTGGAGCCACTTGATGGAACCATGTCAAACGTGGTCATAGCGAGCAAAGTACTTTTGATTCAGGTGCGAATTTTGAAGGTGGGCAGGGTGTGTCCCACTTCTTAGAACACCGGCAAGTTTTGTAATGCTGAGTGCATTGGTGTTTAAAGGTTAGAGAGGAGGTGAATTTATCCGACTAAAATAATTTATACTTGGTGCTCACTTTCGGAACATGCCACCCAATGACAGCGGTTAGCCCCATCTTTCCATCCCTCAAGCCTGCTTCTAACTTTCCCTGACCAATGGGCTGCAATGTGGCCAAAAGGTCAATTTTCTATTGCTAAGCTCTTCTCGAGTTAAAATCCTGGATCAGTAGATTACGGGTGCAATCTTTATGATCAAGATTAAGCCTCATCATTTCCATGGTCGGGGGAGATATTGTTATTGTGTGGTAGCCCAACCAGCTCTAGATTGTGAGCAGTACAGCACCAAACGAAACCAATATAAAGTTTGAAAGTGGAATGAAGACGTGCCAGGTGTGTGAGAAGGATATGTTACCATGCTATATGGCCAACGGTATAATATCACCGGATACGTGGGGTGCGTACTGTTTGTACTGTCCGCTTGCCATATGGGAACCTCCAGCTTCTTCTCTTTTTTGGGGGGAAGTATCCTTGTTTAATCCTATTTTATCCTGAAAAAGCTGCCATCAACTCAGCTGACAGCCAGGACATCTCATAGGTTGACAGCATGCTTTAGCTAGAACCCAACAACAACGCGTGATTACATGGGACCGAAGCAGAACAGCACAGGTTCTGAGAAGGCCTCCGTCTGAAAAAGCTGTGTGTTCGTTGGAAATCCCCGCAGGTACAAGGCAGAAAAGTTATTCAGAGAGCGTCACATTTCAACTGTTTTTGTTACTTCTTCATTCGGAAGTGAGGCGGTTGTTTTGTCTCCTCAAAACTATTTCAATCATTATCGTAATCGCCAAGTGATGGAAATAACTTCAATTTTGAAATGAAATTCCGTAACTATGTCAATTGATACGAGGACGGCTTCGTAGTAGTCTGCCCTCAGTACCTCTAAACTGTCGGCCTCGCAATTGAAGGTGGTCTGTGGAAGTCAGACAGAAGATCTCAGTTACTTTGCCAAGATAGCATGTGGCCTTCCTACGTGAGACACGTGGTCTCTGAGAGATGAGAGCCAGTTAGAGCTGCCATAGCCGTTACCGATGGAGAGACACAATGGATTCTTGCAATTGCGCAGTTCTTATTAGTGGCTGCCGAACCCAGCGGGCTATCGCAATTGCAAGTTAATCCCGAAGTTAATCCTGTATCGACCAGGGTTTCCACTGTGATGAAGACCACTGTAAGCATTGAAGGCAATCCGGCATCGATCAGGGTCCCCAGTATGACGAAGACCACTGGAGGTACTGAGGGTAATCCCACATCGGTCAGTGTCCCCAGTGTGACGAAGACCACTGGAGGTACTGAGGGTAATCCCACATCGGTCAGGGTCCCCAGTGTGACGATGGCAATGCCAGGGAGAAAAAAGCAATCTCTACTGAAGGAATTATTTGGCATTGGCAGGCTTCCACAGTTAGAAGCAAAATTGGAAAACCATGCATCTGTTAAAATGCATAACTTAATACAAGCCGTCGTAATCCCAAAACAGCAAAATGGACAACAGAATTGCCACATGGACAATGTTTGATCCATTCATCTTCGACTATCTATGAGATGCTGCACACCACATCCAAGATGTTCATCATTCTAGAAATAAGATGATCACTAATAGATCTACAATTCAAAATTCAATATTGTTTATTCATGAAACTTTGGATTTCATCCTTTGCAATACAATGCATACTTCATGGTCAGACTGCATGCTGCACAGCCGGTTACTGTGCCGTTTTCGTCTTCATTCTACGCTCCTTGATAATTTTGTTTGAGCTGTAAAGCACCGAACATAAAAATAAAGTAGGTACTGAATCGTCAGTGAGCGTAATGACAGCAAAACGAACCTCCGAACAGCGTCATATATCAGATAAATCGATGAGAGCCAAAGGCTCAACAACATAATTACCTACCATTAATTACTGCCACCCCCATTCAATGAATGATTATGTCGTGTGTTTCCATGTGTCAGTGAGTGCGTCCATGTATGCAGAGATGCTCTCCGCTTTGGTTAGCTCACTAAATATGCTTTATATAGTGCCTGTAAAGCTACCGACTTTCATTGGTGAAAGATTTCCCAGTCGGTAGCGGGGTCCTACTCCTACCAGAGCATGGAAGACATCGCGGAGCGTGAATATATTCATCAGTGCTGCAGGTAATCCTGATTTTATGGACTCTCGAGCACCCTAAAATGGTCAAAGTACCCTTGAGTATTAATTTTATGAGCTACCCTGGGATCCATTCAATTGGATCGAATTGCTTAGTGATAATTACATAGGAAACTGTTGGAAATAGTTCATAATAGGCTGCATGCTAAGTTAAAGCTTGCAACAGCACGTGTTTTCGTTGTCCTGCCAGAACCAATCGCATATTCAAACACGTTGAGCATCCGAACGCCATTAATCCAACACGGGAGACTGGTTTCATGGACTCTCTCAAGGGCAATAAAATCCTAGATGGATCGGTGTCGCCACATATTCTGGATATGGGGACAGATGACGTTTGCATCGACCCCTTCCCTGCAACACCCTAGGCCTAATGTAATACTTCACCTAGTTTGGGGATGCTTCATCCCCTGCCCCGACATGATGACGCCCATGTCTATACGGTTCCGTGGCTACCGATTATCGAAATCGCAAGCTTCTTCACAAAACAAGGCTTAATATACACTGATTGAGATGGCTTGATGAGAAAAATTGATGACTCCATGGTTGCACAGACACGGGAAACTGGTGAATGGTCTCTCTCCTCTCGAGGTCGCTTTGCTGCCATTGCTGATGTCCAATGTGCCAAAGCTTTCCCGGTCTTCAACGTGTGCTTTGTCTCACTCCTCGCAAGCATTCAGACTACGCCCCGGGTGGCCCTCGGAAAGCTTTCACTCCAACCACCAAAATCGATTCAATGTCTGTTCACAAGTAATCACATGCTTTGTCCAACCACAAGAAATTGATTGATCAGCAACGCATACTACGACCTGAAGGGTCAGCCAGTACCTTGTCGGCACGGGTCAGCCAATTCCTTGGTAACATGGCGGTGTCCCTGGGGATTCGAGACCGGGGATCTTGTCGGGCTACTACCGGATCGGAGCAGTCAGGCAGCAGACTACTCCCAGCTGCAGGGGGCTTACGTTCTTCAATCGAGAACTTTTCGATTTCGACTTCGAATCGAGCCGGCAGCATTTGCCAGCCGGCAGCGCCGAACGACATCCGACCAGCTCGCACACCTCCAAAACATGTTTTGAAGAATCAACCAAACAGCCGGACCCGGAGCACACGCACCTGCGCCGATAAACAAAGGAGGGAAGGTCAGCCGACCCTGAAGCCAGCGACCCCCGGAGCGTGGAAACGCCAGTATCGCCACCAGCTGCAGAAAAACAAGAACGTCAAGAAGGCCCCAGGCGGCATCGAGAAAGGCATGGCCGCAGATAATTGCGAAATGAAGATGGCGTACTGCGGATCAGTCGACACACGAACTTTTTACGCGGAGTCTAGTGAATGGTCGCAACTCTCAGGGGCGGAGCAGAGAAATTACTACGAAGACCGGTGGACAGGAGGAAGGAGTAACACACGGACAAGGAGATAGCAGATCCACTCGAACAGCGAAGGCACAAAGATCATCGAGTCATGGAGGCAGATGTGATAGTTGTGCAGTGAAGTGCGAGACGGAGAAGTGGGTTGAAAAGTGACGGATGGTCGGAGAGAGACCACCATTTGACATGTCAGTGTCGTTTGTCTGTCATGCCTTCTTCCTTCCAGACCGTGCTGAACCGACCCTATTTATACTACAGCTACTGCCTCCTCAACTTCATTCCACTCGGCTGAAAGGAGCGACAGACACGTTTTATAGGGGGAACCAAATAGGCGAAATTCGGGGGAGGGGGTAGTGTGTCGTGTAAGAATGCATTCGAATAGGAATATGTGAAATAGCAAGTAGTGCAGGTATTAGGAGTGCGTATAGACATTAAGACATAAAGACATAAAAGATTGGTGCAACTATGAGCCACAAGGGCCCTTCTTGGTTGCACTCTGTACACTGAACCAGTTGCCCACCAAATATTTCAATCAGCCCTCCCTGTAATACTGAAAAGCAAGCCCTCTATTCTTATAATGATTGTCTATGCTGTTTTTAAAGATGTTCAATGTGCTGCTACTGACAATGTTTTCTGGCAGCTGGTTCCAGTGTTCTACTACCCTGCTGGTGAAGAAAGTCTGCCTTAACCTTGTTCTGCTGTGGTTAACTTTAATTTTGAATTTATGGCCTCTAATTGCATCATTTCTGTTCCATTCAAACATTTCCCCAAAGATATCCCCTGGGTATATCTTGGGGAACTATCTTGTGTATCTTGGGTATAGGTTATAATACAATGCGGTGTTGCAACCTACGCATGTAAATATATTAGATTAGGGATGAGAAATATGTGAGGGTATTAGCAGATACTTGTGGCAGCTATTCGGCATTGAATGGCAGGAGGGGCAGTGGAGAAGAGCTGGATACGAGTAAATATGGAATACAGCTTAGGCTAACATTCAGGAATAATAAACAAAAATCGGCTACTATAATCAAGCAGGAGGGGCCTCGGATCGGTGTGGCTCATGCAAGACGGGAATCACTCCATCTGAGAGCATATAAGCGCGCTGATAGCCATGGGTATGATATCCGCCATGCAGGTCCTTCGGGTTGCTGTGGTCGCGTAGGATCGCAACCGCACGAGCCGAGAGCACGTGTGTTGAGAATGTGCGTGCAACTATCCCTGCATTCTCCTCCTCTCCAACGCATTCGACCCTGACACTGGCAGGACTAAATCATTAGCACTATAGCCAAGGCACCCGTCGTGGCCCAGACTGGTTTGAAAATGAAAACCTTAGGGCAACTCGAGGGATACTCAGTTCAGGGATACTCAGCTTGGTGTTCAGCGGCGTAACTCTGAGTATCCGGCGAACGTGCATGCAAAATAGCAATTAGGTGAAATAGCGAGGCCGCTTAACGGCCGCAGCTAAGCGATCGTCCGTGGAGATCAGCGTAAATCGAGGATCACGTCAGAAGTACGACACAGCCAGACATGTGACGATAGCATAGTGGGTCCCTCGGCGACCGGGTGGTCGGGGGTAGAGTATTTATGTCCGCGGTTGATGGCGGACCGCTCCTCGGGAGCTGAGGGGCACGCGTCGCGCCTTTCGCTTGGATGGTCGCATCAGTGACCAATAGACAGACATGGATAGTGTTTTGTGTTCAAGATGGTGCGTTGTAATTGACCCTGTCCCGACGTTACAAGTGGTAATTAACCATGATCATTGGATGTTTGCCTGGAGTTAGTTGTTTAATATTAACACGCGCACGTCCGGGGAGCAGATATCTGCCGCCCCCTCCAGTTTTTCCTTATTTGCCGCTGAACTAATCAGATTACCAAGGCCAAACCTCGCATAGCTGTTCATTGATCTTTTCCTCATATCCTCATACATTTTTAACCCTGGGTTGTCTCAGGTTAGGTCACCAGGTCAGGCGAAGTGACCAAACTACACCCGGAGTTCTGGGTGGCATAACTTCCATAATAATTGGGCGATTGATTTCAAACTTATAACACGTCATGATCTCATCAGGGACCATAATATGCATATCGTTTTTTCGAAGCATTGACCTTAGGTCAGGTCGTGGTCATGGCTTCCCCATTATAGGGCTATGGTAAAATATACAAATGTTTCCTTGCTACATATTTGCGCTCGGAATGATCTCACAACGGTTGTGGCATGTAGATGGAAGCTATGCTCAATGTTGCCGCTGACATTTTTGCTCAGTGACCTCACCAAGGTCATCTGAGGTCACCTGAGATCACTACACATTTCTGCGCATTATATGGCACTGCATTGAGCTAGAAGGCTGAAATTGCCGTCATTGTGCTCGTATCGCACGACGTGTCGATTGATACATTACATGATCTCCCTAGGCGACTTCATGACCTTGGCCGGAGGTCATGACTTCATAACCTTGACTTGAGTTTCGGTTGACCTGACCTAAAATTACACCGCCTATTGTCGGTAGCGCATTTCAAAGACTGTCGAATAGCGTTCGCTGTTTGTTTCTATCTGTTACAGGTCCAGTTTCAATATCTGAGTCCCACCTGATCTGCTCGAGTTTGACCTGTGATGACCCAGTGACCTGAATGTTGACCTGAGCGAAAAAATGACCGAAACACTTTCGATAGAGCGCGTCACCAGCCATCCAACGCCGCTTTCCGTTTGTCGCTAGCTAGCATATTTCTAGAGATCGTGGGGGCAGACATCTGCCCCCCTCCCCCCCGGACATGCGAAGTTGGCGCAGACCTCCGCACGTGCGAGTGTTAGGTATATTTATAAGCACGGCAACTGATCTGCGAGCCGTCCTCTTATGGGCTAGATGTTCCCAAGTAAGAGTAATGAGAGTTCAAAACAGTCTAAATTGTCTGTAATATTAACATTGCTGTATATAGTCTGCGTCGGTGACATGCTTAACAGCGAAGGGGAGCAATGCAATGAACGCTTCTGAGGAATTAGCTCAAGTCAAGTAGTTCCGCTACGGGAGGCATCGTGGTTCGTCATTGAGACTGGCGGCTGGACAGTAGGACAGAGTAACAGAGTGAGCACTGCAAGGGGGGGCACTCGGTTTTTTTTTTGGGGGGCGGGGTGGGGGGCGCGGGGGGGTGACTGCCGGGGGTGGGGGGCGACCCTTTTTTTCGGCCCTGGTTTCCCCCCCTTTTTTTTTTTGAAATTTTACTTCACCAAATATAAAGCACACGTAATTAGCTCACCTCCATTATCTGTATGTGAGGAACAGATTACGCAGTTGTTCGGGAAATGCAAGGACGGGTATGTCATGTCGTAAGCCTCGGGGCTGAAAGGGTAGAGTCGGCTAGGCTACATAGACAGCCATAGGACGTAGGACGTACACAACCTGGTATAAATCCGTGGCCACCCGTTTGATACGTAGGGCTGGTCGCACGTTCCCAGCCAATAAGGCCCGGCCAGGCATCGACTCTCATAAGATTAGGTAGGTCGATCATTCACACCGGAGCGCTTGTGCAGGCCCTCGAAGCCAGTAAATGATCCACATCGTAACAGTTAAGCCTTATGCAGGCGAAGAACGCGACTAATAACGGCGAGGTCAACTATGATTGGCAGTGAATGATTTAAAGATTTGGCCTACATGGCCTTCAAGATAGAGCAATGGTCAGCCGATACCTGTACTTGTGCACCGCTGTGGAGAGATATCAAATTTGGCACCAAGCAAATCATTCATTAGACGAATGTCTTAATATTAATTAATAAGGATAGAATGAATAGGACGAATGAATGTAAGCGAATGATAAAAAAGAACGTGTATCGGGTAACTTCGAAGACCAGCAAAAACCGCATGTGGCTCAAGACAGGCACATATTTCGTACAGTACCTTTTACAAAAGCATACCACTAATTGCAGCAAAAAGCACCAACTGGGAAAAGCCATTCAAACTATCGAAAGACTAAGTACTCATTAATCAATAATACAATTTATCCATTCTAATTGATGGAGTGGCACTCACCTGCCTATATGGTGTTCCCAAAACTTTAAGCTCACACAACCTATAAATACGTGTAAGGAAGGGTAGTTCACACAATACCAAGCCGGTTAGAGTTGGGGCAATTGGTGGTGGAGGTTGTGGGGAACCAAATACAACACCAACACGCCAGAGATAAAAGCAAAGGATATATTCAGCCCGAGTTTGATTATGTTTTTCTTTCATAAAACCTGAGAGCTAATCGCAAACACAGCATCCCTCTCCAGACGCCCCACACCCCACCGACAGCAGAGACCCCCCCCCCCCACACACACACATACACCATCGACATCAGAGACCCTCAACCCCCTACACACACAAGCACATATGTCATGGTAAACGGACGAGTCCATTTGGCGATACCGCGTCGTGCCGGACAACGCCCAGTCAGAGCCGCAGACGTCATGGTAAACGGACGAGTCCACTTGGCGATACCGAGTCGTGCCGGACAACGCCCAGCCAGAGCCGGAGACGCCATGGTAAGCAGACGAGTCCACTTGGCGATACTGAGTCGTGCCGGACAACGCCGAGCCAGCTCGTAGCGAGCCGGACCGAACACTGGCCACGCGCGCGATTGACTAAATCAGGCGCAATTATTCCCCACTGATGAAGGCGCCGCGGACAAAGGTCGCATCCAATGCCGGCGGTCTTCGTGCTGGAAAAAGGCACCGCGCTGGCTCAGATTTCGCCAATTGTCCTGATGAGTTCAAAGTGCTGTGTCGGCCTGTCGGCGATATTGCAGCGGTCGGTGCGGTCGTCAGTGGCCTCGCTGGCCGGCGGCCGGTGTTCGGTGGAGCCTCAGCCTTCCACCACGTCCCGGCGGTTCTGAAGGCACGGAGCAGCCATGACTTCTGATCCAGCCAGGCGATGGCCGCAGGAACGGCCGAACCCAAACAAACGGGTATCGGAAGGGTGTGAATGGGTGAGCTCTCTGAGTCTGGCCGTCTCCTCGACGGCTCCAACGCCGCATTATCGACGTCACCTCATCAGCCAACCCCACACTGCTGACGTCACCTCATCAGCCAACCCCGCACTGGTGACATCACCTCATCAGCCAACCCACACTGGTGACGTCACCTCATCAGCCAACCCCACACTGCTGACGTCACCTCATCAGCCAACCCCACACTGCCGATGTCACTGCATCAGCTACTGTGTTGTCGGCACCCCACCAACCACGCTGCGTCCTACATCCTCGGCCCCGCTGTTGTCACCACACCCTCAGCCCCGCTGCCTCTGTTGTCAGCCCCGCTGCGTCCACATCCTCAGCTCCGCTGTTATCACCACATCCCCAGCCCCGCTGTCTCTGTTGTCAGCCCCGCTGCGTCCTACACCCTCAGCCCCACTGCTATCACCACACCCTCAGCCCCGCTGTCTCCGCTGTCAGCCTCGCTGCGTCCTGCACCCTCAGCCCCGCTGCGCCCTACACCCTCAGCCCCGCTGTTGTCACCACACCCTCAGCTCCGCTGTCTCTGCTGTGACCCCAGCTGCCGTCGGTACACTGTGGGCGGCGACCGTCGTTTGTCGGCAGTGACACATTCCGTCAGCGTGATGTCAGCCTTGGCTACACTTGGTTGGTGCCGTGACAGCTGCGCTGTCGCATTGGAAACCTGGTCGGCCGACTGATCCCAGCGGCTGCGCTGACTTTTCGGAGCTGGCGCGGCTGATGATTTGCGAGCCGAAGTTTGCCGACAAGACATGCCGGTGTCCATTTGGCGGCACTGATGTCGTTCCTGTCGCCTGCCGTCAGGTCGGTCGTCATCTGGAGTTGACGCTGGCGTGACCCTTCAGAGTCAGCGAGAGATGACTTGACAGCAGTGGTGGGATAGCGAGGAATGAAATGAAGCGAGGAAAACAAATGAAATAAAGGAGGAAAGATGGCAAACAACAACAAACAGCAGGGAAATACACGTGTGAAGAAAGGAACGTAAGAAAAAATGAAGAGACAAAGAGAAAGAAAGCAAGACAGAAAAAAAACGAAAGAGTGGGAAGCACCAAATCAGGGAAAACGCATTGAAACAGGTTATAAGAGTGCTGACCTCTGATGTTTTTCATTATTTTCTTCCACGAGTGACCAAATATGCGTACGATATTCACCTCACAGTTGTCTCCACGGTCCAGCAGTCGCCACGTGCTGTTCCAAATCACGTCGACCGTCGACATCTGTCGCGGCCCTGCTGTTCATCTGTCGCGGCTGTAGTGTTCATCTGCCGCGGCCATAGTGTTCATCTGCCGCGGCCGTAGTGTTCATCTGCCGCGGCTGTAGTGTTCAGCTGCCGCGGCCGTAGTGTTCATCTGCCGCGGCTGTAGTGTTCATCTGTCGCGGCTGTAGTGTTCATCTGCCGCGGCCGTAGTGTTCATCTGTCGCGGTCGTAGTGTTCATCTGTCGCGGCCGTAGTGTTCATCTGCCGCGGCCGTAGTGTTCATCTTCCGCGGCCGTAGTGTTCATCTGCCGCGGCCGTAGTGTTCATCTGCCCCGGCCGTAGTGTTCATCTGTCGCGGCTGTAGTGTTCATCTGTCGCGGCTGTAGTGTTCATCTGCCGCGGCTGTAGTGTTCATCTGTCGCGGTGGTAATATTCATCTGTCGCGGTCGTAGTGTTCATGTGCCGCGGCCGTAGTGTTCATCCGCCGCGGCCATAGTGTTCATCTTCCGCGGCCGTAGTGTTCATCTGCCGCGGCCGTAGTGTTCATCTGTCGCGGCCGTAGTGTTCATCTGCCGCGGCCTACTGTTCATGTTCAATCTGCCGCGGCCGTAGTGTTCATCTGCCGCGGCCGTAGTGTTCATCTGCCGCGGCCGTAGTGTTCATCTGCCGCGGCCGTAGTGTTCATCTGCCGCGGCCGTAGGTTCAGCTGCCGCGGCTGTAGTGTTCATCTGTCCGCGGCTGTAGTGTTCAGCTGCCGCGGCTGTAGTGTTCACTGCCGCGGCCGTAGTGTTCATCTGCCGCGGCTGTAGTGTTCATCTGCGCGGCCCTATGTTCATCTGCCGCGGCCGTAGTGTTCATCTGCCGCGGCTGTAGTGTTCAGCTGCCGCGGCCGTAGTGTTCATCTGCCGCGGCTGTAGTGTTCATCTGTCGCGGCCTAGTGTTCAGCTGCCGCGGCCGTAGTGTTCATCTGCCGCGGCTTGTCGCGGCCTAGTTCATCTGCCGCGGCCGTAGTGTTCATCTGCCGCGGCTGTAGTGTTCAGCTGCCGCGGCCGTAGTGTTCATCTGCCGCGGCTGTAGTGTTCATCTGCCGCGGCCGTAGTGTTCATCTGCCGCGGCCGTAGTGTTCATCTGCCGCGGCCGTAGTGTTCATCTGCCGCGGCTGTAGTGTTCATCTGCCGCGGCCGTAGTGTTCATCTGCCGCGGCCGTAGTGTTCATCTGTCGCGGCTGTAGTGTTCATCTGTCGCGGCCCTACTGTTCATCTGCCGCGGCCGTACTGTTCATCTGCCGCGGCCGTAGTGTTCATCTGTCGCGGTCGTAGTTTCCTGTCGGGTTCATCTGCCGCGGCCGTGTTCATCTGTCGCGGCCGTAGTGTTCATCTGCCGCGGCCGTAGTGTTCATCTGTGCTGCCGCGGCCGTAGTGTTCATCTGCCGCGGCGTGTTCCGCGGCCGTAGTGTTCATCTGCCGCGGCCGTAGTGTTCATCTGCCGCGGCCGTAGTGTTCATCTGCCGCGGCTGTAGTGTTCATCTGCCGCGGCCGTAGTGTTCATCTGTCGCGGCTTATGGTTCACTGCCGCGGCCGTAGTGTTCATCTGCCGCGGCCGTAGTGTTCATCTGCCGCGGCCGTAGTGTTCATCTGCCGCGGCCGTAGTGTTCATCTGCCGCGGCCGTAGTGTTCATCTGCCGCGGCCGTAGTGTTCATCTGTCGCGGCTGTAGTGTTCATCTGCCGCGGCCGTAGTGTTCATCTGCCGCGGCTGTAGTGTTCATCTGCCGCGGCTGTAGTGTTCATCTGCCGCGGCCGTAGTGTTCATCTGCCGCGGCCGTAGTGTTCATCTGCCGCGGCTGTAGTGTTCATCTGCCGCGGCCGTAGTGTTCATCTGCCGCGGCCGTAGTGTTCATCTGCCGCGGCCGTAGTGTTCATCTGCCGCGGCTGTAGTGTTCATCTGCCGCGGCCGTAGTGTTCATCTGCCGCGGCCGTAGTGTTCATCTGCCGCGGCCGTAGTGTTCATCTGCCGCGGCTGTAGTGTTCATCTGCCGCGGCCGTAGTGTTCATCTGCCGCGGCTGTAGTGTTCATCTGCCGCGGCTGTAGTGTTCATCTGCCGCGGCCGTAGTGTTCATCTGCCGCGGCCGTAGTGTTCATCTGCCGCGGCTGTAGTGTTCATCTGCCGCGGCCGTAGTGTTCATCTGCCGCGGCCGTAGTGTTCATCTGCCGCGGCCGTAGTGTTCATCTGCCGCGGCCGTAGTGTTCAGCTGCCGCGGCCGTAGTGTTCATCTGCCGCGGCCGTAGTGTTCATCTGCCGCGGCCGTAGTGTTCATCTGCCGCGGCCGTAGTGTTCATCTGTCGCGGCTGTAGTGTTCATCTGTCGTGGCCCTACTTTTCATCTGTCGCGGCCCTACTGTTCATCTGTCACGGTCGTAGTGTTCATCTTCCGCGGCCGTAGTGTTCATCTGCCGCGGCCGTGTGTTCATCTGCCGCGGCGTAGTGTTCATCTGCCGCGGTGTTCACTGCCGCGGCCGTAGTGTTCATCTGCCGCGGCCGTAGTGTTCATCTGCCGCGGCTGTAGTGTTCAGCTACCGCGGCCGTAGTGTTCATCTGCCGCGGCCGTAGTGTTCATCCGCCGCGGCCATAGTGTTCATCTTCCGCGGCCGTAGTGTTCATCTGCCGCGGCTGTAGTGTTCAGCTGCCGCGGCCGTAGTGTTCATCTGCCGCGGCCGTAGTGTTCATCTGCCGCGGCCGTAGTGTTCATCTGCCCCGGCTGTAGTGTTCAGCTACCGCGGCCGTAGTGTTCATCTGCCGCGGCTGTAGTGTTCATCTTCCGCGGCCGTAGTGTTCAGCTGCCGCGGCCGTAGTGTTCATCTGCCGCGGCCGTAGTGTTCATCTGCCGCGGCCGTAGTGTTCATCTGCCCCGGCTGTAGTGTTCAGCTACCGCGGCCGCGATGATCTCGCTATGCTCTTCACGGCATCGATCTGGCTTCGGTGGTACGCAGACCTCTCTAGACGGCTCCAGGCAGTTCCAGGAGACTCCAGGCAGCTCTAGGCGGCTCCAGACGGCTCCAGACGGCTCCAGACAGCCACTCCTGAGCTGGCTCATTGGGATCGGCGGGGCAATTGTGTGTGATCGATATTCACTCGCGTGTCAGCGGCATTGCAAGTTCTGAGTGTGGGCGGCTTAGTTGTGGGCGGGGGCGGCGTCGCTTGTGGACTGGGGGAGGGGAGTCAGTTGTGGGAGGGGGCGGCGTCACTTGTGGACTGGAGGGGAGGGTAGTCCGTTGTGGGCGGGAGGGTAGTCAGTTGTGGGCGGGCGGCGTCAGTTGTGGGCGGGGCGGTGTCGCTTGCGGACTGGAGAGGGGAGTCAGTTGTGAGCATGCGGCGTCAGTTGTGGACTGGGGCGGCGTCGCTTGTGGGCGGGAGGGGGAGTCAGTTGTGTGGGGGTGTCGTAAGTTGTGGGCGCGGGCGGCGTTGTTTTTGGACTGGAGGGGAGGGGAGTCAGTTGTGTGCTGGCGGCGTCAGTTGTATGCGAGGGAAACGTCAGGTGTGAACGAGGGCTGCGTCAGTTCTTAGCGGGGTCTGACCGTCAGTTGTGGGTGCAGACGGCGTCAGTTTTTTGCGAGAGCGACGTCAGTTGTGGACGGAGGCGGCATCATCCAGCATCAATGGTGGGTGGGGATCGGGCGGCATCGTCCAGTATCAGTGGTAGGCGGGGATGTGACGGCGTCAGCCAACATCAGTGGTGGGTGGGGATTGTGTCGCATCCGTCAGGGATGATGTCTTAAACCAGGGACAGGGACAAAAACTGATTACGAGAGTGCATCAGTTTCGCATGGATCAGTTCTTTTATTCATTTGCGTTGGGGGAATCTTGGCAAGGAGAACGTCGAGTTTACTGCACTGGAAATTAAGTCGAGTAGGTGTTCCCTCCAGTTATCATGTGATTGGAGGCCCGCACCACAACATAAATTGTGGACAGAGATGACGTCAGACAGCGTCAGACATGGGCGGCGTCAGCGCCAGTCATGGACAGCCATTGTCAGTCGTGGGCGGCGTCAGCGTCAGCTAGTGTCAGTCGTAGGCGGCGTCAGCGTGGGCAGCCATTGTCAGTCGTGGGCGGCGTCAGCGTCAGCTAGTGTCAGCCATGGGCGGCGTTAGTGTCAGCCAACGTGAGTCGTGGGTGGCGTCAGCATTAGCCAGTGTCAGCCATGGGCGGCGTCAGCGTCAGTCAACGTCAGTCGTGGGTGGCGTCAGTGTCAGCTAGTGTCAGCCATGGGCGTCGTCAGCGTCAGCCAGCGTCAGTCATGTGCGGAGAGTTATGCCAAATCCAGTATATCGCCAATGCAGCATCAATGCGCCGCCAGCGCCCCAGTCCAGTGTGTGAAGTGGCAAAGAAGAAGATCGTGACTGGTGTGTGGCAGTGAGTTTTGGTGGTGGACCGCTGGCGACACGCCGGATGACGTCGGATGACGCCGAATGACACCGGATCCGCGACCATTCCGCGGGCATGACTATGACCGAACGTGAACACGTCTGAATGATTCACACTGAAAGTAGCTGTGACAAACGTTTTCCTCACCGATACTGAGAGTAGCTGTGACAAAATGTCTGACTGACCGTTACTGAGAGTAGCTGTGACGAACGTTTTCCTCACCGGTGCTGAGAGTAGCTGTGACGAACGTTTTTCTCACCGGTATTGAGAGTAGCTGTAACAAAATGTCTGACAGGTACTCACAGTAATTGTGACAAAATATTTCCCTGACCAGTATTGAGAGTAGCCGTAGAAAAATATCTGCCTGGTCGGCACTGAGAGTAGCTGTAACAAAATGTCTGCCTGGCCGGCATTGAAAGTAGCTGTGACAAAATGTTTGACTGTCTGGTACTGAGAGTAGCTGCAGCTACTCTCAGTAGCTGTAGGAAAACGTTCGTCACATGTGACGAACGTTTTCCTCACCGGTACTGAGAGTAGCCGTGACAAAATGTTTGGCTGTTGCAGAGCATAGGCCATGGTCCTCTCACTGTGTGTGCAACCCTGACCGACTAATTACGCATGCTGGTTGAGCGTCGCTTGACTGGATATGGGGTAGACGTGCGCGATGGTTCATAGGGTACGGACTGGTAGTGCGCGGCGGTTGGTAGGATATGGGCTGGTGATGCGGGGTGATTGGTAGGATATGGGCTCGTGATGCGGGGTGATTGGTAGGATATGGGCTGGTGATGCGGGGTGATTGGTAGGATATGGGCTGGTGATGCGGGGTGATTGGTAGGATATGGGCTGGTGATGCGGGGTGATTGACGGGTCGGCGGCGGCCCCTGACGACTAGTGGGGTACAAAGCGTGGGATGTGTTCAGGGAGGTATGGGATGTGCTCTGTGAGGAGGACAATGAGGACAGTGTTAACAGCGTGTCTCCCGTGCCCACGGCACGTGGTGACGTATGGTGATCGGAGCCATATGTGGTGCATAACAGAGAGCTGCAACGCCGCGGAAAGAAACTATTTTAGCCAAACATCCGCTCTGCTTCAGTGTTAGTTCACTTTCAGGATGGATTATTTGGTTCCTTGAGTGCAAAGGATTGTGTGTGTAATTTCTTCCTTTTGCAATATCTTTCCTTCGTTGGTGTTATCGTTGCCGTTCTTCCTGTGCACCCATTCCCTTGGAAACATTTCAGTTTATACCACATTGGTACGTCCGAGGAATGCTTGGCGAGTATCTCAGGAATGCCTGATGTTTGTGCCTAGCTATTTGACCAATCCCTACACATGATTGACCAAACCACATCCACGCACAGCATGGCCATCCTCTGCCAACAGAAATGAATTGGAATATCTTAGCGTGATACAGTAAGCATTTTGTACCGGAAAAAACAGAAGACGTGCTCATGATCTGTAAAGTAAATAAGTGACTGCTTTCTCATTTTGCTGAAGTGTGGCCTACAATTACCATGCTCTTCTCGGTGTAAGTGTACGTTAAAAAAAAAATATTGCCTTCCCCCTCCCTCACCACAGACATAGCAAGAAATTATTCGACACCGGCAAGCTATCCCTCCTATTAGGATGTCATCAGGTGCTCTTGAATATCATCAAAACCACTGGCGCAAGTGAGGATCTCGAAGAGTAGCAGCCTTATTTATCCATTGAAGAAATGCTGTGTATGTGCAACGAAAGAAACCTCGCCCAAGATTTATCTGAGGGACATGATAAACTACTTTGAAAATGATAGTGACAAGAAACGAATAAAATGGAGTTGCATGTTAAAAATTGTTCAACATTGTATGCCAGGGCCCGCCCCTGGGTTTGGCTCCAGTTGCTGTTCAAAGTCGGTTAAACTGCACACACTGCCGACTAGCTCGGCGGCAGTGTTTCCAGCTGTCGATACTGCCGCTGACAGCTGAGCCTCAGCCCGTGCAATGTGGGCCGCAGCCTCCGCATCCAGCATCCCAAGATGCATTCCAGTAGCACTGCAATTTATCACATCTTATGACACGATAATTTATAACAACTGGCAAGTAATGTTCCTTCCATTCTTGGGAACAGTTGTATTGAAATTCGTGCTCCTAACGCATATCACAGCCAGCTTTACGCCAGCTAAGATTTGGGCCCGAGCCCGACCACGCCCCCGGTCCAGCTGGACTCTACCGTCAGCGTCACATCAGTTAAGATTTGGGCCCGAGCCCGACCACGCCCCGGTCCAGCTGGACTCTACCGTCAGCCCCACATCAGTTAAGATTTGGGCCCGAGCCCGACCACGCCCCGGTCCAGCTGAACTCTACCGTCAGCCCCACATCAGTTAAGATTTGGGCCCGAGCCCGACCACGCCCCGGTCCAGCTGAACTCTACCGTCAGCGTCACATCAGTTCACATTAGGACCCGAGCCCGACCACGCCTCGGTCCAGCTGAACTCTACCGTCAGCCCCACATCAGTTAAGATTTGGGCCCGAGCCCGACCACGCCCCGGTCCAGCTGGACTCTACCGTCAGCTCACACAGTTAAGATTTGGGCCCGAGCCCGACCACGCCTCGGTCCAGCTGAACTCTACCGTCAGCCCCACATCAGTTAAGATTTGGGCCCGAGCCCGACCACGCCCCGGTCCAGCTGGACTCTACCGTCAGCCCCACATCAGTTAAGATTTGGGTCCGAGGCCGACCACGCCCCGGTCCAGCTGAACTCTACCGTCAGCGTCACATCAGTTCACATTGGGACCCGAGCCAGACCACGCACGTCCCCAGTCCAGCTGAACGCTTGTCATCCTATTCGTTGACACCTGAGGGGTTTCTCTGGCGATGCGACGGCCACCACGATACAGTAATGATCCGCGAGGTAGTGTTTGCATTTTTGCTATTTGATGAACGGTTTTCTTCACTTGCCATAGGTAGACTAGACATGCGACGCGATGCAACGGTTTCCCGTCGTCACCAGAGCACCGTTATGCCCACATCGCCGGGAGACGACGCTCAGCAGCGCACAGTGTGATGAAGTTCGGCGTGCGGTGGCGTTGCAAGCATTCAGCGGAGCTGAAGAGCATGTAGGGAACAAAGAGCAGGCTCCTCATCACACCGAGTCAATAGTCTCGGCTCTCGGTCCGGCTCGGTGTCCCTATCTGTCCCGGGGTGTGCGGTCCCCAGTCCGGCTCGGTATCCCCATCTGTCCCGGGGTGTGCGGTCCCCAGTCCGGCTCGGTATTTCCGCCTCACCGGGCGTAGGATCCCGACCAGATGGCCTTAGCATTCCGTCTGTAGGCGGTCGCGCGCCTGGTTACAGCACACGTGCTGCGTTAACTTTGTACGTGCTCCGTGCGGAGCCAGCGGCGCTGTCTCGCGGGAGTTGGCTGACGTTGATGGGTGTTTGTTTTTGTCGGACTGGCATCGCCGGACATTGCCAGAAACCTGCGTACCGTCACAAAACCAATATATGCCTCCCCACACACCTGCGCGCACACACACGTATATACATACACACACACACACACACACACACACACACACACACACACACACACACACACACACACACACACACACACACACACACACACACACACACACACACACTTGCACACATATACACACACACATGCACTCACCCACACACTTCTACACACACCTACGCACACCTACATATACACATGCATACACATACATATACCTACACACATCTACACACATCTGCACACTACAAATGTGATTGGAAACAACCAGGAGTACGCTATAAACGGAGATGTTTTGTTGGTGACCAGCACAAAGTTGTGGCTCGACACCCCTATGGGTAGTCACACTACGGCTTGCGGAAGCTCTTTGGTATTTTTGTGGTGGCAAGTCTAAAGATGTGAGGTGACACCCCGAAGCGCAGTCACACTGGGTCCGGTGGAAGCTTTCTGTGGTATTCTGTGAGAAATTCACGGATGGACGGTAGCGTTCATGCTTGGCAGAAATTTCAATGTTAAACACTATGTTGACTTCAATGGAACATTAGCCTAGTGTCGCGGGGTCCCATGGTGAGTGTACCAGGCCATGTTCCACCAGCGGTGGTACATTAGGCCCGGTGCTGCGGGGTTCGATATTGAGTGCAACAGGCCATGCCCCACCAGCAACACCCCGTCCGGGGCCCCTGTCGCCGTCAGCGAAGCCACCACGCACCAGGTCCAATTAACACCAGCCCTTGTATGTGTGCGGCTGCCAAACAGACCAGGGCATGCTTCACTGCAGCGCTTGTAAGGCCGAGTGTGTGCCCGGCCGCCCGCCTATGAATGATGCACCGAGTGGGATTCGCCACTGGGCCGACGCGCACACTGGCTGGCAGCCGCGTAAGCTGACGGCACGCCTGCTGACCTCGTCAGCTGACGGCTCGCCTGCTGGCCGCCGCGTCAGCTGACGGCTCGCCTGCTGACCTCGTCAGCTGACGGCTCGCCTGCTGACCGCGTCAGCTGACGGCTCGCCTGCTGGCCGCCGCGTCAGCTGACGGCTCGCCTGCTGACCTCGTCAGCTGACGGCTCGCCTGCTGGCCGCGTCAGCTGACGGCTCGCCTGCTGGCCGCGTCAGCTGACGGCTCGCCTGCTGGCCGCGTCAGCTGACGGCACGCCTGCTGGTCGCGTCAGCTGACGGCTCGCCGCTGGCCGCCGCATCAGCTGACGGCTCGCCTGCTGGCCGCGTCAGCTGACGGCACGCCTGCTGGCCGCGTCAGCTGACGGCACGCCTGCTGGCCGCCACATCAGCTGACGGCACACCTGCTGGCCGCATCAGCTGACGGCTCGCCTGGTAGCCGCGTCAGCTGACGGCTCGCCTGCTGGCCACACCGCGAGCAGGCGTCCCCGACAACAGCCGCTTCACCGTGCCGCCACGCCGCCGCCAGGTCCGCTCTGGCGCGGGATGGCTCCAGGACGATCGTCGCGGCACCACTGCCCGCCGGCTTGAGGTCGCTTGCGGAGCGACGGCAGACGGCGTGTGCAGGCGGCAGCGCGGCGGCTGCCAGTGCCGCTGACGTGTCTCACGGCGCCCGCTCCCGTGTCGCCCCCCCCCCACCCCGTGTCACCCCCTCCCTTGTGTCGCCCCCACCTCCACCCCAGGCCAGCAGCAGGTCTGATTGGCTGGCAGTCGGCGGGCGGGCAGGCGGTGCGCCGTCCGTCCGGCGGCCGTCCGCCGCACGTCTCCACGCCTCCCAACGTCGCCCGCAGGACCGCTGTGCAGTCTCGACCGGGCCGTCCGGCTCCGCTGAAGGCTCTCCAGCCGGCGGGTCTCGGTTTATGTCGCCGTTTGACTGGCCGGTTGCCGTCGCTGGCCGGGACGGAGCTTGTTATCGGCAGGCGTTCATGGATGCACTCTTGCCAATAGGTTATGGTCGCAGGATGATGGGCACTAAATCAGAGTATAATTAATTTGTTACCGTGATTTTCGTCGAATGAGAAGGGCAAAGTAGCAAGCTTATCTAAACCTAATTAGAATAATTCGTAGCATTTATTGCTCCAGAAAATAATGCAGGGCATCTGTGCAGGCACTGGGGCATGTGTCCCATGTCGTGGAAAGGTGGCACGCCTCTGGCCGGGAAAATGTGCCCATTCAAGAATACTCGAGTGCACTCAAACCCCGCTGAACGATTTTTTTTAAAGATCAAGACGCCCCTCTGACCAAATGTGCCCCTCCCCATAAATCCATGGATCAGCCCTTATCCCGCACCATGCTAACGGTCCTAATGAGGATATTGGTAATTCCCTGTTCCAGTGACTGTAGTACTGCCAGCGCTACAGTTGTCTTGGCGCGCGCTACGGGTTCCTTGGAAGGGATGACGTGGGTGTGCGATAAGATAGAACGCCCTCGGATTCTGTTTTCTTTGTCCTTATGATCCCATAACAGCTTTATTTCTGGGAGATTTTATGGCCATGCATTCAGAAGAAAGTTAATTAACGTTGATTTCTTCTCGTGAGTTTTCAGAACCATTTATCATTATCCACATTGGAATTTTATGTGCTCAGGTATCCACATAGTGATTTGAAGTCCACCCACTCCCTATGAACAACAAGCGGAATAAAGCAAAGCAAAAATAAACACTTAACCCGTTCTGTCTCGGGGGTCTTCAATCGCTCCCCCTCTCAGGTTTTTCGCGGATAGCGGAGGAACGGTGCTCGGCAGCGCGTCTAAATTTGACATACCTTTTCCCACATCAATTTGACATGCTGATTCAAAATTTTTAGGTCAGCTCATTTAGGGTCAACGAGTTAGTCAAGGTCAAGTGAGGTCACCTCCAAAAAAGTTAAACCAGTCGTCACGCTTTAACGGATATAGATATCATAATGAAACTTTCAGCGTTTGCTTATCTTTACGAATGCAATAAAACGTACAAGTGGAATTTGTCTTCTTTTTCCGTTTTTGACTACATATAAATTTTACGTATTTGCCAAATTCCAGCTCAAGTACAACATTCTGGCTAAAGTAATTTTATAAGGGAAAGTTGACTTCCAACAACGTTTCTCAATCTGCTCTACCCATTGGAAAAGGAAAATTGCAGAAAACTTGAAAACTCAAAATTTTGAAATTTCACAAAAAACTGGGGGCAAAAAAATTATAGACCTGGTCGATTTCGCTGTCCCTTTCTCATTCCAAATATTTTTTATATATAAAATGAACTCCCCAGAGTCAAAAACATAATGTAAGTCGTGAAAAGTCGTGAAAATATAGCCCCCTGGTGACGTCACTTTTGGGGGAAAATTGTTTCGGAGGGTGGACCCGGACCCTACTCGTCGAGCGCTTTCCGATGACACCTCTTTCGTATTCGTGCGATGCTTAGTTTGGATTTTAGATGGGGGGCCTTCAAACGCCCTCCCCCTCCCGAGACGGGGTGTGAGGATTTGACCGGAAAGACGGCGCGGGTTAATGTAGCCTACGCGTGTCCTTAGAATAATCATGCAGTCTTCTATTTTTGGGACAAAGGCTGGGATTGGAAACCGCTCGAGATTCGGTGATGTCGTCAAAGCGTAATAAACGTACACGGTCTCGGTTTCCAGCACCATTCAACTGCTCGTGCCAGCAATACCAAGGAAATGATTGCATATTGAAAGGGATAATGTTCTGAGTGGCACTGAATCAACTGCGCGAGACACGTTCTCGGCTGTTTAAATAGAAGTGCATCATTCAGATTGACCTTACAAGTCCCACCCTGGACAGCATAGCGACAACAGGTTTGCATTCAGAGTGGTTGATCAATGATCGGCTGCCTTCCGGCTGCCTTCCGATGTGAGGAGTCCCTCATTGAATGCATTTATACATAGGGTGTGCAGGAAATTCAGGTTGGAGAATTCTGCCTTTGAGTCATAATTAAATGTGGAAGAGGTGATATTTATGCTAATGGTGTGCAATGTGCAGATCCCTTTAAGCAGACTTTCATAGGCAGACATTATTCATGGGGCATGGATGTGGAGAAGGCGGCATGCAATGTCAAGTGAATACTGCTAGATAAGTTGAGGTATATGGATACTTTGGACCGGGGTAGGGCATTGATTAGGGGTGTCGGCCACTCGCTCCACGCATGTTGCGCAAGATCGAGTGAATGCGGGTAGTATGCTGAGGTACATAGGTCGGTGGATTAGTATTGGTAGATGGGTAGGATGTTGGTGGATAGCTAGTTTATAATTTAAAATTTGGCACTGGTTCGAATGTTGAGTTTTTGTACAGGCTTATAGTATCTTCTCTTTTCAGGCTTAACACAGATGGCCTCTGTGGCTCTTATTTAAGTCTGAACACTTTATGACTTTATGAATTCAAGTCATCAAAGAAGCAGCACGATGACAGACCCGGAAAGGAATGCAGGCCAGGCAGTCTAGTAGTTGACTACGTTGGAATTATGTCTAGTCTTTGAAAACCCGTGATGTACCCACAACGCAAAACGTCACAACGCTGCATACGCATCGCTTGTGGAATAAGTATTGGGCAGTTTCGATTCTGTCTAGGTTCGTGTGGCGCACCGGAAAGGGCGTCACACGAACGCTCAGGGCGCTCAGTGATGGGGATCGCTGCTGCTAAATGCAATAGCAATACATTTGGTTGTAAAAGGTGTTTTCCTCGTAGTTTTTGCAAAGTAAGTATTGTAATGGTTCACATGAAGAATTTAAGCTCATATATGCTTGCATATTCATACTTTATTTGTCCACTAACAGAAATAAGCACGTCCTAAAACTAGTTTTCCACTAAAACCAAATTGTGATAAAGTCTGAAGTGCTCTAATTCGCGCATCGCCTTTGAGTGTGCTAATGTTTCAACATGAGTGTACTAATTCAAGTGGCCGAGAAAATCGCACTTTTGTTTTCGACTGGGAGGAGTTTTGTAGCCGAGACCGTTTCTTTGGCACTTTTTGAGAAGGTACCCACTCAAGAGGATGCACGTTTTGTACTCTCTCTCTCCCGTCACGTCGTTCAAACCATATTCGTTTCAGGCAAAAAAAACGCCTATGCAGAAAGCTTCCCATCGACCCATCGAAGCCATCGTTGCTCTTCAGGGGGATGCGTTTGAAAGAATTGCACAAAGGTGAGGATGCACCGACCGAAGTGTCCACGGATGCTCCCGGCACGTCGAACTGCGGACAAGTCATTAATGCCCTCGACCCAGGTGGGCAGCCGCCAGCATCCGACTGTGGCCCTCCGTTAAGGTGGCTTTACAGCGGAAGTTGGTCGCGTGTTCCGAACTGCCGTGTGCTCACGACTCCAGTCAGTTTGTAGTGGCTGGTGCAGCTGCGGCCCAAGCCGGGTTAGCTCCCGCCGGGCGGGGTGCCGTCCCTCGAAGTGCCCACATCGGGATACCATCCCCTGCTCGAAGTGCCCATCCTCGGGGTACCATCCTCGGGGTACCGTCCCTCGCTTGAGGTGCCCATGCTCGGGGTGCCATCCCTCGAAGTGCCCACCTCGGGGTGCCGTCCCTCAAAGTACCCGTCTTCGGGGTGTCATTCGGTGCTCCTGTTACTCATGGTGTTACCCCAGTGTCGGCCCGGCAGCCCCCAGCTATCTCCACGACGCTCCAGCCAACCAGCGCTGGGTTCGCCAAGTAGCAACGGCTGGATAATCTAAGGGTACTTTCCGTGCAGCCATCTGGTAACGGAACACGCGGATGTGCCACCCTCTGCCTGTGCCACTCTCCTCGATCGCCTCTGGCAGATCGGGAAGGGTGGCACAGGCCACATGCCTACCTGCGACCAACGCGATCAGATTAATATTTAATTGTGTCGTTTTAGGAGAGGGGTAGCCAGCGGGATACTGACGCACAAGCACTTCAATGCTTCCGCTACTCCGCGGTGCAATGCAAAACCGGGGTGGGGAAAGGGAATGGGGGAGGAGTTAGTTGATCCATTATCAAAATGATGCAACTCAATATTAACTACTGACGCCGTGTGTCGGGTGCTCATTATTTGCTGATGATGCAAACGAGGTGGCTCAATTTAAGCGCTCCAAATACTAGCAATTACGTCGCCTGTTGATGTAATTAAGGAGGAATTCATGTTGGACGGAGGTGTGACCCGAGGGCGAAACAAAGCGGTCGCGGAGGGTGGAGGCCGTACACGGGGGGGGGACGATAACGTGACGGAAGCCAAGGGACGGTACGTTGATGGCAGCTAGTCGGAGACGTCGGGGAGGATACGACGGCAATCCCACCCGCCCGCACTCTACCTACCCTAAGTTCCCACACCTGACTCCCTGGCGCGCGATCTTTTCACTCGTGTCCGCCGTCGTACCCCCGGCGGCGGTTGTATCTGGGCGCCCTAGGCCTTCAAGCAAGCCGACACCGAGGGTTACGGCCACTATCAGCTAACGCTGGGGAGTGGAAGGGAGGGAATGAACAGAGGACGAAGGTGATTGGCACCTAACGGATCGATTCGTAATCTAAAACTGTCGTATGTGAAAGAATGACCCATGAATTTTGATTTTGCTCTCATGAATATTTTACATTCCATAAATGCACAAACTTGCCAGGGATGCCACTGGCAAAATTCCATAAACAGTTTGACCTCCCGAGCTAAGGCTGAATTATCTGCCACTGTGCTGAACTGCAGCACAATTGAGTGTGATCTATCATCATCACTGCCCACGCGGCCAACCATGCGGCGATGACATCATCAAATGAGCCATCAGGCTCCATGCACCCATGCGAAGACGTTATCTCCCAATGGAGCTATGGAACAGTGGGCGTAGTGATAGTAGATGCGGGGCGTCCGCTATTGCGGGGTGACCCCTGTTCGAATGATAGGGAACGTCCAGATGGCCACTATATGTGACGATTAGCAAAACAATGTTGCACAGTGTCGTCCGAATTTCGGCGGGATTGTGCATTAAGCCGAAACAATGTTTTCGAATCTTCATGCAATGCATGTCCACCGAGAGAAGTCCTGAAAACCCCCGAGTGTCCGAATTCACTGCACTATCGTCGTTATTTGGTCATTTGGGCTTTAGGCCGCATCAACTACTGGAGACATGCAGCGCTTGGGCACCGACATTGTGAAGACAAGTGATCAGCTCAGGTCATGCACCAGAAGCTTTCCATTCAGCCAATGTTGCAGTATGATCATGAACTGAATCCAATATGCCAGTTAACCGGTATATCTCTTTATCGGCACCTGTATTCGGGTTACAATTCATATTATGCAAACGTATTAGGGATGGGTCAGGAGCCTACTTCTTTTAACCACGTCGGTCTCTGCCGTCTGAATTCTGAGAAGCTACTGCACCCTCATATGAGAGGCTCCTGTATTTTCACATGAGAAGTGCGTGCACCGTCACATGAAAAAGCTCCTGCACTCTCACATGAGAAGCTCCAGCTCCTTCGCATGCAACGATAGTACCGATTGTGACTAAACTCGCTTCTCGATAATATATCTCGCCTTCACAGGGCTTCCTTCCAGAAGGAAGTCTGAAAACTATTGGCAGGGCCAAATGCATGGAGGCAATGAGTGCTGGGAAGTTGGTTGGTGGGGTCCACCCCATAGAGTCCCATGTTAAGAATGCAAGCAGTCGGTGGGGCCAAGTCAAAGATGATTTGGTCCACGCCACACTAAAATGATAAGAAGCCCCACCACTGGCTTCCTTATTTGGCTAGGAATGTGGCTTGGACTTCCTATGGGCTAGGGCTAGCCCTAGCCCATAGCCCATAGCCCTAGCCCATTGGTGCATCCATAACTGCGTGTTTATGCATGAATGACCGCGTATTGGTACAGTCGGTCATCAAGTTATGTTACAACGTACCTTCACTATGACTGACCACTCGGAGCATGTCCTGCGTCGCTTCATGGAAATTATTGGCAGGGAATACTGCGCCGCATCACCATTAAGCGCTGCGTGACAGTATACCGACAACAGGCCGGTGTCCAACAACAGGAATTCGCGTTTGCGGTCGTCACTTGATCATTTTCCCTGTAGCAATGAAGTGAGCGACGCGGGCTTATGCTGTTCTTGCCTTGCATGGCTCAGTTCGACAAGAAGGAAAACAACACTGGCAGTTCAGGGGGACTTCGGAGGACTACCACAGGACTCCTATCGAAAAGAAACAATTGATCGCTTCGGATTTCGGACTTCGGCAACGCAGAATGAGATTTAAAGGCTGGAAGGAGCTTGGTTGCAAAGGGCATTGTGAAACAGGAGGATGTCAGGAGGATGATTATGATGTCGATGAAGCATTCTTTTGTCCCAAGCGAATGATGCTAGAATCCCCAATTTTTACAATTTGCTTGCTTAACGATGGATTTAATATTCAACTTCACAACTCGACTATTTACTTGTCTAAATTACACCCACTATTATATGCCTGTATTATACGTGTTTATACGCCTGTATAAACACGATGTACACGATGCTAGAAAAGGAATTTTGATGTCGATTTCTTCTTTTTTAAATACATGTTTCACGAGACCGGACGTCGCTTATAAAACATTTTTTTAGGACGATGAAGCAAAACTTCGTCTCAAGCAGTCGTTTAGTAAGATATTTCTCATACGGCCGTTTCTTTAACTGCGATGGATGGCAGCTTAACACTGCACTGATTAAGACTCTTAATCAAAGAAGTCATTAAATATACAAACAGCATGCAAGAGTGAATGATATATCGCTAAATGTAATTATATACGTAATATAATTGAAACTCCTTTCTGAATGATGCCGAGCGGGAGCGCAGAATAACACTTTCCACACTTATATTCTGCATCCTAGAATAGGCCATTGAACACGCAATGGTGTTTGTATGGCATGAAAAATGCAACTTTGCACATTTGAGCCGAATTACCCCGCCAATATACCTGACATGTGCTGGTCCGCATGACATATGCCATTTGTTGGCAATACCGTGAGCTGACCGCGGTTCCATGGCATGGGGTCGACCTGCTGAGTGAAAGCCTTCGAAGCTGCAGCGGATTGGCTGCTCATCCTGACGAATAGTTGCGTGTCTGTTTTTGGCGTGGGATAAGACTGATTTATCCCACGCCAGAAAGTACGATCACTTTTGGGTCGCGTCCGTTTGCAAATCCGTGTTCCATCGGTATTGGTTATTCGCATGTCAGGTGTTAATCGTACTGTGCAATGACCTTTATATTTTGCAGTGTCAGAGTGCAGTGACCTTTAGACAGTCCATTTGAAATTCATTCCGCACAACTGTACTGGCAGTAAAGCTGGAATACACATGAAATTAAAGTGAAATTCATCATGGTATAAAGCTATTGGACCAATCGTTACTGGACACATTTTATTTGAGCCACGAACCTGAGGCGAGCGGCTTAGATGTAATACTTAAATAAATCATGGTTTAATATCGTGACCCACATACGGCTTAGCTGATGTTTATTTACTGTGAGTGGCAAAATTCCTTAACCCAATTCCACAACCATTCATTAGGATGAAAAGCCAAACCGCTGGGGCTTCGAAGGCCTTCACTCAGCAGGTCAGCCTGAGGCCATAGAACTACAGTCAGCTAAAAGACGGCATTGCCAACAAGGGGCATGCATCTAGCGGGCCATCGTCTGTCAGATACATTAACCGGATAATTCAGTTGAAACGCACAAAATTCGTTTATCATACCGTCAAAGCACCATTGCATGCCAAATGGCCTATTCTAGGATGCAACATAATAGCGTGGTAAAAATGTCATTCTGCACTCTAGCTCGGCATCCCCCAGTAAGGTGTTTCAGACATATTCCATATTTAAATATGTTTTGCGACATCTCATTCATTCCTGCATGCTATTTGAATACTTCGTGATTTGCTATATTCAGAGCCTGAAGCAGCGAAGTGTTAAGTTGCCATCCATTAAAGTTAAGCAAACGACGGTAAGCGAAATACCTTACTAAAGTTGCGCTGGAGACGGAATTTTGCCGTTACGTTGTAAAAAGAAATGCTTTGCACTCTCGACGCTTGGTCTCGTACAATCTGTTTCTCCGATTTGACATCACAGTTCCTTTCCCAGCACAATTAGAAATACGTACTGTTGGCTCCGACTGCCTGTTTCGATTGGAAGGGAATACCGGCGTGATGAAAAATGTATTATACTACTGAATTATCAAACTATTTCGAAGAATGTAAAGAGTTTGTCATTACAACTGCTCATTATAAGACAGCATTACATTTATCAGATCGGTGTAGTATTTTTTGTTAGCGGTTACTTACCTTTCAACAAAATCCTTTCATAGTCTTTAGCCGCTCTCACAACACTCCAGCTGTTCAGAATAATGGTGGGCATTTTCAGCTTCGGCTGTTTCCATATTTGAAAAACCGTACTGTGCTTCAGCTTCAGTGATGATCCATGTGTCCATCGTCATACTGTTGTAATATTGTTGCGGAGTGAGACAATTTGGATGGGTGTAGAATGGTCGTTATAGGTAGTATTACATTTCAACTTCGAATGTTTCTATATAAGTACTCAGCAATTCAGTTTGGTACCTTTCTGAAGGACAAATAGAGGATCAAGGCATACAATCAAGTCACAATCAAAACAGCCTGCTCACTCCGGATTACGAACTGAATATCCCCTTTCATCGTCTCTTTCCTCTTAAGAGAGGTGCATCATCGAAACGTTCAAAATTTTACAAGTAACATTTCAGTCTTATAGGTAATATCACCTACTACCGGCATCCTACGTGTATTGTTCAACTATTACTTGCAGATAATAACATCCGCTATTTCCTTGCACGTCAACTAATAATTTGCATACTCGTTTTATGACATCCGAGCTGATTCGATTCCTCCCTCCATAGACGTTTGAATTGTCTTTCAACGTGCAGTAGTTCGTTGGCTGTTCGGTGTCGACCGTGACTCAGGAATCGAGCATTGACCAGTACATTGAGCAGTGCAATGCGTTGGCTTTTTCCAAGTAATTGATGTTGATGAAGGGGCTAAAAGCATTGAACCACGACAGTGGTGTAGGACAGTGTACTGCGACAACACGTGCTATTTACTAAGGGACGAAACCGGGTAGTATACAAAGCATAGAAAGTGGTGTAACACACACATACACCTCCACACAAACACCGTTGATGTATACATGCCATCTGATCTGCTAAACGATCCCGGTTCGTGCAAATGAGTTGGTCATTGTCCACGACAGTCTTCAAAAGTGCGGCACTGTAGTCGGTTCGGCTTCGGCCCAATGTAAATTTCCGGAATGCCGGTCGCACTATCGACTTCGTGTGGGCGTAGCATTCTAGAATGACTTTGGTTCTGAAAAGTGCATTCCACTTGCCCCATGGGGCGTTATTTATGCTGCCCATGCTTCAATCCAGCATGCTAAATGTGGCATTAAATGATGCTCCATCTTCAAGTTATTAAAAGTGGTTCCACACAAAGAACGACTGCTGAGTCCGTTGCATTTCGTGCTGAAGCAGTATAAATTAAAAACCTCTGATTGTAAAATAACTCTGGTGGTATCCGCTTGAACAAGTATGTGTGTTGATGTGGGTGACCGAGTATCGACGTCATCCTTTTTTATTCTTCATCAGATAGAGCACCGTTGTTCACGACCTCGACCTATTTGAACCAGGTGCACTGCAACATTTGGAGCCGCATTCGCCACTATTATCTCAATTCGGCATTTCGCGTTGCGTAGAGATTGCACCATGCTCTTCTTGTCAGAGTGGGGTTGAAACGTTTCCTTTTTTCCGATGATTCCAACTTCATTAAGGACACGTGTTCTGACAAACTGAAGTGCATTTATACCGTTGTGGATTTCCTGTCATAACTTATGCGGTAGCTCACACTGACCAAAACGTGCACTGTGAGTACGGGTTCTCTGAATCCGAGATGTGACTGCGGCCAGAGCTGTAGTACGCCCTTCCGCCTGTACTCAGGTCAGCTCCCGTGAGGAAGTGCCTTGTTTTTCTCCTAGTATGCCAATAAATATTTCACGCCTATCGTGTCAAGGTGAGCATTAGTTCCACATCTTCCCTTTTCAGATCCTTGTGTTCTTGCACATTCGCCATTCCGAACTTGAGGGACATGTAGAGGAATGGCAAACCTCTGGTACGATTGGTATTAACCGCTGAAATATCCCAGCGTCTCACTTCTCGCTGCACTTCGTGATCTATCAAGGGGGCTGCAGTTGCTGATTGGCTTCCAAAGTCATTCCCTGAGGGTTCCTTCAACTTTACTTTCAAAACATCGCTCATGTTTCTTAAAACTGCATAATCCATGATATCCGCAGCATTACATTTTCTCCTTTCGGCTGGTTATTGGAGTTTACGGGGCACAACGACTGCATCGGCCACACAGCGGCCCTTATCTCCTTTAGGGCGGCCGTCGGACTTTACGGGGCACGTCGATTGCATCGGCCATACAGAGTCTCTGCTTCCCGGTGACCATTCGCCAGCAATGAGGTCGTCGGTCAGAATCAATGAATACCATGATCGCATGGTTCGCATCGTATGGAAATGGTTCAGCAGTTTCACGGACACTACCGATTTATTTATTGTGTCTGCTCTGACCACTTCATCCTGTAGTGGCTGAGGACAGCGTCCATTTATGACAAGCAAAGTCAACACCGGACAAAAAACGCAAAACCACGAGGAAAACGCACAATAGGCTGATGCATCATGCCGGCAGTGGCAGTTTTCAAGGATCTATATGGAAGACATTGTCTAGATATTCATAGAACGACTATCATGCTACCCATTTTTTAAATGAAGATTGCATAAAGTATGTCACAAATCAAGGGCAGGTCGCGGGACTGTCATGGGGGATACTTTCTTGGAGGGTGCTTTCGGCTGAAGAATCCGTTGAAGCGGGAGAGGAGGCTATATTCGAGCCCTCTTGAACGAGTGCCTTTCACGGCCACGGGAGGCTATCATTCCATAGGAGGAGGGAGAGGAGATACACGCACCGAGTGCCCCACGTATCCGTCCCTACATCAAGCATACAATTTCCGAGCAAAATGTATCTTCCTTGTACCTGGCAAACTATTTGTTCCTAACAATTAACATGGATACAAGACGAAGCTTGTTTCGCGTTATCTACCTCGCTGACTAGAAAACAGCTAGATTTCGTGTTTGCTTTCATACTTAACGCTCAGGGCTAAGGGAGGTCGCGTGTTTGGAATGCAACCTGTTGCGTACGATAATTGAAAGCCAATATGCTTAAGACAATAATAAGCATACATAAGGCACGCAATTATTTTATTGTACGTAAGCGTGCGTTGCTATAAAGTTCATTGAAGCATGCCAATATTTCTTGTCTTACCCATCAGCTTTGTTAAAACCTGCATTTCAGTTAACAACACATTATCATGAGCACCGCATGCTGACTCAAACAAATCTGATTTAGTCGATGGAAATCGAAACCAGTACTCGGGTTGGTGCCCAGTAAGAAACATTACCTTGCCAACATGAAAATGTGCGGGTGAAAAGTACTCTATAGCCGTGGGGTGAAGCAGCGCCTCTGCAGGGCGCGGCATTCCGTGAACACGTTTGTAAGAGCGAAGACGACGCATCAAATTCACTTGAGAAAGCGAGGTTGAATTAAGTTACTGAGATATTTTGGTGCACTGTCCGAGGAAATAAATGTTCATTGAGTGTAAAGGCCGGGTGGAATGCGACCTGAGCTTCTGCTCAAACTGAACTTTGAAGCATAACTCATACCGAAGTGTGGGGCTACCCCCACACTTGGCGATATTTTGTGTTTGTGTGGAAGCGTGTAACCTCCGTCTTGACAGGCTCAGAGTCACCGCTAGCTTGCTGCACACGTCTCACAATTCCTTTCCCGTATTCGACGGTGCAAATCCGACGTCCAAGAGCGTGGTCACTGCCGGACAGCTCCGCACCCACAAACGTGCGCCATCGTGTCCCGAGTCAGACCGACCGCTCTGCCGCCAAGGTGACCCGACGTCACCTCCGGATGGCAGGGACACTCAGGAAGTGGCACCCGCGCACAAACAACGCTCGCCGCCGGACCGGCATAGTTCACGCCGCCGCCGCCAGAGCGCCCGCGCTTCCGGTCACCACCAGCGATCCCGCGTCGTCGCGCACCGCTGAGCACGGGCGGAGGCAGGCACGACACAGACTCCCTGCATGTGCAGGGAATCGCCAAAAGAATCAATCCACTCATAGATGAAGTCGTGTAAAATTGTCCAGTATTGAGCGTCAAGCTGCCGGATGATGTCAAGAGGTAACTAGGTGATTACGATCTTCATAGGTGACATCCGTGTGCACCGGAGCAGAAGGTGGTGTATATTCAGTGACGTTACGGAGAATTCCACCCCACCCCACCACCGCGGGAGAGAAAGGTGATGAAGGTGATAATGAAGCGTCCCGCCACCGCACCACGATACCTCGCGGTGCGGTGGCGAGGTATCGTGCAGTACTACCGCGTGACGTGACGTCAGGCCACATTTGGAATACTGCATCCAAGCTTGGTCTCCTAGCTCTGAAAAAGATTGTTGGCTTTTAGAGAGAGTACAAAAGAGGGCTACAAAAATGGTTAATGGCATAAGCAACCTGGCATATGAGGAAAGATTGAAGAAATTGAATATGTATTCACTTAGATATAGAAGGCTGAGAGGAGATCTCATCGAGGTCTTTAAATTTGTCCATGGTCTGGAGAGGGGATACCTTGGGGAAATGTTTGAATTTAACAGAAATGATGCAATTAGAGGTCATAAATTCAAAATTAAAGTTAACCACAGCAGAACAAGGTTAAGGCAAACTTTCTTCACCAACAGGGTAGTGGAACACTGGAACCAGCTGCCAGAAAACATTGTCAGTAGCAGCACATTGAACATCTTTAAAAACAGCATAGATAATCATTATAAGAATAGAGGGCTTGCTTTTCAGTATTACAGGGAGGGCTGATTGACAGATTTGGTGGGCAACTGGTTCAGTGTACAGAGTGCAACCAAGAAGGGCCCTTGTGGCTCATAGTTGCACTAATCTTTTATGTCTTTATGTCTTTATGACTGCGTATCGAGCTCTGATGTATCATCATTTAGAGCTGAAGTCCCGATCGCCTTCGTCCAGTGTTACTCCAAGGTGCTGGCACTGGCCGTGGCAAGCCGCGTCGGCTTGTGGGCCTGGGGCGTTCAGAAACAACCGCAAAAGAGGCCCCACTCCGCCCAGACGTAGACGTGCGGCGGACACCACTCTGCGTCCGGTGCAATTGTGCCCTGAGGACCTACGCATGAGACTACACAGGTCCAGGTCGCTGTGGCGTGCCACCTGTGCGAGTGGCACGCCACAGCGAGCACAGGTGTCTGTGCTGTCTGTCAAACGAGCCGACCCGACCTGACCACACTGGGCGACCTGCAGCAGTCGCAGCCTGCACTGCTGTGTCACTGTCACCGCCCGTGCATTGTCACTGCCGTATCGCTGTCACCCCCCCCCCCCTGTACTGTCACTGAAGCGCTGCCGTCACTGCCAGTACAGTGTTACTGCTCCTATACTGTCACTGCCACTGCCACTGCTATTACCACTGCCGCTGCCATGAACCGGCCGCGATCGGCCATCCAGCACTCGCCTGTCATAAGTAAAGGTGCCAGTCGTCGCGTGCCCTCTCCCGACGCCTGATGTATTTGGCGATCGTTTCTGGTCGCCGCAGGTTTGAAAATAAGCAGACGCTGAGGGCTACGGCCTGTATCAGGCAAATCTTGAAATATCACAATTCAAGAGCACGCCTGAATGTGAGTGGAGACATTAGGAGGGAAAACACTAACACAAATATTGTAACAGTTTCAAAAGTGTGACGTTCGGTTATGGCCGACCCGGGTCAGACCACTTAGATGACCTTTTGTACCATATACACGAGAGTAGACTCACCCGAGCTTCACCCGAGATCGTAAGCATGCCTCGAGGGCGCATTAACTGCTATGGCTGTACAACGCTTTATTTCAGGATATCCTTAAAACCAATTCTTTTCCAGCATAAGGCGCCATTACGAGTGTTGAGCGAGCGGGAGCAAGAGACCGGCGAGTTCTGGGCTTTCTGCTGCAGGCAGGAACAGACAGAACAGGGAACTGGGAGCGTGTAGCTCCCCCCCCCCCCTCCATGAGAAGTTGGGGCCCCTCCGGCCGGGAAATCCGCTGACTCCCCCCCCCCCCATGAGAAGTTGGCGCCCCTCCAGCCGGCAAATCCGCTCGTCTGGGAAGGATAAATACACCCCCTCTATTTTGTTTAGCCAGACGCCCTTCCGGCAGGAAAATAGCTGTGGAATTCGAAGGGTGCTGCTCTTGAGCTTTCCCGGACGAGCGCCTTTCCTTCCAAGTTGAAGGCATCGTTCTTATTGCGTACAACTCGTCCAACATCGTGGCTAGTTCAAAAATAACTAGAACCTATCTCGACGATTCAGTATAGTGCATTTAAGCTTGAAATACTTATTCTGCATTCGACAAAGCAATTCAGCTATGTGGTAAAAGTATCCAGAATGTTGCAAATGTGCAGTGAAAACCATTCTGACTCAGCCTAAACTGGCCGTACTATTTCGCCGACATCGTATTCACCACCCGGATACAGTATACTCACCTCAACTTTCATGCATTATGCGGCCGTGTCGTATTAGCATATGTGTCACGCCGTGTTACGGTCCTCACGTCTCCCAGCCATTCCGCCCCGTTTGTGTCGCATGCAGCCTTTCAGCACGGCGGACGGCTGGAAACTGACACCGCCGGGCGCGTAGGTCACGCGGCGGCATGACGTCACAAGGTTGGGTCCGCACCCAGCCGGCCGTGGCTGGGTGCGGAGTGGTCGGCAGGCCTTGGCCGCGACGCGATGTGCGTTGTGTCTGCCCGCGCGGGGAATGCCACCGCAAACCTCTTCTTTCAGCAAATATTGAGAATACATCAGGAGATGGAAATATGGTGGCGATGGTTGGTAAATCTTAGTAGAAGTTGAAATACTGTTTACAACGTGAAACAGCATTGAAAGTTTCACAAGATCGGAAGTGCCGCCGCGAACTTCTCACTTTAAGCAAGATTATGAAAACGTAATGAAGAATATTGAGATAACAAAGTTGGTAACATCGAAATTAGAAGCATATCTAACTTTTGGTGAAGAAATTAGGAAGAGAAACCCCGAAACCGAGATGTTCTTGCGGCTTCAAAAATGTGATAGTCGGTCCGGGCCAGGTCTTCCACTCAAGTGAACAACTGTATGTGCTATGTGCATGGGATACGACCCGATCGGGTTTCGCCCCCTGCTCGAAGTTGCATTCGTGGACACCGTGGTGCGGGATGTCCAGCTGGCTGATATCAGCTGACACCAGATTGTGCTGATCAACACGCACATCTGACTGACACAGTGAAATAGCCAGGTAGCATGTCTCATCGACATACGTCTCGTCCGACACACGTCTCATGCCAACACACTCCTTGTCAGACGTACGTATCATACCAGCACACGTCTCATACCAACATACTTCTCGTCCAACACACGTCTCGTCCGACAGTAGTCTCATACCAACACACGTGTCATGCCAACACACGTCTCATACCAACACACGTCTCATACCAACACACGTCTCATGCCAACACACGTCTCGTCCGACAGAAGTCTCATACCAACACACGTTTCATCCCAACACACGTCTCATACCAACACACGTCTCATGCCAACACACGTCTCATACCAACACACGTCTCATACCAACACACGTTTCATACCAACACACGTCTCATACCAACACACGTCTCATGCCAACACACGTCTCATACCAACACACGTCTCATACCAACACACGTCTTATACCAACACACGTCTCATACCAACACACGCCTCATGCCAACACACGTATCATACTAGCACAAGTTTCGTCTAGCTCATGTTTCGCCACCGTATCTTTACGTGCAAATTGTTTGTGATACTGGAGAGCAATGCATGTGTTGCACCTAGCATGTGCACAATGTATGTGTTGTACCCGTTATCGTTCCAAGTCACGTAAGCAGCGAAAGTCATCATCACGCAGTGAACAGGGCTCTGGTCTGTAGTAAGTGTAGCAGCGGACAAGCCTGGCGAAGACCACAGGCCACGCCTCCCCAACACGCCTTGATTGTACGGAAATGTTTGTATCAACTTCAAATCATATATTATGACACACATATTGCTTGAAATTCATTATCACATCGTACGCCGTGTACATCAGACCAGTTTTGTGGTGTTAAAAGGTTGCCTTCATTTTTTATAAGCTCGATTCGCTCTTCCCCACCCCATACACACACACATCACAAACCGATCTGCTGTATTCGCCAATGTACAGTGCGCACGATCCACCCTTCCGGCGGAGGAACAGCAGAGTGACAGAGTGTCCTGATCAGACCCAATATCTCCCGCATGTCTCGCGTCTGGCGGCTCGGCGACGGCCAAACTTTGTCCCACTATTTCTTCCCCAGACGTCGACGTTGTTTTTCTCGGCTGGAAAGTATATTGAATTAAATGCACACTGGTAACCCGTACGGGCGCGACAGTTCGAAATCGGATTGGGAACGGACGGCTCAAATGTCAATGTCAGAGGAAATGCCAGAGGCTGTCTTCGGTGTCGCTGCATCGAGCACACAGCCTGGTATCAGTATCGCAGCATCGAGCATACAGCCTGGTATCAGTATCGCAGCATCGAGCACACAGCCTGGTATCAGTATCGCAGCATCGAGCATACAGCCTGGTATCAGCATGGCAGCATCGAGCTCACGGTCTAATGCCAATATCGCAGCATCGAGCACACAGCCTGGTATCACTATTCAGCATCGAGTGCACAGCCCATTATCAGCGTCCCAGCATCGAGCACACAGCTTGATGCCAGTATCGCAGTATCGAGCATGCAGCTTGATGCCGGTAGCGCAGCATCGAGTACACAGCCTAATGTCAAAGTCGCAGTCGCAGGATCAATCACCAGACTGGACTCGGTGCTGCGGTATCACGAGCGGAGACAGACCAGAGTCGGCCGGCAGAGTCCAGACACCAGCCGGCGTCTGAGGTGGGCTCGGCTCTGTCCGACCTCGCATAACTCACTGGTGTGACCTTCACTGTAAACCAAATCTACCACCCATGGCTTAACAAGCCATTCACACGCTAGTGGCATGACATGCATCAAGTTACGTTGCAATGCTAAGGTTCGTTTAATGATGACAGACTTGTTATGAATAAGCACTGCATGGCCTGCACAGATATACTGGCATAGTTAATTAATCATGTCCGAAGCCATGCCATGTAAATAAGCAAGGCATGCATTCACCAAAAGAACAAATGCTTGCCAAGTGGGTTAACCAGCACCTACATTGTGCTGGTAAGGTCACATGCCAAATGACTAGGGTGTTACTTGCATGTATTAATGAACCAGTGTGGAACAAGCTTCTTACTTGAGTGATCAGTTCAGCTTTTAAGATATCATATGCCGGACGCATGCTAACTAACCACCGAATGATCCATTGACAAGCTATACACCACACATTCGCTTTCGACTCGTTTCGAAACTAGCGTGATGAACTTCTCAGTCCACCATCTTTGATTCAGTTTCGGAGTGAGGTGGAAGGTACTGCCAGTGCGAACCACAATGGGAAGCGGGGGTGTTGTTTTATATGTTTTTGGTGTTGCAAGTGCCCCCTCGATGTTGGCTTTGCCCCTCCCCAGATGTTTTGAACTTTTAACATGGGACCCCAAGGAGTTTGCCCGATAATCCATTTGTATTTCTTGCCCATTGCCTTCATGTATTTTGCCTCTCCAATAATTTTCGGAATCAACACACGTGATATTATTGCATTTTGAACGGCAAGTGATTAATTTTGGTGGAGCACTGCATGAGATATATTCAGCATCATTAAATAAGTGATACAGAATTAGCACGAGAACCAAAAATTTGAAAATTTGAATGGAAGATGACACCAAGAGGAAATTAATGTCTGCCCATCATACTTGAAGCTCAACCATGCACTCTCAGCTTTTGGTATGCACAATCAATGTGTATTCCTTTCTTAAGGACAAAATAAAATGCATATGCTTGACAAATGAGCATCCTATTGAATTTACCCTGTCTGGAGTCCCAACATCGTTCTATTCAATGTCATGGCTTTATGTCCCATATGGATTTTTTGGGTCCGATTTATGCTACACTCGAGCGTAAGTATAATTTTGAAACACTGAAGCAAAGCCTCAGCTGCCATGTTCCTTCACACTACGATATTTGGTATTATTATGCTTTAATATATTCACGAGACAAGTTTTACATACTTTTCTTTCATAATGCAAAGAAAATGGTTAGGGTTGGTTAGTGTAGGCAAGGTTAGTAAGTTTTTTATCCCAAATCCCAAAAGACGTGAGGGTTTATCCGGGGGGTATGTGAAGAGGGGGTATTCGAATGCTTGTGACATCATTCAATGAACGGCTCTGTCGCTTTCTCGGAATGGCCGAACCAATAATTGTACGGTGTTTACAGAGTGTAATAATTTACAAGCTATCCATATTTAAACATTTAAACAGCTTCTTTTAACCCGCGCCATCTCTCCGGTCCGATCCTCACATACCGTCTCGGGGGCGGATAGTAATCCCCCTCTAAAATCCAAACTAAACGTTCCATGAAAACGAAAAAGGTTTCATCGGAAAGCGCTCGACGAGTAGGGTCTGGATCAACCCCCCAAAATAATTTTCCCCAAAAGTGACGTCATCAGGGGGCTAGATTTCCACGACTTTGCCACGATTTCCACGATTCCACGATTCACGTTTGCCGCCAGCTCCAAGGTGGAAGGACGCGCACCCGAGCTCAGGTTTCCAGATAAGTCGCTGCAGAACAGGGCAGTACTCTAGTCTAAGCTGGGATAGGTGCTTAGCAATTACTTCTCTTATTATATTTCATTAGGTTTTATCTTATAAGCATTTTCGTAGCACACAAACTATACTATATTAACCTAGCGACGCCGCAGGACGCCATCTTGTATGCGCCAAAGGGAGGCCTCGTGGCTTCGGCGTGTTCTCGACTCTTCGATTTCTGTAGTAGGAGATATTACAAGTGTGTATATTTGATAAGTACATTAGACAACATTCATACTATCCTAACATACTTTATTTATTTTTGGTGTGCATAGTCTGTTTGGTGTTGAAGTTTAAGACAGTTTAATTAGTAGTAAGTTGGGGGTATTCATAAGTGCTGTGTGACTGTTCATTTTCTGTCTAGCCATAAGTGATATCAAAGGGATATTTATATAGTTGTCTACTTGTGTGGAAGACAATTAGATTAGACATCTTGTTTAGTTATTTAATTTATTTAAAAAACAAAACAAAACAAAAAAACAAACAATTGTTTAATAGTTTCTGCTTTTCTTGAGGCACTCAGATATTTAACACAGTATAGGAGGTAGCGATTTATAGTGAATGATAGTTAGCTTTTTGTCGGTTGTTTAGCAAGTTAATTTAGCAAGTTAATTTGAATCTAAATCTAGGCATAAGCTGCAGCGTTTAGGATGGTTTCGACCAGGATGCAGGCACTAGAGGAAGAAATTAGGACCCTTAAGGCAGAGGTTTCCAACCTCAAGGCTGCCCTTGTTGCACAGGGTAGGCAAGATAAAGCAACAAGGGGTCAATCCGTAGCAGGGACATCATATGCCCAGGTGGTCGCAGGCCACCAGGTAGCTGAGGTTTCCCCTACTGTGGAGGTGGTTGGGATCTCTCAAGAGGGAGTGTTAATAGTGTTAATAGTGAACAGAGGAGGGGTAGTTCTGGTAGGTCACAGGAGGGGAGTGGCATGAGGTCAGGGGGTGGAGGATTTAGAGACGCGAACCTAAGGAAAGGGTCAGTGAGTGGCAGGTGGCAGGTGGTAGGAGCGGGAGGAAGTGTAGCCGACCGGCCCAGCGGGCGGCATAGTAACAACAAATATGTTCCAGGCATTGGATGACTGCCCCCAGGATAGCAGTAGTAAGGAGTCAGTGCTGGTCATAGGAACTCTCGTGTGCGTCATTTAGAGCGGGTATTTTGTAAAGGTAGGAGGGACAGGAGGTGCATCACCAGGCCTGGTGCCAAGGTGAAGGACCGGACCTGCGGTGGCACAGGTCACCAGTGATCACCAGTTTGACACAGTCATAGTGCATGTAGGGTAAATAACATAGGTCATACTAGGAGCGAGGAGCTTCGCGGGAGTACAGGGCCCTTCTGGCCACCCTGAAGGGTACCAATAGAGTGCTGTAACAGGAATTTTGCCTAGGGCTAGAGCCTCCCGAGTGGAGCTCAGGGCACTGGCACAACACCAGGGTAGGAAAGCTCTGCCAGGAGCTAGGTTTTACATTTGTAGACGAGTGGAGCAGGTTTTATGCATCGTGGGACCTCTATCAGAGGATGGCCTGCATTTTCTGAGAAGGGGTCCATATGTTAGGCAAAGTAATGAGCATGTCCTTCAGGAAACTAGGAAATGGGGTGGGGAGGGATGAAATTGCATTGCCAACTCAGGAATATTCCAATAGTGTCAGCCAAGGCAATAGAACCTCAAAGTCTGCAAATAGGGACAGCAGCAACTCAAGGGGACAGAGTTATAGTTCATCTAGTGATAAAAACTCCTCAATATGAAAAAGCCAAAGGTGGTTATGGAGCATTTGTTAAGTGTATGATGTTTAATGCTCAGAGCATCCGTTCCAAATTTGATGAGTTCAAGTGTTATGTGCGAGGAGGAACCGGATTTTGTTTGCATTACGGAGGCATGGGTCAGTGAAGGATATTTTGGAGATAACTTACAGGACTATGAGATCCAGGGATACAATATGTTTCGTGCAATAGGGGTCCAGCAATGAAAGGGGGTGGTGTAATGCTCTATGTGAATAGCTTATTAAGTTCTCAAAAAGTAGCAGGTGGGGATAAAAATGTGTCTGTGGAGTCCATTTGGCTTGATGTCACTGTGGGAAAAGGCAACAGCAATACTCTTAGGATAGGAGCTTTCTACCGATCAGGAACCCTGCCACATTCTCAGCAACTGGAGCTTGACAAGGTGATTTGTGAGGAAATCAGTAGAAACTTTAAGAGGAAGTGCCTTATTCTCGGTGACTTTAATCTAAAAGGTTATGAAATGCTGGTGTTGGCTCCCCATCATGCAAAATGTTCAGGAAATGCCTTGAAGAGGACCTGTTCTTACACCAGTTTGTATCGGAACCTACCAGGCATGGTTCATTCTTGGACCTTGTATTCTCGGATTTAAGTGACTTGGTTCAAGACTTGACTGTAGGCGAAACTCTGGGAAAAAGTGACCATAACATAGTTAGATTCAAGGCACATGTAGGGAAATTATCAAGGATAATTTGGTAAAGGTTCCAAATTTCAACAGAGCAGACTTTAACGGCATGAGAGCGGCTTTAAGTGCCATCAGATGGGAAGAAGAATTCTCCAATTTAAATGCCTGTGAAATGTGGGAAAAGTTCAAATCTTACTTAAAGGAAACTCAGATTAGACATGTCCCCCAAACAAAGACGCAAAGAAGGGTAGGAAAGCCAGCATGGCTTACACCGACGTATAAAAGCAATTAGGGCTAAGAAAACTGCATTTAGAGTTTTTAAAGAAGCCTCAAATGTCATTAATCTAAAGGCGTATCAAAAAGCTAGAGACACTGTGAAGCAAAAAACCAGAGCAGCAAAGCGAGCAAAGGAACTGGATTTAGCTAGAAACTGTAATGGGGACAGTAAAAGTTCTTTAGTTTCTACAAGCTGAGTAAAGTTTCTAGCACAATTGGTCCACTGGAAGTAAACGGGACTACATTGGGTGAGGATAGTGAGATGGTTGAGGAGCTGAGCAAGCAGTTCAAATCAGTGTTTACATTGGAAGATATGACCAATCTGCCGACCGTACACCATAGTTCAGTTACATGGGATCTAACAATGATGTTGATTTCATTGGTAGTGATGTTGTTTACAATCATATCAGGAAAATAAAGCCAAATAAGGCAGCAGGACCTGATGATATTTATGCTAGGGTGTTGCGGGACGAAAAGGAACTGGCATTTCCACTTAGTATAATATTTTGTAGATCAGTTCACATAATGAAATTCCAACCGATTGGAAAGGGCAAATGTAGTTCCTATTTTCAAGAAAGGAGAGGGAAAGTGAAACTATAGGCCAATAAGTCGACTTTTCACGACTTACATTATGTTTTTGGCTTTGGGAGTTCATTTTTGGGGATATATGAAGAACAAAATTATCTGGAATGAGAAAAGGACAGCGAAATCGACCAGGGTCATACAATTATTTGGCCACCCAAAAATAAAGATTTTATTTTTGAAATTTCAAAATTTTGAGTTTTCAAGTTTTCTTTAATTTTCCCTTTCCAATGGGTAGAGCAGAACGAGAAACGTTGTTGGAAGTCAACTTTCCCTAACAAAAAATGTTTACTTTAGCCAAAATCTTCTATTTGAAATGCAATTGGCAAATATGCAAAATTTATATGTAATAAAAAACGAAAAAAAATCGACTCGTACCTTTTGTTGCATCCCTGAAGATAAGCAAACGCTGAAAGTTTCATTAAAATGTCCGTATCCGTTAAAGCGTGACGACTGGTTTAACTTTTTTGAAGGTGACCTCACTTGACCTTGACTAATTCGTTGACCCTAGATGATTGCTTAACAAATGGACCCCCTTCTCGGAGAAAAGGGGCAGCTTCAGGGCGCCGGTCATGTTGTGATCGTCGCTACTTGCCAAGGTCACTGGTGTGACCTTGGCAAGTGGCTTGAGGGCGCCGGTCATGTTGTGATCGCCGCCAGATTCGCATTGTCGGTATCGACCCGTGACTGTGCTGCAGGACCGCGCGGCCTGTGAAAGGTGCGCCCGCCAGTCGGACGGCTGGGCGTCGGGTGTCCAGTGTCGGGTGTCTAGTGCCGGGTGTCTAGTGCCCGGTGTCGGGTGTCCAGTGTCGGGTGTCCGGTGTCGGGTGTCCAGTGTCGGGTGTACAGTGTCAGGTGTACAGTGTCGGGTGTACAGTGTCGGGTGTCCAGTGTCTGGTGTACAGTGTCGGGTGTACAGTGTCAGGTGTCCAGTGTCGGGTGTCCAGTGTCGGGTGTCCAGTGTCGGGTGTCCAGTGTCGGGTGTACAGTGTCAGGTGTCCGGTGTCGGGTGTGCGGTGTCGGGTGTCCAGTGTCGGGTGTCCAGTGTCGGGTGTCCAGTGTCGGGTGTCCAGTGTCGGGTGTCCAGTGTCGGGTGTACAGTGTCGGGTGTCCGGTGTCGGGTGTCCAGTGTCGGGTGTCCGGTGTCGGGTGTCCGGTGTGGGGTGTACAGTGTCAGGTGTCCAATGTCGGGCGTCCGGTGTCGGGTGCCCAGTGTCGGGTGTCTAGTGTCGAGTGTACAGTGTCCGGTGTCGGGTGTCCAGTGTCGGGTGTGCGGTGTCGGGTGTCCAGTGTCGGGTGTCCAGTGTCGGGTGTCCGGTGTCGGGTGTCCAGTGTCGGGTGTCCGGTGTCGGGTGTCCAGTGTCGGGTGTCCAGTGTCGGGTGTCCGGTGTCGGGTGTCCAGTGTCGGGTGTCCGGTGCCAGGTGTCCAATGTTGAGTGGCAGACGTCAGGTGTCGGGCATTAAGTTTCGGGTGTCTAGTGCCCGGTGTTGGGTGTCCAGTGTCGGGTGTCTAGTGCCGGGTGTCTAGTGTCGGGTGTCTAGTGCCGGGTGTCTAGTGTCGGGTGTCTAGTGTCGGGTGTCTAGTGTCGGGTGTCTAGTGTCGGGTGTCGGGTGTCTAGTGTCGGGTGTCTAGTGTCGAGTGTCCGGTGTCTGGTGCCCAGTGTCTGGGTGTCCAGTGTCGGGTGTCCAGTGTCTGGTGTCCAGTGTCGGCTGTACAGTGTCAGGTGTCCAGTGTTGGGTGTCCAGTGTCGGATGTCCAGTGTCGGGTTCCAGTGTCTGGTGTCCAGTGTCGGGTGTCCAGTGTCGGGTGTCCAGTGTTGTGGGTCAGGTGTCAGGTGTCTGGCATTAAGTGTCGGGTGTCTAGTGTCCGGTGTCTGGTGTCCAGTGTCGGCTGTCTAGTGTCGGGTGTCCAGTGTCTGGTGTACAGTGTCGGGTGTCCAGTGTCGGGTGTACAGTGTCGGGTGTCCAGGTGTCGGGTGTCCAGTGTCGGGTGTACAGTGTCAGGTGTCCAGTGTCGGTGGTCCAGTGTCGGTGTCCAGTGTCAGGTGTCCAGTGTCGGGTGTCCAGTGTCGGGTGTCCAGTGTCGGGTGTCCGGTGTCCAGTGTTGTCCAGTGTCGGGTGTCCGGTGTCGGGTGTCCAGTGTCGGGTGTCCAGTGTCGGGTGTCCGGTGTCGGGTGTCCAGTGTCGGGTGTCCGGTGCCAGGTGTCCAATGTAGTGGCCCAGGTGTCGGGCTTAAGTTTCGGGTGTCCAGTGCCCGGTGTTGGGTGTCCAGTGTCGGGTGTCTAGTGCCGGTGTCTAGTGTCGGGTGTCCAGTGCCGGGTGTCTAGTGTCGGGTGTCCAGTGTCGGGTGTCTAGTGTCGGGTGTCCAGTGTCGGGTGTCGGGTGTCCAGTGTCGGGTGTCCAGTGTCGGGTGTCCAGTGTCGGGTGTCCAGTGTCGGGTGTCCAGTGTCGGGTGTCCAGTGTCGGATGTCAGGTGCCCGGTGTCTGGTGTCCAGTGTCGGCTGTACAGTGTCGGATGTACAGTGTCAGGTGTCCAGTGTCGGGTGTCCAGTGTCGGGTGTCCAGTGTCGGGTGTCCAGTGTCTGGTGTACAGTGTCGGATGTCCAGTGTCGGATGTTCAGTGTCGGCTATCGGGTGTCCAGTGTCGGGTGTCCAGTGTTGTGGGGCAGGTGTCAGGTGTCTGGCATTAAGTGTCGGGTGTCTAGTGTCCGGTGTCTGGTGTCCAGTGTCGGGTGTCTAGTGTTCGGTGTCTGGTGTCGGGTGTCCAGTGTCGGGTGTCCAGTGTCAGGTGTCGTGTCCAGTGTCGGGTGTCCGGTGCCAGTGTCCAATGTTGTCAGGTCAGGTGTCCGAGTGTCGGGTGTCTAGTGCCCGGTGTCGGTCTGTACAGTGTCGGGTGTCCAGTGTCGGGTGTCCAGTGTCGGGTGTACAGTGTCGGGTGTCCTGTGTCGGGTGTCCAGTGTCGGGTGTCCAGTGCCGGGTGTCAGTGCCGGGTGTCCAGTGTCGGGTGTCTAGTGTCCAGTGTCGGGTGTACAGTGTCGGGTGTCCAGTGTCGGGTGTCCAGTGTCGGGTGTCCAGTGTCGGGTGTCCAGTGTCAGGTGTCCAGTGTCAGGTGTTCCGTGTCGGGTGTCCAGTGTCGGATGTCAGGTGTCCGGTGTCTGGTGTCCAGTGTCGGCTGTACAGTGTCGGGTGTCCAGTGTCTGGTGTACAGTGTCGGGTGTACAGTGTCGGGTGTCCAGTGTCTGGTGTACAGTGTCGGGTGTACAGTGTCAGGTGTCCAGTGTCGGGTGTACAGTGTCGGGTGTACAGTGTCAGGTGTCCAGTGTCGGGTGTACAGTGTCGGGTGTCCAGTGTCGGGTGTCCAGTGTCGGGTGTCCAGTGTCAGGTGTCCAGTGTCAGGTGTTCCGTGTCGGGTGTCCAGTGTCGGATGTCAGGTGTCCAGGTGTACATGCGGGTGTCCAGTGTCAGCTGTACAGTGTCGGGTGTCCAGTGTCTGGTGTACAGTGTCGGGTGTACAGTGTCGGGTGTCCAGTGTCGGGTCTCCAGTGTCTGGTGTACAGTGTCGGGTGTACAGTGTCGGGTGTTCAGTGTCGGGTGTACAGTGTCAGGTGTCCAGTGTCGGGTGTCCAGCGTCGGACGCTGGGTATCACGTGCTGAATACTGGATGTCGAGTGTAGGATGTCGAGTGTCGGATGTCGAGTGTCGGGTGTCGAGTGTCCAGTGCCGATGGTCAGGTGTCCGGTGTCGGTTGCCGGATAGTCGAGTGTGTATCAGTTTATGCAAATGCTCCTCAAACGTGTTCTTCTCTTACTGCACACTGATCATCATGGTTTGCTCTATAGGTGTACGCAGGCTGCAATGCCTGTTTCGTCCGTCGGATCACTCTGAATGAGCATGATTTGTCACGATGATATATTTCTGATAATCCGGCATCCCTGTGTCGTTAGTCTTTTGGAATCCTTTTTTACTATGACGTGGATATTCGTTTATTTTTTCCAACATAAGGCATGCATATTTACATATTTACTTCTCCCCTATATCAGTTACAAGTGTGCCTCGAAATACTAGTACACGACACAACATTGATGCGAGAAATATGGACTGGCGAAACGTCGATGCATGTAATATCGCCACGCTAAATATCGACAAGCGTAATTTCGGCAAGCTAAATATGGACCGCAAAACGTCCACAGGCAGAAAATCGACACGCCAAATATCGATTCCGCAAAAATATCGACATAGAGAAAAATTGACGTCGGGAAAAAAATCGACACCCAAAATATCTGACACCACACAATATCGACTGACAAAATATTGACTTCCAAAATGTGGTCCGGGCACATTATCGTTTGACAAAACTGATATTAATCAATTATAAATTATCGGCTCAGAAAAGTCGAAATAAAAGACAACGACGATTTCTTCCTCCGAGACCCCTTCATCACCTTCCATCCCATGATTGTATGCAGGCATTCCTACGGTGAGCGACAAGCTGGATGTTGAACATCATCAAGTTTTCGTGATGGGATCTCACGCATGGTCGAAGTCAGTCAGAAATGCCTGGACGTTTTACAATGCCTCTCCACCGACATGAAGGAACAATATTTTCTCTTTCCAGTTTTATCTGCTATGCCGTAAGATGCTTTGCTTCGTGGAGCTTGTACGCTGGAATCTTTTCCATGCTAATAATTGAAACGTGACTGGATCCCATTTTTCCTCTAAAACTCTCTTCTCGTAATCGCTCAAGCTGACATATCAGTGATGTCATCGTTGCGCATCGAAGGCGCAGAGCTGTTTACGGGAAAAATGATGAATTTGTATGCAAAGCCTCACACGACCACATAGTTTTTCCAACACCAATAATTGTGATTTATTATCCTCAGGTGAAAGAAGTACCACCATTGGCATCTCAGACGAGACTTTGCATAGTATTCGCAGAAGACAGCGAACTTGAATTTGAATTCATTCTGTTCGTCCTAGAGAACAGGTATGGACTAAAAACTTAATTTATTCTATGATGTGCGTTTGTATATGTTCTAGCACTAATAATCATTATATTACGCATGCTAGTACCGGCATGTGCAACAATGGAGCAGTTATTGCAATAAAACTGATTCCTTGAGGTAAAATGGATTCCGTTTGCACCACGCAGACAACACTGGGTACATCGCGGTACAGTTGCCAATATGTGGTAAAAGGAACTGCGGATGATGAAAACGCAAACAGAAAATGCTAGTTTGCTCTGAGAAACATTGCGTCCACATGTTTCTCCGAATGTTGACAAGCTAGTAGCACAGCCGACTGTTGAACCTCCTATCAGTAATGCTGACCTAGGAACCCTCTTCAGGAACTGTCACTGACGTCGATCAGGGAAGCTCGTCACTTCCGCTGATCCAGGTACCTCCGTCAGTCCAGGCCCCCTGGACTATTCATTCATTGATTTTGGCTGGAAATATTTTAGATATTCGGGATAAAGCTTGAAATCTGGAATAAAAAATATGTTACGAAAGTGAGATGACAATAGAAACAGGCAACAACAAAAAAAACAACAACACTACCTGAAAATATTTCTGGTACGATAGAGCTTATCTGTGGAAACTCTTGTGAGGAAGCCTGAAGCAGCAGGATACCCAAGTAAGTACCAGAAGAGCTCCGGGACCGCCGAACGGATCCATGGCAAGGAAAACCTTGGGACAACTGGAGCCGTTCTGAAATAGTGAGGACTTTAAATTGCGAGTTAAGCCATCGGAACGACGTGTTTCTCAACAGTCGGCCGATGATAGTGGCGGACAATAATTGCAGTGCCTCTGAAGCGAGGAAAAGGGATACCGAACAGCTTTCTGGGCCCAATCACCCAGAGCTGTGATATGAAAAATGGATAAGTTGGCCCAATAGTATATAGATTGAACGTTAGAAACGAACGAATGCTGCTAGGTCAGCTTTCCTTTGTTAGGAGCTTTGCCACACCAAAGAATATTGTTTTCGTTGTGCTGTTGCGTTCATCCCACTGTCAACTGTCGGATATGACGTGCTTGCTTTATTGTCGGTTGCAGTTTGACGGCCCGTATTTCCATATTATCCAAAACCACAAGGCCGCGCATCGAACAACAAGCATAGAAGTCAACGGCGGTGAAGTTCCTTGCGCGACGCCTCGCACTACTTTCTAGATTTGCGGAATTATTCGCAGCGGCTGTGATGTTTGTATTTACCAGCCGGCAGAAATTCATCGAAAATTCCAGCTCCATAACGACACCATGTTTTCGATTATGCCGTCCTCAAGGGTGTATGCAAGTCCATCATATTGGGAAGATCACATCTAGACGGAATGTCCATACAAGGCTCACCGTTTGATGGTTAAAATGGCTAACAGCTGGTAGACAGCTCATCAGCTCAGCGGCTCATCCTGCTTTTAGGAGCATGACCATCATAAGGATACTAACTCTGACTAATTGATGAATGACGAACATCTGTCAAAAACTAATATGTATGTAATCTACCTGAGGTATAGCAAGAACTGCGAGCCAAGTTAGTTTTATCTTGTAGTTCAGCTGGTGAGGTGCATTCAACGAAGTCAGATATCACAAGGATTGCGTCACCAAGGTGCAAACCTCACAGAAGTGCGGATTATAATGCCCTTCACCTGCACCTATGGTATCGCATTACATGTCATGCTCTTGGCCGATATGTGTTCTGCGGTCTCTCCGTACCCTACACAGACATGATGTCATGTCTTCTTTACAGTGTAGCGGTGGGCAGAGGAACTCTGGCCGTCTGATGGAGCGAACAAGCCGGGCCCGTTTTTCACAGATGCCGGCCGAGAGGAGACCAGGGTCAATCTGCCTCCATCGATGCCACTATTTATCGTCCGAACGATGCTGAAGTGCATTAGAACTGTCGGAAGCGCAGACGGTCCCGCCGGTGCCGGCCAGAAGCCATGGGGACGAGCACGAGCTCAGAACGTGGAACGAGCACGAGCAGAAAATGTGGGACGAGCACGAGCAGAGAATGGGGGACGAGCACGAGCAGACAACGGGGGACGAGCACGAGAAGAGAACAGGGTCGAGCACGCTCTTGTCGCGCGGAGCGGTGAAAGCGCGCGAGCCGAGTAACGAGAAGGCGTGTGTCTGCCGTATCGAGTCGGATACAGCCTGGTAGTAGGGAACCAGGGGCGGATCCAGGAATTATCATCGGGAGCACACTGCCTCGAAGGGGCGCCTTCGGCCGATAAAAATTGTTGACCGGGGGAAGGGCGTTGCGCACTCGAGCATAGGGAATACGCCTCCCCCGCCACCTTCCATGGGCGGCACGTGTCCCCATTCCCCTCCCCTGTACCCGACCCTAGGAGTGGTTAGCCTTCAGAGTGTACCCTCCGAATAGCCATAGCTATTCTGAAGGCATATGAGATCAGGTGAGATGTCATCACACGCCACAGGAATACAAATTATACTGGAAACACGATGTGGAAAACAGCAAAGTGAAGCTGCGACACTTACAACGCATTACTATCGGGCACTCCCGCAGAGCACGCTTTGCGACCTGGCTGGCGGAGTTCTGAAGACCCTGTCCGTCGGCAGTCATGACAGATAGTCACATCGGGTGTGCCGTTAAGAATTAATGAAGGTGCAGCCTCACATCTGGAATTCAGAAACAGGATTCAATCTGACGTGTACTGGAAACTGCGCATCTAAACCAGCTTAATTTCGCACCATCCCAAGACCACCAGATTCGTATGGTAATAGTGACGCTAGCCACGCCAGACACGTCATGGCAATCAATTGCAAAGGGACATTTTCCCTCGCAATCGGGTGGCATACTGCAATTATCACACTTCGAGTCATACCCTTGCCACCGTGGGGTTTAATGCATGTTCACCAAATCAGAGGTCCATAGCCCTACGAACCATAACCAGAATAGCAAGGTTCCAACAAACTCCAGACGACTTGGGCAGGGGTAAATTTAAGGGCGTATATGATTCCAGGCAAGGCTCTGATTATATACGGAAAAGGCTCTGTTCAGCATACATCCGGATTTGCTAAGGCAACTCCAGCAAGCATTCTGATATGCTGAAAGATCCCACACCTGCACGAAGGGTGTGAGCAAGGAAATTGAGGCTCAAGTTCGGACCAGAAAACTTCGTTTGTTTATCAATTCATGTATCAATATTGGATTTGTCTCACGAATATATATGCTTACATTTTGTGGTCATGGTCCCACTTTAAAAAATACTGGTGATTACGCAAAAATACGCCTTCTAACCGCATTATCTCAATGCATAATGCTATATTTATACATGGTTATAATATAATGTTGCTGAGCAAAAGTACCTCAATTAGACTGTAAACGAATGCTAACGGTTTGGTTTTGGCCCATGGCAGTCTGGGTCAAAGTTCGAGGGTATATTGGCTAAATCCATCGGACATATGAACTTCATTCTCCCCATGCATTTGCAATTCGATATTGATATGCAGTTTAGTGGGATACCCTTGAGTTGAACCAGTTTTTATTTGAGCTAAGGCTTGGAGGAGGTTAGGTCAAATGCAAAGGGGTTGTTTATATACTTTTCAGGGGGCAAGTGTCTCCTCATTGCTAGCCTTGCTCTCCCTATGAAGTGTGCCCCCTCCCCAATCCATTTGGTCCCGTCCATTGCTTTCTTGCATTCAGCCCCCCCCAATAACTTACCAAAATTAACACCCGTGGTCACACGTACTCATACGTTTCATATCTTGTCACATCGGAATATTTCATGATAATCCGTGTCTAATGAAATGGTGCTGGATTCACTGAATGTCCACACTCAGGGGTTCAGGTGAAATTTGTAGAGCTATGGTGACTTGTGATGAGGTCAAGTGTAGCCTACGCTGAGTCTGCATTAATCTGCACTGACCTCATGCGTCACTGTCACTCATGCGCGGATATGCAAACATATTGCAGCTCTAACCGAATAGCCAGAGCAGGAATATCAAATTTTCAGTGTCGAAAGGAAAATGTAATCGCTTAATGACAGCATGCCCAGCGACCTGGGATGATCTCCTTTAACATTTCCGACGCCGGATATAGAGTTGATGACCGGGCAAGTACTGACAAATTGAAGGCCTCCTTTAGGTCTCGAGATACCTAAAAAGCGATGGGGCCTTAAGCCTTTCCCTCCTCTCCCCTCAAACCGATGCCCCACTAATCAGGTGGCGCCGAACAAAACCTAGCAAAAATAGTCGGTTCGTTGATGGTATGAAATCTCTCCACGTGGTATGACGAATGCGTTTGAGCGTCCTGTCAAACACCTTTCACTATATTTTGAATGCAATGGATTTGGCAAGAGCTCCAAAAAAGGAGCAGGGTGTTCCTGAACACTTTACAATCAATCTGCAAATGCTCCGAAAGCCGCGGCCCGAATCCAGAATATTTCGAAAGTCCCGGAATGATTTTTTTAATAAAAATAATTGAATGAACTTTAAGTTAAACCTTGCCGCATTGACCTTGTTCTTCGTGTACAACGGCCTTCACACATCCGCTGCCACCCGGCCGCGGAGTCGGCCTTGCCTGGAGTGTATCCTGCCGACGTCGCTGGCCACCAGTGGCAGTGACAGCACGCGCCATGGCATGGCCAGCGGTCGCTGATCACAGCGCACCCACACACCGTCTGGCGACACGCCCGTGAGCACCACGTGACACGCAAAACTTCCAGTCACGGGTCTAATCAATACACTCGTCATCACGCCAACTTTGACTGATGCCGCTCGGTGTATTGCGTGAACAACATTCCCTAGGCGAGTCCCATTTGGCCGATCAATAGCCTCACGACCCACAACGTGTCCACAAACGTACTTCGAATCCAACACGAGCACCTGAGGATGCAAGCACCTGCCAAAACTGCGGTGTAGCGGTCTGATGCGACCAAACATGATGCGATATTTCGAGCACGCATGTTTGCGGCACGAGCCCACACCATCTCCTTACACGACATACTTTCGCGACTGGATATGAACGAACGCCGCAGAGCGGTCATGTCAGCAGCCGTGGGGCACCAGTGGCTACGATACGGGTGTGAGTCGGGAGCCAATCGTCGACCAGCCGAACCCGGCTTGGCCTGAGCCACAGGAGGTGGCGTGTCGACGACAGGCCAATCCGTCCGAGGTCACTGCCGACCGCTCACGGTCGAGACCGCTGTTTCTGAGTCCGACCGAAAGCGGTTGAGACCGCTGTCTCTGAGTCCGACCGTGAGCGGTCGAGGCCGCTGTTCCTGAGTGCGACCGAGAGGGGTCGAGGCCGCTGTCTCTGAGTCAAACCAAGAGCGGCCGAGGCCGCTTTCTCTGAGTCAGACCATGAGCGGTCTAGACCGCTGTCTCTGAGTCCGACCCAGAGCGGCCGAGACCGCTGTCTCTGAGTCCGACCATGAGCGGCCGAGACCGCTGTCTCTGAGTCTGGCCGCTCACGGTCGAGACCACTGTATCTGAGTCCGACCCAGAGCAGTCTCGACCGCTGTCTCTGAGTCTGACCGCTCACGGTCGAGACCGCTGTCTCTGAATCCGACCGCGAGCGGCCGAGAACGCTTTCTCCGAGTCCGACCGTGACCAGTCAAGGCCCGCCGGCAACCACTCGATCGGCAACAGCTGGATCGGTGGAGGCCTGTTCAGAACAGCTGGACTGAAAGCTGCCGAGTCGTGAGCGGTTGTAGCGGGAGTGGCCGGTTGGGGGCAGCCGATCGGGAACAGCCGGATCGGCTGGTACCCAGACAGCCGGCGGCTACGGAATCGGGAGTAGGTTCGTAGCACATTCTTATCCAACCCCAAAAACCAATCTGAGATTTGTGCCACTGGACGGTCAGGTCATGAGTGACACCAAAGAAAGGGGTGAGGGCGAGCGAAGAATCGCCGAAGCTTTCTTCAAACTCAACGCTGCATCAGTAACGTTGCATGGAATTAATACTCACGCATCTTATCTTCCTAACCCTATCCAAAATCCACCGCTCCACTTGTCATTCACACGTCCTCCCTACTGCATCGAGGAGACTAGACCGTGCTACCACATCTGCGGGATAGTTCAACCCTCGGGAGTCCAAGTTGAATTGTATTGCACCAGAAGTTACACGTGTATTGCACCAGTAATCGCCGACGACCTGATGCCGACTCCGGTGGCGATGAGCTGGCTCCCAGCGAGACCATCTTCCAGCCACCACGTGACGACGCCATGTGCAGGATTGGATGGCCTGGTCAGCGCCTCCTGGATTCGGCGACCCTGTGAACTAGAGGTGGCAGATACCAAACATTTGGGGACCGAAGGGGGACCGGCCCGTCTCTTGGGACTAAGCCCGGTTGAGATCTGGTTAAATGAACTGAAGCGAGGTCAAAAGACCAGCTCCCTTTAAACATATAAGGTTGAGTATTGTTGCACGTAAGATGCGTTTTCTTTAATTAAGGCAATATAGGCAGGTCACATCATTTTCGAATGCCTCTTCCACTTCGAGAATGTGAATTGGAAGTAAACATCTTATCGACACTTCCTTTTTCAATTTTGTTCCATACTAATGCATATTTTGCCTACTTTGAACGCACGTATTTATGTACTTGAGGAATGGCCGTACATATGTATTAGACCATGTAAGAAATATAGGACACATAGGACAGATAGACATCATATTTATTGTAAAGTTTGTGTAGCGGCAGAGTGCCATCTGCTGGATATGTGCTTACCTTAACCCGCGCCGTCTGTCCAGTCAAATCCTCACACCCCGTCTCGGGGGGGGCGGTTGAAGACCCCACTCTAAAATCCAAACTAAGCATCGCACGGAAACGAAAGAGGTGTCATCGGAAAGCGCTCGACGAGTAGGGTCAGGGTCTACCCCTAAAAAAAATTCCCCCAAAAGTGTCATCACCAGGGGGGCTAGATTTTCACGACTTTACACGACTTACATTATGTTTTTTACTCTGGGGATATATGAAGAAACAAAATTTATTTGGAATGAGAAAAGGATAGCGAAATCGACCAGAGATATTTTTTTGGTCCCTAAAAAATAAAAATATTTATTTGACATTTCAAAATTTTGAGTTTTCAAGTTTTCTTTAATCCTCCTTTTCCAATGGGTAGAGCAGACCGAAAAACGTTGTTGGAAGTCAACTTGCCCTAATAAAAAATGCTTACTTTAGCCAGAATCTTGTGTTTGAACTGCAATATGGCAATTACGCAAAATTTATATGTAGTCAAAAAAGGGAAAAAAATAACAAATTCAACTCGTACGTTTTGTTGCATCCCTAAAGATAAGCAAACACTGAAAGTTTCATTAAAATGTCTGTATCCGTTAAAGCGTGACGACTGGTTAAACTTTTTTGGAGGTGACCTCTCTTGACCTTGAATAACTCGTTGTCCCTAGATGACCTGACCTAGAAATTTTGAATCAGCATGTCAAATTGATGTAGGAAAATGTATGCCAAATGTGGGTGCGCTATCGTGCGCCGTTCGTCTGCTATCTGCGAGAAAAAAAACCTGAGGGGGGCGGTTGAAGACCACCCCCCCCCCCCCCGAGACGGGACGGGTTAATGAAAGAATACGCTAAGTCGGCTTATGTGGCACCCGGTATAATCAGACAAGCAAGTGAGAAAAGGTGAGAGAAGCCGGCAAGCAAGGAATTTGGCGTACAGGCTGGTAGATAAATCCCATGCAGTGAGAACGTACATACATACATACGTACAGAAAGACAGACAGACATACCGACATACATGCATATATAATACCCGGAAGAATGTTTGGAGGGTCACAGTCTCAGGACAGGCTCCGCTCACCACCCGCGACATGAAAGCCAAGCAGAGGCTCGGCAACAATGCATCCAGAAACGAATTGGTCAGTGTGTCGGTGTAATGACAGGCAGGTCTGGTTATAAACACCATCAAACTGCCAAATATTTATACAAAGAGCGTCAATGGCCTCTTGCCTACCGCTTTGGGTTCCGCCGAGACAATTTCCACTGGCGCAGGAAACAGTTTCATCCTCAAGATCACCAGATCAACAGCAGCTTCATCCTCGGCATCAACAGGTCATCAACAAACCGATTGTCCCGGCACTGATTGGAAAACAGGTTGCGGAAGCTTGCCGCCCCGGTGACCGCATTGAGAAGCGACAGCCGCTCGTTCCGACAGGCAACGCTAAGCCCAGCAACACACGAGTGCCTGTTCTTCAATCGCTACTTTCAGCTGATCAAGATCTACCTGGGTGTTATGGCTCGCAGAGAGTGAGAGTCGGCACGAGAAAAAAACAGGATGTGGAGCTTGTTGTTGAGTCTCGCCGCCTCGCTCACCGCTGCCAAGCTGCTCACGGAGAGCAAAGCGGGAAAGGAAATAGAAAGATAGGAGATCGAAATAGGAAGAGGAGATAGAAATAGGAAGAGGAGACAGCAAGAGAGTAGAATAGAGTGGGGTGACAGTGGAAGAGGGGAGAGCAAGAGAGCAGACTAGGGTGAGGGGTGAGAGTGGGGAGGGGAGAGAAAGATAAAAGAGAAATGGAGAGAAAGTGCGTGTGTGTGTGTGTGTGTATGTGTAGCGTGTGAGAGAAAGAGGAAGAGTGAAGGACGGAGACATAATGTCCATCGAAGTCTAGATAGATTCGTGGATGAACAGCTAACTGGTGGAATCCAATACATAATCAATCTTTTTTTGTACACGTATTCGTAAATTAGAAGCACAAAAACATTCAGATTGGCCTGATGATTTATACCGATCAAAGACCTTTGAGAGACAAGCAGTGGTCTCAAGCCTCAGCATAATATTATCTTTTGGAGAAAGTGTGCCGATGTGTGCGGCGTGCTTGATTAGGTCCATTAGGCTTGTTGCTTGATTAGATCGTAATGGCCTATGTATGATGTTGGCCGTTATATAATGATATATTTCTTTTGATGGCTAATGTTGCAGCGGTGTTGATTTACGAAAAACAATTTGAAGGCCATCACGTGGAGGAAATTGAAGAACCAAAGTCGACAGAAGACGCAGGATGGGTGTCAATAGGATCGAATGCTAAAAACAGAAATTTTAGGGGTAGTGGCAATAATAGGGGAGCTTCAAGCTCCAATATGTACTAAATCGACACCAATGTCACCTATAGTCAAAATAGTGGGACTAATCAAATAATCTAGACAATGTGCAGCCTAAATACGGCAGGTCGCCGGATGAGATTTAGGTGAGACGAGACTGTAAATCAATCGCCAATGGCCATCATAGCATGCAGCCTCAATATCTGCGGCATGTGCTGAGGATGGCGCGCGGCAGATTCCGGCGGGCATCACTTACGCCGGCGCGGCCCAATCTCGGCGGGCCGGCCGCCGCGGCGATTTCGTTAGAGCATCGATTGTCGCGGCGCTGATTGGAAACCGGCGCTGAAAGGCCAGCGGCTCGACCATGGCACTGCGAAGCGGGAACTACGCTCACAGAAAGCCGGCACGGCATCTCCGTGCCTCCTTCAGCCGGTCCGGCTACTCCAGACCCGGCTGCTTGTCGATCTGTTGGAGGAAGGGTGCCGATGCGTGCAGAATGCCTGATTAGGTGCCTCTTAATGATGTTGGCCGCTTATCGAAATCAACGTGCAGGAAAATCGCAGCATATCGGCATGTGGCAATCTCAGGAACTGCATCAGTTGTCAAATTCTTCCTAACCATACGTAGTGAACGCTAGACATGTAGCCCGAACTGAATATGCTATTTCGCATTATATATAGCAACAAGATGAATTAGCTTGTAAAGCTGTTTTTATAGGCAGTGGCGTACACGCCAGATTTTTGTCCAGATGAGCCGAAATCTGAGGAATCCCTGCTACATGTATACATAGGGCTTCTACTTAAATGTATATATCGGAACCCTTTGAAAAAGTGTCCGAAATCCGAGCAGTTTTTTATATGCATATATGCATATATGCATATATATATATATATATATATATATATATATATATATATGTGTGTGTGTATATAAATATGCATATATATATATATATATATACATAAATGTGTATATATACATGCATATACACATATATATATAAATATATATATATATATATAATATATATAAATATATATATATATATACAATAAGTGGCACATAGAGAGAAACTATATTTCCACCACAAAGCACATCATCAACGTTTCGGCCACAGGCCCCCTTCAGGATGACATAACTGCCAAATTTAAAGACTTAAAAAATAACTTGAAGCACGCAATCATGCACTTCGATTCTTGTGTCCAAAACGTGACACGTATTGCAACCTCTCGCTGGGTTGACGAACCACATAACGACATTGTGAAATACTGCTGCGATGGCGAAAGGCAATATAATACAATACAAAAAACCATGGCTGGCTTTCGAGAAAGTCACATCCAATATCCTTCACATCATCATGTGTGTGTGTGTGTGTGTGTGTGTGTGTGTGTGTGTGTGTGTGTGTGTGTGTGTGTGTGTGTGTGTGTGTGTGTGTGTGTGTGTGTGTGTGTGTGTGCAGGTGTGGAACAAACTTCTACCTCGGGTCAGATTCCCGCTACACCTCCACCACATCGTCCCGCACCAGGTACGCTATCATGCTAGCAAGCTTGACAAATCCAGGTGAATTGTTGATGCAATCCTCGGTATCGATAAATGCGGCCTCAATAGCTTTCCTAAGTTTGTTCTTTAATTGGGTTATTTTAAAGGCACCGTCCCACCTTGGAAGGTGCCCCTCCTTCTCCCCATGAACAACCAGTGCGCTCGACACCCTGTGGTACGTAAGGTCAGCCCTGTGTTCCTGTACACGATGTTTAAGAGAATTCCCTGTCTCACCAATATAGGCCTTCCCACACTCACTGCATGGGATCCTGTATACCACAGAACGACGTCTGCTCCATATAGGTTTAGGTATCGGTGCCCTGGCTATTAAGGCCCTGATTTTACGTCCTGACGATTCAACTAACCTTATCCTACCCCCCATGAACTTGGACATTCCTGCCGCGGTGTGGGAAGGAGGGACCACAATAAACTGATTATTCCCCAATTCCCACGCCCTGCTACCCCTCCTGCGGATCTCTAGAGCCTTCCCCTTCAGTCCGACGAGTATGTCATGAGGGTGTTTTAGCCTTCTAAACGTATCCATCGGAGAGTTGATCTCCCCATTGAGGCGATCTAGGGAGCAAATCCTGTAGGCTCGCAGGAAGAAGCCTATGACAACCCCTCACTTTGACCTCATGGAATGACCTGAACAGAAATGTACTATATCGTTTCTATTTGTTGGCTTACGGTAGACACTAAAAAGTATTTCATCATCAGTCCTATCTAACAGTATGTCCAAAAATAGAAGTTTTCCGTTTCGTTCCATCTCAGCGGTGAATTATGTGTGTGGATTGACGTTGTTTAGTGTGTTCACGAGCGCATCAAGGTCAACATGTTGTGATTACATAGCAAAACAGTCATCGATATACCGGACCCAGAAACACTCGTTACCAACTATTCGGCGGAAGTAGTCAACCTCCAGCACCTCCATGAACAGGTTGGCTAATACCGCACTCAGTGGAGAGCCCATCGCCAAACCCTCTATCTGCCTAAACTCTACACCCTCGAACTCAAAAACACCGAATCCAACACAATGCTCAACTAGCTGTATGAAATATCTTCTCGGCAAGGGCAACAAGTCATTATCAGTCAAGTCCAGCACCCGTTTAACTGCGTCCATTGCCCCGGTAATCGGCACATGAGTAAACAACGATTTCACGTCCAAGCTGGCCATCTTCTTCCCCGAACAGATATCTGCTTCACTTTGTCCAAGAAGTCCTCTGAATTTTTGACATGACTGTCACTGATTACTCCTAGAGAGGCCAATAAAGGTTGTGCCAGCACCTTCGCAATACGATGTGGGGCACGATGTGGGGCACACACACACACACACACACACACACACACACACACACACACACACACACACACACACACACACACACACACACACACACACACACACACACACACACACACACACACACACACACACACACACACACACACACACACACACACACACACACACACACACACACACACACACACACACACACACACACACACACACACAAAAAAAAAAAAAAAAAAAAAAACAAAAAAAAAATGATGATGTGAATGATATTGGATGTGACTTTCTCGAAAGTCAGCCATGTTTTTTTGTATTGTATTACATTGCCTTTTGCTATCGAAGCAGTATTTCACAATGTCGCTATGTCATTCGTCAGCCCAGCGAGAGGTTGCAATACGTGTCACGTTTGGACACAAGAATTGAAGTGCATGATTACGTGCTTCAAGTTTTTTTATAAAGTTTTTTAATTTTGCAGTTATGTCATCCTGAAGGGGGCCTGTGGCCGAAACGTTGATGATGTGCTTTGTGGTGGAAATATAGTTTCTCTCTATGTGCCACTTATTGCATAATTTGTCAAGATATTATTCAATATATATATATATATATATATATATATCGTCTGTGCGATCCTTGTTCCTATGCCTACGTCTGTATTGCGGAACGCTAAGCTAAGTTTCAAGCATGCATATGGAAGTACTTTGCGTATTATAGGCAATTTAATGGTGGGTTTGTTCGCCGTCAGCTCGGGGGCCTTTCATGTTGGCTCCAGACCCCTCAGTTAGTCCGGGACCATTCCAACGATCCTGGGCCGCTTTGTCGACCTAGAAGCCCCACCACGTTGGCCCGGCCCACGGCCCTCATCATTTGCTCGCGGGCGCTCTCCGTTGCCTTGGGGCCCTATTCATCGGCCCAGGGTCCTCTCAGTTAGCCCGGGACACCCTTCGTCGGTGTAGGGGCCCTACACGTCACCCAAGGGGGCTCATGCGGACCCCCTGTGCCTACGCCTTGAGGGCCCCCTACAGGGGGCGGCTTCCTCCTTCGTCCCTCCCGTTCCTTGGCTACGTCATTCATTGAGGGAGGCCAGCATTTGGGGAGGGGGGAGAGGAGCGGAACGTGAAGGAACATCTTCACTCTCAAGTCGGATGGCTGATCACGCTCGAGCATCAGCAGGATTCCAGCATGCAACACCACGTTTGACGTATTTTCATGAGCAACACTCTCAAAATACGATGCGGTCCGTTCGATTCGTAACAAAGTTCTCCTCAACATGCAAGTAAAGATGCAAGATGGAAATTACTTCACAGGGTGGAATGGCATTCGGTACTGGGAAGTTGTCTTAAACCTTAAATGTTGAAATGATGTGTTTCGGCATGTGATATGTTTAACTCCATCGGTGTGACGCAACTTGTCTTACTGGCCAGGAAGCAATCACAAGCGCTCCATATTTCGACCGCTTTTCATATAAGGGCAGGGGGACGAGTAGTCTAGGGGTAAGTTGTCCGTCTCACAATCTAAAGGGCGTAGGTTCGAGCCTTGCCTGTCGCCACCCTTAGCCAGTGACCAATCGGCGTGAGAGATTTGCGACACTGCATGACTCAGCGATCGACGTGTCGTAAAGTCAATAACCACCACGACCATCATCCACGGGCAACTTAACATACAATTTGTCTCATAGATAGTGGAATTGGTGGCTGAGGTGAGGAATTGGTCTGAATTCCTCGTCCCTGAGAGTGTCCAATAACCCACCATTGTCACCGTTCACTTCACCTAAAATCAACGGCTTTTGATAATCGGGCGCTTCAGGTGTCTGAATGAGGCTAGACTGGATGTGTAACAAGAGCGGAGTGGCGGCAATCAACGTCGCTTGAAGCGAGCGCGTCCAGCGCCAGCCAGTAGCCTAAATACGGCCGCAGCGGCGGGCTCAGCGGCGGCCTCAGCGGCGGCCTCAGCGGCGGCCTCAGCGGCGGGCTCAGCGGCGGCCTCAGCGGCGGCCTCAGCGGCGGCCTCAGCGGCGGCCTCAGCGGCGGCCTCAGCGGCGGCCTCAGCGGCGGCCTCAGCGGCGGCCTCAGCGGCGGCCTCAGCGGCGGCCTCAGCGGCGGCCTCAGCGGCGGCCTCAGCGGCGGCCTCAGCGGCGGCCTCAGCGGCGGGCTCAGTGGCGGCCTCAGCGGCGGGCTCAGCGGCGGCCTCAGCGGCGGCCTCAGCGGCGGCCTCAGCGGCGGGCTCAGCGGCGGCCTCAGCGGCGGGCTCGGCGGAGGCCTCAGCGGCGGCCTCAGCGGCGGCCTCAGCGGCGGCCTCAGCGGCGGCCTCAGCGGCGGCCTCAGCGGCGGGCTCAGCGGCGGCCTCAGCGGCGGCTCAGCGGCGGCTCAGCGGCGGCCCAGCGGCGGGCTCAGCGGCGGCCTCAGCGGCGGCCGCAGCGGCGGGCTCAGCGGCGGCTCAGCGGCGGCCGCAGCGGCGGGCTCAGCGGTGGGCTCAGCGGCGGCCTCAGCGGCGGCCCAGCGGCGGCTCAGCGGCGGGCTCAGTGGCGGGCTCAGCGGCGGCCTCAGCGGCGGCCTCAGCAGCGGGCTCAGCGGCGGGCTCAGTGGCGGCCTCAGCGGCGGCTCAGCGGCGGCCTCAGCGGCGGCCTCAGCGGCGGGCTCAGCGGCGGCCTTAGCGGAGGGCTCGGCGGAGGCCGCAGCGGCGGGCTCGGCGGAGGCCGCAGCGGCGGGCTCGGCGGCTACCGGCAGATGCGAACACTGCTGGCCGGACTCGCTGGTCCCGGACTCGCTGGTCCCGGCCACGGCGACACCTGGCCAGTGGCGTACCGAGGAGAAGGAGGAAGTTCTCCCTGAGAGGCTTTGGCGCCCCCAAGAAACGCGCCGATGTCTGGAAAAAAATGCGCAGGGCCCCGTAAAAATAGCACTGTGCCCTCACCAGCCGGCACTTGATACTTGAACTTTGTTTTTGCAGCTTTGCTTTGCTTGAAACTTTGCTTTTGCAAGCCTCTGTGAGACCGCCCTGGTGGCGTGCTCTGATTATTTCCAGCCTGACCGCTGCTGGTGTAAAGTGATTTGGCTTCTCCCGGGCCTGTGCGTTGATTGTTGATATTGCATGAACAAGATACTTGTTAGAAGTCGCAACCACATTGCTTAACTTCCGGAAATACTACCCTCCTCTAGCCGCGGGACGTTCCGCCGCGCTTGCTGTCGGTTAGACTCCATGCTCCTACTTGCATATACTTGGTGGTGCCGCAATCAAAGCGCGAAAAATTAACAGTTCTAGGCAGTGGCGGATCCAGGGGAAGTGGGGTCATGCCTCCCCCTTGGGCCGGGCCCAAGGGCACTGTTGCACAAGCTGTGTTTTAACTTAGGCCGTGACGAAACACGCATTAAATTTTCCGTTCCGGGGGGACATTCGGGCAATCGAGGAGGGCCCGAGTGTTGACGATTGAACGGCCCCTTAGTCATGTGAGAGGCTCTGGGCTAACATTACGACCCTGTGCTGACGTGAAGCCCCCCGAGTCCGCCCGCACAGGGGCGTTTCACGCAGGGGGATCCAGGCTGATGGAGATGGCCCAGGGCCGATGAAGAGGTCCCCGGGTTGACGGAGAGTTCCCATGAGGAGGCGCCGCTGGCCCAGGTCCGGGCTAACGTGAAGGGCCTCTGGGCCGACGGAGAGTGTTCCGGGTCGGTGGAAGGTCCCCAGGCTGAAGGCGAGAGTCCTACCAGTAGAGAGGACCCCTGAGCCGACGAAGAGGGCCCTTCAGCCGACGGAGATGGTCAATGAGCCGACGGAGAGGGTTCCTAGCGACAGGAGAGGGCTCCGAGCAGATATGAAGGGTCCTTGGACCGAGGGGCGCACGCAGCATTTTCCTAGGAGAGCGCACACATTTGTCCATGTCTCCTGGTAGACTGGATCACCTTTGAGTGGCATAGGCCCCTTGACTACCCAGGAGCCATCGCCGTTGGCTTGGGGGCCATTTTCACTTGCTGAGGCCTCTCCGTCAAGTCCATTCCAATGACCTGGGATCCTCCAATCCCTCAGTGCAGTGTCTTTCATATCGGCTTTGATCCTTCGTCGGCCCAAGTGCCTTGCATGTCGGCTCGGGGCCCTCTCCGATGGTCCGATATCTTTCCCGATAACTAGGGGTCTCTCCGTCGGTTCAGGTGGCCCTTTCGCCACATCAGGGCCCCTCCCCGTTGGCTCATGGACACTTTTCACTGGCCGAGGTCCTCTGCGAGCCCGGGACCTTCCACGAATCTGGGATTCTCCTATCCATCCAGAATCCGTTTACTTTGACCCGGCCTGAGGCCCTCACCCTCTACCTATGGGTACTCTCCATCGACTTGGGGCCCTCTTCATCTATTCGGACCGTTTGCGTCAGTCCGGCGGCCTCTTAGTCGACCCAAGAATCCCTGGCATTTGCCCACTATGGCTCCTCGCATCGGCGCAGGGACCCTTCACATCGGCCGCTAGCTCCATCAAGCCTCTTGTTTTCTCAGGGGCCCTTCAGCTCACTCGGACCGCCAGCTCTCAAGAGGGGAAGAGGCCCCATCACATCTCAAGGCGCCTATTAGTTCCCAGCAGCCCCTGCAGGTCCAGAAGCTTTTTTTCGTGTTCGAAAATCGAAATTGGCCATTAGGTGATGGTCGCATTATGGACTATTTATCGAAGAATTGCTCAAAGGACTTTTTCTAGCGGTCTTTCCCCTATTGAACGGGTCCTTTCCGATACTATGAGAAGGCACGTGCCCCTTGCCCTTTGTGTGTGCCTGTGCCCGACGAAGGGAGCCTAAGGCAGAAGCGGTTTGGATTGACACAAAATATGCGATGCAAGCTGACGTGATGTCACGTAACTCACGAAGACGGACGCTAGCTATAGCACAATGCTTCCTTGCCTTGACGTTTTGGAGCCCCCCCCCCCCAGGTCAACACCAAAAGTAATGATATGGACATCAAACTTCTGGATTTCTCCCCCGTAGCCCTTGCAACCCTGGATCCGCCAATGATTCTTGGAGTAACAACGAACTTGGTGGTTTGGGTGTTTTAGAATTGCTGAATATTTACCCTCACCCTGAAAAACCTACGATCGGACGGATTTTTCCCTTCACAATACTGGCATATACTCCGATACTCCGGCGGCAGTCTCCGGCGCGCAAGAAGCAAACGCTAGTTGATATATGACGACCTTGGATTGAGGCCTTGTTAGCAAATATTAAATAAGTTTGTGGAATGGGGAGGCTCATTTTGTAAATACTGAAGTAAGTATATGGCTTTGTTTGATTTAAACCATATAGGTAGGATTTTGCCACTTCAACCTGGCCTCTGATAGCGGAAGTATCTGCATGGGTGGGATCTTGCACAGCCACTTGACAGGGAACCCCTGCTCGCACTCCAGCATGGGGCAGTTGCATATACATACTAGCTAAATCGATGAAGGTGAAGTTTTAGATCACTGTGAAGTGATATAGTTTTGACAGCATTGTGCTGAAGGGTATACGATACTAAAAATTGCATCCTTTGATAAATAAAGCATGAACTATTTTAGCATGATCAGCAGCCTATCTTGCTAACTAGTTCCAACATACATGCCAAAGAAACTGAGAAATGGCTCACAGAGTGCCAGCTTCCATTTCTTGGGCAAAAAATAATTAAATGGATTTGTATGTATTTTCAATCAATACTACAAGGTATGGCAAGCTCTTTGATGAGGTGTACCAGCTGTGGAGACAAAAAAGATCATCAAAACTGACTGGGAGTGCAAAAATCCACACCAGCAATATTAAATGCATGCCATGCACACTACTGGTGGAATGGTGTGGGTACTATTATTAGCATTGGATGTGCATAAAGTGTGTTGTAAATCACCCAATAAGTAAAATAAATGCACAACATACAGAAAACATGTAAGAGAATGAGGAGGTTACAGGCAAACACCTTTTCCACACAACCGCATGTTACATGTTGAACCAATACAAAACTGTGCATACAGCATGCTTATAGCTCCAACAAGCTCCTGCAATTTCTATGCCATTTTTTCAAATCACACACACTGAAATTAATTTGGCAACAGGGTTTTTTTTGCACAGTAAACAAATTTGGCAGCTGTCAACAAAGATAAACATAGTACATTTTTCTGTACTTTTAGGATTTTCTTCAATTGTCTTGAATATTCTCTTGTGATTTTTTGTGATGCATCAGCAGACAATTTGCCAGATTTTTTTTCTTCAGGTATCAGTTGAGTATCAGCCCATCTGCACCTGGCACCTGTCCCAGCACCAATGATATCTTGTTGAAAGTGCTATGCTTTGCAGTCTGTGTTTTGACATGATCACCAGTGACTGCCTCTTTTTGTATATGTTGCAAGCCAACACCCACCATCTGGAGTCACCATTTGTCAACCTATTGCTGTGAAGTATGACACTTGATGGGATCTCATCAGTGTGGGGAGGGTAGCCAGTAGTGAGGTTGGTGCAGCTGTGGTGTGTGCAGGCCAGGGTTAAATTATTCAGGAAATAGTGTGGAATATACCACTTATCGAACACTCAATAGACATCCTCAAAAAGTATTGACATCCTGCCCCTTGACTGGGGCTTATGAAGTCTTCATGTCTCCTATCTAACGATCTCACAAGTATCATGTCAATGCTCTTGATAAGGAATGGTAATACAAGAATATTTTGCAAGCAATTTCAGGTAAAGGGATTATCTATGTGATATGGCAAACAATGCAAGTGTATTTCATAGGATTATTCTCCCTATCCCGAATATAGCTCTTCCTAAATTGTGAAACTCAGAACAAATAATAAAGGTGCAGTCATCAATACCTGCACCATTGGCTCAAATTTGAGACTGAAAGACACGAAAGGAATTTTAAATGACACCAATTCCATGGAAAATTTGTCATCCTGTTGTGCTCATTTCGACATCTCACACCTAACGAAAAACCATTATTTTAACCCTGGTGCAGGCACACACCACTCACATCCATTGACATCCACTAACAATTTGCACACAACTTGAGAAATCACAGAAGATAATCACATCACATTGAGAAGCCTACACAAATATACAGGGTGTGCCACATTTGTTTCGGTTGATAGCTGCCAAATGTGTGTATAGTAGGGAGTGAGACACCAATACAAATGCTTGCATGTCAATCTTGGTCATCAGGCATTACGTTCTGTGATGGATTCTCTCATTAATGTTGCACATAATGCCTTGTTTCTTTGTAATCTGGTATGGAAGGCACATGGTGTGCAATTTTACACACTTCCCTGGAAATTGAAATACATATGATTGAGACAGTGAGAGGAACTTTGAATTAGACAACAGACCAATATAAAGTGTTTATCACACATAAAAACTCTAACAAGGCACTTTCAAATTCAGTGCCAAAACTGGTCTTGCTACACCATTTTAGCTGGCTTGCCTTGCTTTTCTCAACACAGGCTAAAATTGCTACATAAGTTGAGGTTGTGACAGGTGTTGGGTGTACCACAGGAGCTGGGCTTGCTATTAGAAGCTAGGGAAAGTGTGATGACAGTAGTTGCGATTGCTGCCCCTCGCCAATCTTCCTATACCCAGGAGGTGGTCAGCAACACTTCAATAATACACTGCATTATATTCCCAGGTGATCATGGATACTGATGGAAGCTTGAGCACCCTTGGCCTGATGCAGCCTGAAGTCATTTCTGAAGATCTGCTCAGGGAGGTTATTAGCCAGGTACCAATAGGTAGCTACTTTAGTAGTTTTTAGCATCAACCCTGTTTTGAGTATGCATGTTGAGATTCTGAGTATCCATGTTTACTTAGTATCCATGTTTACTTAGTGTAGCAATTGTTTTGGCAGCACAGTTATTGTGTTTATAAATCATTTGTTATCACTAGGTGCATTCTATTATATTTTGGTCATGGATATTCTGGTTTTCAAGATCTGTTTTTGGTTTCTGTGCAGTGACCATATATGTAAGCTTAAAGGCATGGAGCATGTTAGGATAATCCATCTCTGATCTTATCTCACAACATAGTCTGGCATAATGAATAGAGTTGTGTTTTAGACATTGCAGATGATTTGTTTGTCCTTGTTTGGTTCAAGTGTGTTTGCTAACAACAGAGGAAAATTAAATTAATATGCTGTGGTGTGATTATGATGATGCATATATTTATTCTTCTGGTAGATGTATGAGAACAGTGCTAGTGTATACCCTGGCCATTTTTCATCATGTCTGGTATGTTTTTTTTGTTCTATGTTTTATGTTCTTTTCTAACAGTCTATTTTGGCAACATTTTCCAGCAACTGTTCTTTTGCTGGAGCATTATGGAAGCACCTTTAGTGTGAATCATGGGGTAAAATTATGGTAACAGATTGTCATCCATATTCCAGCATGCACTTATTATTAAGCACATGCTGCACTTACATATTTTACTATTTTGGTTCTACTCGGTTCCCATCTTGTATCGTAGCATTAATGGGTGGTACTAGGGCACTGTGCAATGGCATCTTAGCACCACCTAACTTTTGAAATGTAACATTAGGCCTATGGGAATATGGGGATTTGCACACCAATGTGAAGCTGCGACGTGATGGCAAACTGAAAAACTCCACTAGTCCGACAATGCTACTGCATTCCCCTACTGACGACCCTTGGCTGCTGCATCTGGTTTGAACCCTCTGCCTCTGTGTCCAGTCTGCTGTTTCTATCACTGTATCCAGTCTAATCCCTCTGCACTATGTCTAGTCTGATCTCTACATTGCTGTGTCTAATCTGACCTCTCCACTACTGTGTCTAGTCTGACCTCTGTCACTGTATCCAGTCTGACCCATCTGCCACTGTGGGTCAGTCTGCTCTCTCTGCACCTGTGTCCAGTCTGACCCTGCCACCACTCTGTCCAGTCTGACCCTGCCACCACTGTGTCCAGTCTGACCCTGCCGCCCCTGTGTCCAGTCTGACCCTGCCGCCCCTGTGTCCAGTCTGACCCTGCCACCACTGTGTCCAGTCTGACCCTGCCACCAATGTGTCCAGTCCGACCCTCCCAACACTGTGTCCAGTCTGACCCGTGTGTCCAGTTGACGCCACCCTTGTCCAGTCCGACCCTCCCAACACTGTGTCCAGTCTGACCCTCCCACCACTGTGTCCAGTCTGACCACTCTGCCACTGTGTCCAGTCTGACCCTGCCGCCCCTGTATCCCGTCTGACCCCGCCGCCACCGCCCGCAGCGACTGCCGACGGTGGAGCTGGCCGGGTCGCCCAAGTGTGAGCTGGTGGCGCTGTGGCACCGGCTGGTGACCCCGCTGCCGCAGCGTACCTACGCCGACACACGCTCGGGCCGCCGCTACGCTGCCCGCCAGAGGGTGCGGCCGCCGCCGGACACCAGCAGGTGGGACTGGTGCTGTTTGACACCGGCAGGTGGGACTGGTGCTGTCGGACACTAGCAGGTTGGAAAGGTGCTGTCGACAGGTGGGATTGGTGCCGTCGGACACCAGCAGGTGGGACTGCCGGTGTTGAACACCAACAGGTGGGACTGGTGCTGTCGGACACCGACAGGTGGGACTGGTGGTGTTGAACACCAGCAGGTGGGATTGGTGGTGTCAGACACTGACAGGTGGGACTGGTGCTGTCAGACACCGACAGGTGGGACTGGTGGTGTTGGACACCAGCAGGTGGGACTGGTGCTGTCGGACACCGGCAGGTGGGACTGGTGCTGTCGGACACCAGCAGGTGGGACTGGTGCTGTCGGCAGGTGGGACTGGTGCTGTTGGACACAGGCAGGTGGGACTGGTGCTGTCAGACACCGGCAGGTGGGACTGGTGCTGTCGGACACCGACAGGTGGGACTGGTGGTGCTGAACACCAGCAGGTGGGACTGGTGGTGTCAGACACTAGCAGGTAGGATTGGTGGTGTCAGACACTGACAGGTGAGACTGGTGCTGTCGGAACCCGCGCTGTTGTAAATGAGCTCTCTTGGTTTGTCCTGATGGTTATCGTACGTTGAGGATGTGGCTATCAGTTGTATGGTGGAGATTCACGACTTATCCACTAGGTTATTGCTGGCGATATGACCGTGCTTTGTATGTGCGATAGATATATCGTGCAGTGGAATGTACTTTGGTGTTTGTGGCAGTGTTTGTCGCGCATGCCGCCGGATATCCGGTGTACCAGTATTCGGACACAGTTGGTTTGTTCCCCGCGATGCCCGCCCTTCCTGCCATGGTGAGAGGCAGGCGACGTCATATAGCCAATTATTTATGTTTTTTTCCCGCGATGCCCGCCCTTCCTGCCAGGTGAGAGGCAGGCGACGTCATATGCCACAGCTGCTGAGTGCGTCATAAAGCCACAATCCAATCCACAGTTGGTTTGTTCGCAGGGAGTGGCACGAGCTGGTGGACCGGGCGCCGTCCGGGCGGCCGTCCGCACGTTCAGCCGCCGCCGCCGCCACGGTGTCGGCACCTGGCGGAGCGCCGGCAGCGCCGCCAGGCGGCAGTCGGCTGAAGCCTCCGCCGGCCGTGGTCGGCGAGAAGCGCATCATCAAGCTGGGCGTGAAGCGGCCGGCCGACGGCGGGCTGGACGGCGTCGTCATCAGACGGCGGGCTGGCGCCGGCGTCGCCCTGCCGGACGTGCCCGTCGGCAGCGGGCTGCCTGAGACGGGCGCCGGTGACGCGGCCGTCAGAGCCGACGTCAGGGTCGGCGCTGCGGCCGGCAACCGTCCGCACGTGCCTGTCGGCGGGGGTCGCCCTGGGGCGGCGGCGGGCGACGCGGCGGCCAGACTCGACGTTGGAGACGGAGTCCCGGCCGGCTGTCGGGCTGCCCCGGCAGCGACCGTGCAGGCAGACGCGGGTGCAGGCGACACTTCGTGTGATATCAAGGCGAAACTGAAACTGGAGAAGCGGAAAATCAAAATTCGGCGCAAGTCCATTTCGGAGCCGGAAGCCAAGCGCGCCGTGTGTGATTGACTGCCTCAGGTGATGTGATATCCCGAGGTGGTGATCAGAAAGAGGACAATGCTTTCGAATCGGAAGTGATCCAAGCTATTGTGAGCTCTTTCGTCTTTTGGACCGTGAGCCATGGTTCATTACGTCGGTAGGACATGTGATTGCATTTTTAATACAATGGTAGTTATATTCCAGTTTCCTTCTGGAAAGTTGCAGTGCGTTGTTTTGTCAATGGTCATCTTTTGAGGTTATTTTTCCAATCTTTTACGATAAGTCTTATTCAGAACTATCGATGGTGCTCGAATGTGCTCAAACATTGGTAAAACTACAGGTCGGCCCTCGACCCTTAAACACAAACAGTTGTGTGATCGGTGCATCTGCTTGTGGTTTCCCTCGTCATCAGCTCGTTGGTAATTGGACGTGTGAATATTCTGGAAAACCGTATAAGTTCCCACCCATATGCTCGTGCAAGATCGTAGCACTTGTGACCTAAGCACTAATAATGAGCTCTTAGCAATGCCAAAACAAAGCTGGCAACACTACGTCAGTTTTTACCACAGAAAGTGTAAATAGTTTCACTTGCAACCGCCCTAAGCAGCCGTACGTCGTGCATGCACTTAGTTAATGTAGTAATAGCAGCTTGTGGAAGACGCTAATGCTTAGCGAGACTTTAATGATAGGATCGTTCTCAATTCCTGTGTTTGCGACATGTGATCGTTGGTAGCACTTACTCCCTCGCGACCCATTGTTGATTGAACGTTTGAACATTTATCCGGATATTTATGAGGCCACCACGGTCCAGAACCAGGCTGGCTGCTGGAATCGCTGTCTCACAGGGTCTCCTCTAAGGAATTTGAACTAGGTTGGATATCTTGCTCATACTTAGTAAGTATAATATGGCGTCACTGGCGGATCAAGTCAACTTATTGGTCTTTTTGGTGGCCATTGACACAATTTGTGAGACTCCAGACTGATATTCCTGGTAAAAATCAATTGTTGTGAAGCAGCTGCAACTTTTGGGGCATCTGGGCGACCTTTCGGACCATCAGTGTGATTTTCAAAGGTTTGCAATGAGACTGCTTGGTCCCAATTTCGATTTTTGGGGCCCCGGCGTCCTTTGTTTGGATATCTAGTACGAGGCTGAGTGGCCTCGACACGTTCTTGGTGATCCAATACACTGCAAGCTTTTGATTCGATTGTTGGGGCCCCAGAGTGATTTTTAATGTCCAGAATATTTGTTTGGTTTCCCCGGCTTCATTTGTTCGGGTCCCGGCGAGACATTTTGGCCACGGTGCTACCTGTGGAGCCACTAGTATGATTTCCAGGGATCCAAGCGCGAAATTTTGGAGGCCCCAACGCCATACCCTGGGGCCCGAACCGCCTCTTTTTGGGTTCCGGCCCGATTTTCAAGAACACGGGTGCCCCAATCCAACTTGGCGATCAATAGCAATTATCAGGGATTCCAGCCCGACCTTTTGAGCGTGATTTTCGGGGGCCAGGATCGTCTTTTTTCTCTCAGTCATTTTCAAGGGCCCCGGTGAGACGTCTTAGGCCCTAGCGTGCTTTCGAGGGACTACAGCCCAATCTTGTAGAGCCTACAGCGTGGTTTCGAGGGGCCCAGTCCGACCTTTTACAGCACACGGCGTGACTTGCAGTGGCCCCGGGACGACTTTTACGGCTCCCAACAAGATTTTCAGGGGCGCGGCCGGATGCTTTGGGTCCTGAGCCCTATTTCGGCCCGACCTTTTGAGGCCCCCAGCATAATTTGTAGGGGCCCTCCGTGACTTTTTGGCAGTCACGATCCCACATTTTGGAGCCCCCAGCGTCATTCTTAGACGTCACTGAACGATTTTGTGTGGCCCTCAATGCTGTGATAACGTCATGTCACGTAATGACATGACGTTATCACAGCATGTTCATGGGCCACATCATCGAACAGGAAATCATCTATATCAAAACTCATGTTGATCCTAGCCACACCATAATACATCACACCGGGTGAAGCGCAGCAATTAAACACTTACTTTGGTGCAAGCAATACCTATCGGGTAGGTGCAGGGACATAATTGCAATGATGAATCTTGTTTCACTTTCGAGTTATATAAATTTTAAGCATAACATGAAGCAAACAAAAGCTCACTTTTGGTGCGCGCTAGCGTTACGAGACCCTAGAAAGCGTAAGACTGAATTGGGAAAGTTCTTGAAAATTTACGCGGGAAAATGCAAACAAATCACCAAGTGTACGAGCCTTGATCAGCTTTGCTTCTTAGTTTGCTTCTTAGTCAAGTGTATTACGCGTAAAATGCTAGGATACAATAAGTATACACACACACACATATATTTATATATATATATATATATATATATATGCGTCAGAGGTGGGGCCTAAGAATTTGGATCGGGACGGAATTTGGTCTGGAGGGGCGCTATTTTTCTTGAGGGCATCCACTCGTTCATGAATGGGCGCCATTTCACCTGGAAGGGGTGTCCCATCTCCAGCCGTGAGCTTCTCGGGGCACGGGAGGGCGATCGTCCTTTTTTTCCTCTCTTGGACCCCCGTCCCTGATTAACTGTAATACGAAGAGAGGTATGAAATTGATATAGGCTTTGATTTGTTGAAACTAACGAAAATCAGAAGTGATGCAAACAAGCTCCGGAGTAGTGTGGCCAATCTGTCGCCATCTTGATGGATATTGCAGTGCCGCGCATTGGTGTGGCATAATGGCAGCGCGGGCGCTAAATGACCAATCATGGTCGATGCGCCCTAAAACCACAATCACACACATAATGGCACCGCGATATTGCCGAGTTCGCTGTCTCACTACCCACAGCGTCCGCCCATGACTGCAGGGGTGTCGCCAAAGCGAAGGGGCGTTGACCCCAAGCTTGTGAAATGTAGTGGTACGCCTGCAGCGTTGTACAGAAAATCAACCCAAAAGCCGTCTCGTTCTGCCGTACGCACAGTGTGTGTATGTGCGTGCGTGCGTGAATTAAATTTGGCCCGTCTGCCGAATTTAACACACACGCGCACACACACACACACACAGAGAGAGGGAGAGATCCACATACGCTGTGGGTTCCGCAGGACACAGTCCGTGTCGACGCCCTCGCGCATTGTCCTGGCTCCTCGGTCCGTTACGCCGCGCCGGGCGGCGTGGCGGCGACCGCCCGAGGCTTCTGCGGCCGCCGGGTGGCAGGTGGCGACACCGGCCGGCCGCCGGGCACACCTGTCGCCACCTGGCGGCGCCCGGCCGCCGACACCCAGTTGGCACGTGCCCGGCTGGCACGGCGCCAGGCCGGTACGCGGCCGGCGTGACGTCAGTCGGCCGGCTCGGGTGTCGGCGCCGCCCCCAGCGACGGCCCGGCGGTCGCGCCGGCCGCCAGAAATGGCGCGCCAACGCACAGCGCGACCCAGTTCGGGCGAGGCGCGCATCGGCGCTGGCGTTGGAGGGCGGGACAGAAAAGGAGGCCGAAATTGCACTTCATATTTGTGGGGGCCGGAAAGATACAAGAAAAAATACACTACCGAGACAAATTGTGACATTAGCCGCGCACCCTTAGGCCGTAAGTAGGGTACCGACTGGATTCGGATATGGTGCAAACGGTGCCCACTGCCGACTGGTGAAGACGCTTCGTGATTCGAATACTACATGTCATTTAATTTGAATGTTGTACCTGTGCCTATTATGTTCAATATTTGCCTACATCGCAGTGCAATGTCGCAAAATTGATTTTATATCCGAGGTCAGAGTGGAATATTATTTCTCAAAAGGTATAGTAAGATAAAATTGAGAATGCCTTCTTCAATATTTCATTCGGTCATCTAGGTAACTCCATTATATAGCCGTGGGACCGGGTAAAAAATAGGGGGCAAGCAGATTTGTAGGCTGATTATTTCAAGTTAACGCTAAATATGGATGAGGGTTGAGACCGAAGAAAATTTGAGGAACGTTCCCAGTCCCCCCCCTCTCAGGAAAAACATCCGTGCTCCGTTAAACAAAAAGTAACACAGAATATTAAACGAAGTAAAAATATAACTGACGTGAAACATTATCCCTTGTGAAATGGACTCCGAGATGCTTATAACACGTTATTTGAATCGTTTGTTAGTTGCAACACGTAAGAGTGGAATGGAAAAGGACGAATGCAACTGAGTCCTGAGGTGAGTTGAATATTGTTTCCTTCAGCATGTCAGCTCCAGTTACAACGGATTCGGAATTCGTGTGGGGTAAATATTTGATACTGTACTTCTTTTGTGCGGTAAAATTGATAATTTTTTGTTCTCTCAGGATTTTCTACGTTTTGGAGACGAATACTAATTTATCGGTCATTTATTAGCATTTTATGTACATGGGTGTCACTTTGCAATACTGATTGGAGGAAGTGGGGAAGTGACTTTTTTCGCCATTTCGCACACATCGGCCGCTTGGACGCTAACCTGCAGCGAGAACAACCGCCACCTGAGCCAGCTGCGGTCGCAGCTGTGCTGCAGGGGCCAATGCCAGGGCGACAACTCGGTCCGGGTCAGCTCGTGATGAACGTCTGGTGTTGGCGTGACTGGAGGCGACTGCGTTCGGCGCCAGGGACGGAGCACATCTGCGGCGCCAGGGGATGGACGGAGCACGTCTGCGGCGCCAGGGGATGGACGGAGCACGTCTGCGGCGCCAGGGGATGGACGGAGCACGTCTGCGGCGTCAGGGGATGGACGGAGCACGTCTGCGGCGCCAGGGGATGGACGGAGCACGTCTGCGGCGCCAGGGGATGGACGGAGCACGTCTGCGGCGTCAGGGGATGGACGGAGCACGTCTGCGGCGCCAGGGGATGGACGGAGCACGTCTGCGGCGCCAGGGGATGGACGGAGCACGTCTGCGGCGTCAGGGGATGGACGGAGCACGTCTGCGGCGCCAGGGATGGACGGAGCACGTCTGCGGCGCCAGGGGATGGACGGAGCACGTCTGCGGCGCCAGGGGATGGACGGAACACGTCTGCGGCCAGGGATGGACGGAGCACGTCTGCGGGCCAGGGGATGGACGGAGCACGTCTGCGGCGCCAGGGGATGGACGGAGCACGTCTGCGGCGCCAGGGGATGACGGAGCACGTCTGCGGCGCCAGGGGATGGACGGAGCACGTCTGCGGCGCCAATGGACGGAGCACGTCTGCGGCGCCAGGGGATGGACGGAGCACGTCTGCGGCGCCAGGGGATGGACGGAGCACGACTGCGGCGCCAGGGGATGGACGGAACACGTCTGCGGTGTCAGGGGTCGGACGGAGCACGTCTGCGACGCCAGGGGATGGACGGAGCACGTCTGCGGCGCCAGTGGATGGACGGAACACGTCTGCGGCGCCACACCGGCCACATGTTGTCGCGGTCCGTGCCATTCCTGTCGGCCGAGGTGCCTGGCTCGCCGTCCGGCTCGCGCGCCAGTGCCAAATCGGTCGACCACCGCTTCGGCCCGGTATCCTGGTCTTCCGACCACCGCCCCTGGAAACCGACTGGGGCGGCGCCGGCGGCCGGCGGGGCGTGTGCAGGTCGGTGAGCGGTCCGCGTCACCGGGGTCGGGGTGATGCCGCGTCAGTGGGGTCGGGGTGATGTCACATCAGTGTGGTTTGGGCGATGCCACGTCACCGGGAGCGGGGTGATGCCATGTCAGCGGGGCGGGGTGATGTCAGGCAAACGTATCGTGAGAGATGTGACGTTCGGTAAACCCCGCACAAACTTCATTGTGGCGCAGCGAAACCCTGTACTGTGTGGATTGTGGCACGGCAAGACACTGTGCTGTGTCGATTGCGGTGTGGCGAGACGCTGCATTGTGTCGATTGTGGTGTGGCGAGAATCTGCATTGGATCGATTATGGCGGGTGCATGCTGACTGCGTGTGTTATCACCGTTGCCTTCTAGTGTATATGAGTCGACCAACATACCTACACAGTGGCACAGTCAGTATTTTGAAGGGGCTTGCACCCTGCCCCCCCCCCCCAAACAAAAAAGACACTGAAATCACTTTCGGCGCGCAAATGTCGTCGAATATGTATCGCTTGGTGTGGTGAGGATCGCAAAATGTCCCGCTTGATCTAGTGTACTTTTTGGGTTGAGAGGTCCTTCCACCCAGTTGGCTGCGCCTCTGCATGTCAAGTTCTCTCCAAAGGGCTATTTCGAAAGCCATTTTATGTAGTGTGCGCCCAATGATTAAATTTATGTCTGATTGGAGAGCAAACACAATGATTGAGGCCACCAGCGGCCCACGTAGCCTATGCAAAGTAACACCCACGGTGGAAACAAGATGAATCTACCTGCGCTACTATATATGGCATGGCCCATACCTGTTGGCATCCAATTCCAACACCATGCCCTGTTATGATCACACGAAGCAGCCAGTCTCGCTGATGCAATGTCTCAGGCTCTCAAAACAACCGATCGCCGATCGACTCACATTGGTTTGCATTGTAAGCAAATAGTGCCTGAGGTGGGGTAAATCACAGCTGGCTTCTCATAAATCTGACTGGGAGACACCTGACACCTCCCCTTACACTCTCCCTCGCCCCTGGTCGGCTCGCAACCAAGTATCTAAAGTGCTTAATACTTCCTCGGTGGGTAGCCACATATAATGTACATATCCCAGTGTTGAGATACATGTGCAGGAAACGATCGGCTCAGTGTCTAGTGGACATCGCCATCGGTAGTTATCACATTGCGTCTCATCTCATGAGACGCAATGCGGTTACATACAATTGCGTTTTCGTCGATTACATCAATATCTCATTGCATCGGTATCTCACTGCGTTTTCATGTGCAAGTCTCGGTGGGTGTCAGTAGAAATGCCACAGTGTCAGTAGACATCACAGTGAATATCAGTAGACACGTCCCAGAATAAGTGGTAGTCGTGCCCTGTGGGTGATGACACACATGTTTCAGGGGAGCGTGTGCGCATGTTCCAGCATAAGTATTTGCAGTCACTCCCAGTGGGCATCAGTAGAAATATCAGTGTCAGTAGACATCACACTTGATGCCAGCAAACGTGTCCCAAATGAAGTCGGTGGACATGTCTCAGAGGAAGTCGGTAGACATGTCCCAGAGGAAGTCGGTAGACATGCCTGCGGGTGTCGACGACAAGCACTGCTGGAGCGTGCTCCCCAGTGCCCTCCTGCATCCGCTCCTGGCTTCTGCATCCGCTCCGCGGGTGTCGGCAAGCACCGCTGGAGAACGTGTTCCTAGTGCCACCCTGCATCCGCTCCTGGCTTCTGTAGACGCCCTCCGCGGGTGTCGGCGACAGGCACTGCAGGAGGGCGTGTTCTCCAGTGCCCTCCTGTATCCGCCCCTGGCATCTGTAGACCCACGTCCTCGGGTGTCGGCGACAGGCGCCACTGGAGGGCGTGTTCTCCAGTGCCCTCCTGTATCCGCCCCTGCGTCTGTAGACCCACGTCCTCGGGTGTCGGCGACAGGCGCCACTGGAGGGCGTGTTCCCCTAATTCCCTCCTGAATCCGCCCTTGCGTCTGTAGACCTCGATGCGCGCGGGTGTCGGACGCGCCACTGCTGTGCCCACCAGGTCCCGTCGGCGACAGGCACCGCTGCAGTGCCGGCGGGACGGGCGGCAGCCATCCAAAAAATAGCCCGGCCGACCAGCTGCCAAACGAGGGACGAACGCAAGGGTCGTCTTTGGCCCGGCCGCCGGCGCGCTATCGACCTAGTCGACGGCGGCGCGCCGGCGGGTCCGCGCGCTATGCAGGCTGAAAACGAGCCAAGACAACGGCTGGCGCCCTCTGTCGAGCGCGCGCCGCTCGCTGCCGGTCGGCGCCAAATACCGGGACGAGGCGGCCGGGCGGCCGCGTGGGCGACCGGTGTTCTCTTTCAGCATAGTTTTGGCTCCACGCCTGGGTGATGCGGTACAGTCATGAAGGCACTCATCACCGAATTGATAGAGGGGCTGCATTCATTGGGACATCCGCAGTATGATAAGGGATGCTGCTACTGCCCAGTAAGGAGACGCTTCTTTAAAGCGCTGTTTACAAACTGTTTTAATGGTCTCCAGGCATCAGCAACCATTTCTGGAACAGCTTCCAAAAGAACGGCGTCCCATTGTCGTGGTATACTGAGACGCAAGCGCACGCGTGCACTTATAGGCAGGCGGAGCTTATCGGGAGAGTTATGAACTAACCCTGGGTTGGCATCATGCTAATGTCAAGCTGTCATTTTCCATTTTCAATTGGAAAATATGTCATGAAAACATTGACTTGGCACCCCTGGCTCGATGAGAGATCAGCAGACTCGTAGCGCGCTGATAGGCGTATAACCGGAGTACTGCGAATTTAAAACGCGATTTGTAGTTCACGCCATTTTGTGCTCGCTGGTTTCTTTTTTAATGGAGTCCTCCGTTGAAAGCTTGCCACTTCGCTAGAGGATCCATGCCATTTTATCTAGGTTTAAAACTCCTTGAAATTCATTCACATAAATAAATTTCGAAAGCCAAGTGGTCAAGGAAGCACCGAGGGCTAAGGGGCCAGGGGGTGAACATATTTCTAAAGGCATGCTGTGAAAGTCAAAATGCGGGACTGGGTTGGAAAACATAACATTTGACATCACATGCGAGGCTGGTCTCTGGTCCTAATGTGGAGCTGGGAAAGTGGTGGGATGTTTGCAATGTTTTATCCGTGGGTCTTCCAAGGAGCCGGCCAGCGTGATCCAAGATATATTATCCAACTATTCCACGGGCTCATAATTCGTAAATTCACCGTCAGCTAAAGGTTGCACATACAAACGGCAAGCCAAACTTTTTGTTCAGACGATGCAACTACAATGCCTTCCTAATTGCACCATCGATTGGAGGCTTTCCAGTGGGCCCGGCGAACGTTGCTCTTGGATCATCTTTCCGGAAAGGTACTTCACTGAACAGCCAGGATAAACCTAAGTAAAAAGGAAAGTGCACAGGATGTCCAACGCTTAGATGAATCGGCTTCGATGCTATTTCCAATCACATGCTAGAAACGGTTCCGATCTTCCACAAAACCTAGGCTTCAGTATTTGTTTCCAAAATCCAAAAATCCAAAATAGTCCAAAATAGCCCAAAGACGAGTCGAAAAGTGAATATAATGCAGGTACCTATATTGCTATTGCTTGACGTTTTTAACGGATTGACAGGGTCAACTCCAGTAGAGGGTCAACAAGCCGAAGATAGCCGAAATATGGGAGCAAATAAATAAGTTTTCTATTTTCTTCCACCATAGATTCATTGCATTGAGACAACGAGCGACTTATAATCGTTCAAACCCATCCTTACTTCTATGTGATTCTAAGTCCAAGAATGTTTGAGGGGATGTGAAAACGTGATCCAAAAACGATGCACAACGGCGAAAATGTTTATGCTGTGAACTAACATTTTGATGGGAAATATGATCGCTTCACGACACGATAACATTCGAAAACGATCCTCACAAAGACAAAATAGACAATATTATCCCAAAACCAGCTGACCAGAGACGCTATGCGGCACTGAGAGCCGATCATGGCGGATAAGACTTCGGAGTAAAACGTTCCGAAAAGCCGTTGGTGTGTCCAAGCATAAGTAAAGCTTTTCCGTCAGTGGAAAGGAATTTTTTCCCTCACATTCTTAGAAAAGTTCCCCGTCTGATCAGAAAAGCCCACTTCCCAGCACACGATGAAAAGCGAGGTAAGGAAAGCGGAAGGCGTTTTTGCAACTCTTCGAAGCAGAAGATGTACATTGATACGCTACAGCGCATTTTGTACATAGGTTTCTACAGTGATATTTAACCTATACTCATGATCCTTTTGCACCCCTCGCAGTGGCATGGTCATTATGCTAGGTGGGATGATCAACTGAAAGTGGCCAATTTGCAGTTTGCTGGTCCCCACTAGCGTTTGCTCACGGTAAGATTGGAGACGAGATAAACATGGAGTAGTACGTCCTTGAACGCTAAGAGTTACCTGCAAAATTAGCTATCTCGTGTTTACACGCCTGTCCAGATTGTATCGGTTCTTTATTTCGACGCGTCGTCACGCACGCAGTTGAGCACACTTACAGGTCGAAATGTGCATCTTGCACAGATGATTGCAACCAATCCGTGAACTTTTGGGTTTACTCATTCTTGATTGCAGTGCATGCGTTCTCCGATTTCCTACATTAAGATATGAAATCGGAAAAAGGCAGGGAAATTTTGTCCCTTCCTTTAAATTCCACCAGTGATACACGTACATTTCCACGAATTTTCGTATCTATTATATACTGTTTCGTGGACAAGAGCCAAAATATGACAATGTCCGTTGCACCTGCCCATCTAAAGCTATCGAAACATATCCATACTCTATACATATATTCGGGATCGTTCCGTTGCTCATCTATACACTCCGCATAAAAGCACCCCAAAGCTGCGATACCATCCTTTTCGCATTCCACTATGAAATATGTGATGGCATAAAATTGTGAAAAATCGTCATTGTATCGAATCGATAATTGTTCGGTCGTATATGGTTCTTTATGGCTACAGACAAATAAAGGTATTATTTGATGCTGTATGTGTCGAAATTTCGTTCCTTTTGTGCTTCTAAATAGCAGAGCATACACTTTGTCCATGTTTGTCCTCTAAGTTGAAGTTTGAAAAGTTTGAAAAATGTCCACAAGATCGAATGCCTCCATCGACTTCATCGTGTTCAGAGACGTGTTTGTACCTTTTTCCTGAAATGCTATGTCTAGTCCAAAGGAAAAAGTTTAGCCCAACCTAGTCTAACATGGGACATGTGTACGGACTATTCACGATCTGAGAACATGTTCTGGGATCAGTGACCCGATCTGACCTGGCAACAAGATTCATGCCAAAAGTTCTGCAATTAATATCCACAGATATGCGCAGAGTTGCATTGCATTTTATTCAGCCATTTCTGTAAAATGCCGAATGGGATACGCGAACTTACGTACGGCATCATATTAGTTGATCCAAAACCATCGATGTAGATTTGCAAAGTTCTTTGAAAACCACTACAATTAGAGTGCTATAATAGTTTAACACAAAAATTGCATAGATATTAAGCACCGCGCAATCAGATGGGCAACGAAGGAAAGTGCACCTCCCCTTACCCATACATTTCCGCTGGATGGAAAAAGTTTTGGAGTTTTCACCACGCCATACCACAAATTTTCCGCGCTTCGTGCACGTGGTCTGGGTCTCATTTTTATCTCTCTCAGAATCCTAATTTCATGGCGTCACCTTGCCGTCGGGCAGCACAATTCTCCGCCGGCCATGCGTCGAAAAAAAAATATTAGCCCGAGTAACAACACATTGTTGCCAACGCCAGCTATTACGTACCGAAAAAAAATGTCTGGGTACAGCGGCCCCACTTCCCGCGATGTCTTCCGTCGCCCCTGTATGACTCTATTGGAAGTGAGATAATAGGGGCGGCGCAACTTACCTGTAGGCTCTACTAACCTCACTTTTCCCTGCCTTGGTTCCAAGATCTTCCAGAATTAAATATCTAAGAGGTTCTGTCTTCTGAGGATTCTGTTAGATATTTCATGATCCAACATGAGCTATACCGACGTGACATGCAATGTGCCCAGATGCGTAGGCATTTCGGTGAGATTGACACATGCATCATTTGTAACTCCGAACATCAGCCTCGGGCATATTGCAGCATTCAGTGTTCTACGTCATAATAGTGGCATCCCAGAGACCCACGGTGTATGGGATACGGCAAACGATCAGCAGTATTTCCCTTCAGTTACATACATTGTTTGGTGAGCACTGCACAAACAGCTATTGCACAAATGGATGCAAATTGTGTTCCTGTTCATAAGGTCAGGGCCCTTTCTTCGACTTGAGCTCAACCGACAGTCCAAGGGCCGTTCACATTGGCTCAGGGCATTCTTCGTCAGCCCAGGGCGCTTCCAGCTATCCAGCTCCTCCTCTGTCGATCTATAAGCCCTTTTGGCTACCCCAGCCAAGGGTCCTCGATGTCTTCCTGGTGGTACTCTCCGTTGACTGGGGACACTTTTCATCAGTTTGGGACTCGTTCCGTCAGCCCGGGGCCCCTTTCGTCGGCCAAGGGGCTCTTCATGTCGATCCAGGGTGCTAGTAAGACCCCCTACACAGACGCCTTCAGGGGTCCTTGCGGACCCCTTCGATCCTCCAGGGGAGGGTATCTGCCCTTTCACCCCTTTGGCACCACCACTGCTCCCGACATGATCTCTCTGCCCGTAGTGATGCCATGCGTATGTCCCACCTCTTGTCGAAAGGTATGTCAGGATCGAGGATTGCGCTCCTCATTGTCATTAGACATGCAGCATCCAGTATCGTACTTTCGTGAAAGCATCGTCGGATTCCAATGAATTCCATGTTTTCCATGTGATCTTCCAGAATCCAGGATGTATTGATGTGCTCCAGGGTATGTCCAGGAGTGGATTCAGAATTCGACACTTCGGGGCAATAGAACTCATATATCGAAATACTCGAGATATACTTCAGATTTGAACAACTGACACTCGTAGGGTCTGTGTCAGACAATATTCAGATCATAAAATGTTCTTAGGTTTAAAAAATGTTATTCCAGTGCAACGTTTCGGCAAAAATCGGTCCCTTGGGCAGGGGGAGCCTCTTAGACAACCTGAACCACCTGGACGCGTCCCTGGATATGTCCGCTGACGTGGAACTAAACAAACATAGGTACTCGCATTCCGGCCGGCCACGAGCCCGCGCGCCAAATTCACTTCTCTTCGCCCATCCCAGGCGCAATTCAATTTGGTGCGGAGGCCTCGTACGGCGTGGAAGCTGAGCCAGCCGGAGTGGATCAATATGAGGGAGTGTGCGTGACCTCGCGTGGCTAGCCCTCGCCAGCGCCGGCGGTGCCCCGCTGGTAGTCGCCGGGACGACGCTGGGAACCGCCGGTCGATACGCTCGTCTGCAGACGCTGGCGCCGCCAGGCGGCAGGCGCGCGAGCTAGCCGACGACGAGCCCCCGGGCTCGTGGTGTACCTCCGAAGGAGTTCTCCCGCACCAATCGGCTCTATCGAGCCCACTCCTCTCGGGATGTATGAGGAGGGTTGTAACCACCCCGCGAACATCACTACTTTTGTTTTCTTTTTGCATTAATGTCGACAAGCAACGTACAGACTCAAGAAACAGGGGCAGAGGCTCAGCCAAGGTTGTGACCATGGGCACAAACCCCATTTGAGGCTAACATTTTCGTTTCTCCACGCATTAAGTCAGATTGAAGATTATTTGGTCCGTTTAATGGTGTCATGGTGCATTCTTCGTCCTTAGTTGTTTTTATCACCTCCCATTGCTTGGACGCTGCCAAACAGGCGGGCCGGGGCCGACGCCGAGCCTGGCATCGTGGTCACTCAGGTAGGGATGACTCAGGTTGCACGGCGTGCGCGCCGAATGGACTCCAAATGGCGGGGGATAAACTTCAGATGGCGAGGGATGGACTTCAGATGGCGGGTGATTGACTTCAGATGGAGGGAGATGGACCTCAGATGACTGGATGTTTCCCTCTCGAAGGCACCCAGTCACATATTCTGCTCTCGAAAGCCGCCGGGAGCCACCAACCTGATTCACGAATGACATCAAGCTCAAAAATTGATGGCCAAAAATGTTTTCCCCGAGGGCGCAAGGAACGTCAGGAATAAAGGCGGTCAAAGATCCAACAGTTTGCTTTCATACAAAAACGAGAAAATTGATGACTGGATTCTAGAAAACCATGCTTTTAAGGTTTCAGAAGATCGTGGATATATTATGTTCCCTGTGGCCGTCTGGTCCTCGCGCCAAAGACATGCCTATTGTTGGTGTCCCACGACCATTGACACGAAATTCGAAATCTAAGTGGAAACAGACATCTGGTAACTATCTAGTACGACGCCCCGAAATGCCCGCAATTTCAACCTCCGGCGTCTGCTTCAATTAAACGAGACGACATTCACTTGCAATGGTTGCACAAGTATATTAGATCCATTGCTACGTTAATGTAGGAAAAAGGCTTGCTAGCAATCGCTCCTTCCCAATTTAGATGTCGCCTTGTGCCCGCCATACTTACCCGTCAAACGCGCGCTAGCACGTCCAAATACTATGCTGTCAGGAAAAGCTATACAAATATTCGGCCGTCCCTTCGGACGTTTTGGCACGTCAGAATGCAGTTTGCAAGAGCAATATTTAGTTGAGTTTCTGACCGCATCGTCTTCCGAGGCTTCGCTGCTTAACACACGTGAGCGGGGTGATCGTCATAGCGGGATCTGGCATCCTTGCTTGCCACCTTCCTTCCGCCCAACGGTACATGAACAACAGGCAACTGGGGACTCACCAAACATCGGCAGAGCTCGCCATTGTCCCGATAAGTCTGCTGGCGTTGATCAGAAATCTCCGAAGTTAAGGATGATACGGAAGTTCCAGTTCTAATTATCTCCACTACCATGCCTCGGCGGTCGGGGGGGGGGGGGACACCGATGGAGAGAGCACTGGGAGCGTGTCCCACGCCGTGCAGAGGCGGCAAGGTGGTACCTCTCTGGTCGGGAAAGGCGCCTCAGAAAGGTTCGAGTGCACCCACCCATTCAACCCCCTCCCTCTTCTTCGCTGAATGAATTTCCACCGAAGCCGTCCCTCCGGATAAATGTCCAATTTCTGAACATCCCTCTATGGGCGGCGCAGACTTCGGCGACGCACCACTACACATGCCTTGCATACGAACTTGATATAGTCTTTGGATGAACCAATCTTACAAATTATGTGGCTATAAAATAATTTCTCCGAAGTTCCTACCACTAGCTTAACTAACGGCTTTACTTCAATAACCCCAATCCAAGACCTTGCTGGTGCGTTTTAGTCATCAAGTGCTAATGTTGATCGGAGACACGTCCCGCAATTGCTGCTCACGTGAGCTTCAACATCAGCGCCGATAGTGGTTCCACGCACATCCCGGCTTCTCTGGACTGGTTCCAAGACGGGCTAGGGACAACTTCCAAGATGTCATCACCAGCACGCATTCCTTTCGAGAACAGCAGTCTACGGCCCTAGAAAGAACACTCAGATTGGATGGCGCGACCTCAGCGCGCGTGACAAGTGCCATGATCACGTTGCCGAGGTACGCTAATTCACTGGACCGCCTTCACCCAGCCGATATCGGACGATCATGTCAACGATTCGTGGCTTCGCGCCCCTGCGCCCAAAAACATCTCGTCAGTAGTGCTGTTTATTTTGAGACCACATCCTAAAACGCTGTTCTGGTAAAATTTGTTAACATCCGGATGTAAAAATTATCGCCCGATCCGCACAGAGCCCTGCGAGGGGACCTCGCACGAGCCGTGTCATCAACCTTGCCAACAATAGTGAACGTACCGAGTATTTACAATGTACCAATCTCAAAGTAAAGCAGTAGCAAAATGTGAAAAATCAACACATATTAATAAGTACACTCGGGTCGGCCACCTAGTAGGTTCTCCAAAATACATTCATCAGTAATAAAAATATATGCAAGGCCGGCCGCAAGTGACCATAAACCCTGCGATACAACTGAGCAAGATCCTCCAACATCAAAAAGTAATTATTTGTACACAACGAAACCTCTCACAGCGTTCAGGTTGTGTCCGTTGGTGGCCGCACGGGGTGAAAATGGTATGAAGCTTCACTCAACGCATCTTACTCTGGGCTATATACAAGATATGGTAGTACTATCAATAATTATAATGCGTTGCCAGTTTGTTACGTTCTTAAGTAAGATGGCACAATATATACGATTTTCCAGCTATTTAACGTCTTTGTTCGATATACTTGTCCAGCGAAGGGCTTTGGAATGTGCAAAACGGCTGATAAATAGGCGCAATAGCTGTGGTAAGGTGATATGGGGAAGGGACTGATGGCAACATCTCAACGATAAATTATATATTTCAGGTACTAGGTCGGGACTATAAGCGGTTTCCCAACGTCTATATCAGCACACACATTCGACAATTATGGGAGAGCAATGCGGCCACCAACGCCCAGACAGTCTCTTCATGCCGACACGCATTAGACTTTCACGTCAACTATAACTCCGGCTGAATATGTACATTCGACTGGCAGCGGACAGAGTCCTCAAAACGTCGACAGGTCGAAAGTCGGGCCGCCGGCATGGATAGTGTGGCCTTCGAGCCAACAGGTCGAAAGTCGGGCCGTCGGCAAGGAGTAGCTGCGAGCTGCCAAGTCGGGCCGTCGCCATGGACAGTGAGGCCATGCACAGTGCCAGGTTGAAAGTCGGGCCGCCGGCATAGATAGTGTGGCCTTCGAGCCAACAGGTCGAAAGTCGGGCCGTCGGCAAGGAGTAGCTGCGAGCAGCCAGGTCGAAAGCTGGCATGGCCTGCGAGCTGCCAAGTCTAAAGTCGGGCCGTCGCCATGGACAGTGTGGCCTGCGAGCTGCCAAGTCTAAAGTCGGGCCGTCGCCATGAACAGTGTGGCCATGCACGGTGCCAGGTCGAAAGTCGGGCCGTCGGCATGGACGGTGCGGCCTGTGCGCCGCCAGCGGGCCACTAGCTGGTGCCGGAGGGCCGGCAACACAGGCGGGTCGATGGCACACCCTCCCCACACCCATCGGCACCGCCGCGGCACAGGGCAGCCATGCCAGTCAAGCAACGGCCCCACCGGACAGACGCCATGACACGACAGCTCCACCAGACCGGGGACCGCAGACACCACCGCACGACAGCTCGCCGGACCGGGGACCGCAGACACCACCACACGACAGCTCCACCGGACCGGGGACCGCAGACACCACCACAGACAGACACCACCACACGACAGCTCCACCGGACCGGGGACCGCAGACACCACCACACGACAGCTCCACCGGACCGGGGACCGCAGACACCACCACACGACAGCTCCACCGGACCGGGGACCGCAGACACCACCACACGACAGCTCCACCAGACCGGGGACCGCAGACACCACCACACGACAGCTCCACCAGACCGGGGACCGCAGACACCACCACACGACAGCTCCACCAGACCGGGGACCGCAGACACCACCACACGACAGCTCGCCGGACCGGGGACCGCAGACACCACCACACGACAGCCCTGCCGGACCGGGGACCGCAGACACCACCACACGACAGCTCGCCGGACCGGGGACCGCAGACACCACCACACGACAGCTCGCCGGACCGGGGACCGCAGACACCATCACACGACAGCCCTGCCGGATCAGAGACCGCACAGATGCCATTAGACTGCAGCCAGCACAGAGATAATGAAACGGCAGCTTGCATAAACGAACAAATGACACAGCCTGCAACACAAGCCGAACAAATGATAAAAACGCCAAGCGAAGCAATCATGTGACAGCAAGCGTAGCGAGTCAGTCAAATGACAGCAAACGTAGCGAGTCAGTCAAATGACGGCAAACGTAGCGAGTCAGTCAAATGACGGCAAACGTAGCGAGTCAGTCAAGTGGCAGCCAGCACAACGAGTCAGTCACTCAAGTAGCAGCTCACACAGCGAGTCAGTCAAGTGACAGCACACATAGCGAATCGGTCAAGCGGTAGCACGCACAGCGAGTCAGCCAAGTGGCAGCCCACACATCGAGTCAGTCATGTGACAGCGGGCATAGCGAGCCAATCACACGACAGACCGCACAGTCAGCCAATCAGATGCCAGCGGGCATAGCAAGCCGCGGGCGCCGCAGATGATGGAGGCCGCACGGCAGAGTAGTCGAAAATAGTCCACACAACGCGAAGGCCGCAAAGCAAAATAGTCGAAAACAGTCCACACAGCGAGTCTGGGCATAGCAGGCACAGTCAGTCCCATTATGTGACACGACCTGCGGGCAGAGCCCCACCAAATGGGAGTGCATCCAGCGGACTCCTGAGCGACCGACTCCTCAGCCGCTCACTGACGCGTGCAGGCCGACCGGCAGCCACACTGAACTTCGGTGGGGTCCTTCCTGAACGATCACTAGCTGACATGCGTAACTAGAGACTAGGGCGACTATGTCGCCGGCGAGGCCCTACACACTTTATTTATATCTGGGTCAGACGATATTTGCATATTCTGGGGAAGCAATGAAGGCCCAGTTATTGCCGTTTGAGTCAGTGTTGGAAAATAACTTCATTGTCGTATTTTAGCCATCAACAATGTAAAAAAGTACAAAAGGCTGAAGTTATCGAGAGTAATCACAACACGAACACAGGTGGCGGGGTACCAGCGTCGCGTGGGTACTTAGTCCAAGCGTAATGACAGGCACATCTAAATGGCTAACTCAACACAACCACAACAATTTTGGAAGACTAAGTATTCCACTAGCAACCAAGATGGTGTGGAGCAATGATCACAAAAATAAACATCCACATCAGACACAGACTCGCATCTTGGTATGAAAATAATCTCACCGCCACGCACCCCTCACGCGCAACATATACGAGTTCGGTAAGAAAATAAAAGTTCTGTGCTCTACTATACACACGACATCGCCCTTTCGAAACACGCCCCCGATGGCGGGGAAGAGGAACGAGAGGAAGAGACACGGGTGGCCAGAATCGGCGCTAGGTGGACTGCGGCGGCCGCGGCGCGCGCCGGACCGGTCGACGGGGCCGACCCCATCGGCGGCGGGCGGCGCGACGCCCGTCGACACCGACGCGGCGCCCGTCGACATCGGCGAGGAGCCGGTCGATGGGAGCCAACGCTGGCTGGCCGCCAGCCGACGACCACGGAAATATCGATGTCGAGAGATCGGCGGCGAGGTGGCAACGCACGGGCCGCGCGACTCCGCGGCGGCCGCCCGCCAAAAGGTAAAAGTGTGTAGTCTACAAATGGAGTCAAACGTAAAATACGGTTGGGCCGCGCGGGCTCGACTCGACACGGGGCAGACCGACCGACAAGTCGGCGGTCGTGGGCCGGCTGTGCCGGCCGGATCCTGGGCGCCGGTCACTCGGAGCCGGAACCGGAACCGGAGCCGGAACCAGAGCCAGAGCCAGAGCTGGAGCCGGGAGAGCCGGAACCAGACAGGCTAGTCGGACTGGTTCGCTTCGAGCCGATCGGGCCGAACGCGGCGCCGTCCAGCGGCGGCGGCGTGGCCGTCTCGACGCCCGAGTCGGAGTTGAGCGTCTCGCTGGAGCCCTGCGGCGAGCTGCGGCGCGCCGCCGGCAGCTCGCCGCCGTCCCAGCCGAGCGCGCCGGGCAGCCGGAACAGCAGGCCGCCGAGCGCGTGCTGTCCGGCAGGCTCGGCGGCCGGCAGGCTGGCTGTGCGCCCGCGGCCGTCGCACGACCACGTCGCCGGGCAGGCGCCGGCCGCGGACTCCGGCAGCGTCAGGGCACGCAACGAGGCGCTCAACCCGGACAGCGGGTCCAGCTCACAGTCGGCGAACGCTCGCGATGACGATGACGGCGACGACGACGGCGGCGGAGGTGGCGGTGGCGGAGGCGGCGGCGCTGGCGGGGGCGGTCCCGCCCAAGTGCCGCCGAGCGGACCGAGCGGCCCGTACAGGCCGCCGTTGACCGACGGCGTCGGCGTCGGCGGCGGACCGGACATCGCCGACTCGTCCAGGAACGGCAGGCTCGACGAGCCGCGGAACGCGTCGGCGTCGGGGTCCGCGTCGGCGGCGAACGCCTCGCCGCGGAACTTCTCCACCCGGCTGTTGATGTGCATCTGGATGGCCTCGCGAGCCAGCTCCACGTCTGCCGGCTGGCCCACCACCTCGAAGATGGGCCGGTGGCGGCGCGACGGCGTCGTGATGTAGGTGCTCGTGTCCTGCTGGATGCGCTTGATGGTGGCGCCCTTCTGGCCGACCACGAGGCCGACGAACTCGTAGGGCACCTCCACCGAGACGGTGACGTCGCCCTCGCGCTTGGGCGGCCCCAGGGTGGGCACCGGGCCGCCAGGGTTCTGGCGACGCGCCTCGCGCAGCTGACTGAAGTGCTCGGCCGCCGCCAGGATCTTCTGCTTGGCGAATCCGACGTCCTCCTTGCGACCTGTCGGCGCAAGGATGTTGGTAACCAGTGGGGTCCTGGACAGACAGCACACGAAGTTGTGTCAACTAACTGAACGCCAGCGGTCAACACGAGGGTTGGTCGGTTGGTTATTGGTTTTATGACACAGAAACTGTTCAGTCATGTAGCGTCTCCAATCTCGCACGCCGATTGGTCGCGGGCGAAGAGTAGCGACAGGCGAGATTCGAACTCACAACCTTTCGACTGTGAGACGAGCAACTTACCCCTAGACTGCTCGTCCGTCAATGCGAGGTAGACCCGACCAGAAAAAGCAAGCGTGATCAAACTCGACCCGGCCGTCACCATTGTCAAACTTAGCAACTTTTGTTGGACGGCTTCATTTCATAACGTATGTACACATTCAGATATGGCTCTTCCAATGACTCACCAGCTTCCATTCAGACAATTCCCTGAAGTATTCGCATCTTTGTTCCAGGGAATTTATGGGTTGCATTATACGTGCACTTGCAGCTCGCCGGGTGGATTATATCGACCACCGGTTACGTCATGTCACGTGACCTAATCGCCCCGGGACTAGTCGGCCGACCAATCCAATGGAGTGCAGTTATTTGAGCTTTCGGACGCTTCGACCAGTGTTTGGTCATGCGCGCTCAACGGAGACTGTGCAAGACTCCACACTCGCAGGTTGTGTACATAGCGCCAGGCGAAAACACCGGCAAGGGAGGCGCCGCAACGCCGTGCCACCATAGCTATTAGGACAAATCGGCATAGCGCGTAACGAATACAAGATGCGTGCGAGATTTCCGGCAAATTATTTCAATTTGGCAATTGGCGATACAAATTCCGGATGGAGTTCATAATTCGCGCACTGAAAATAGATGCACTTTTCGAAATATGAACCACGTGCCAAATGTGACGCAGGATCAAATTTAAATGCACAGTGATGAATTGCTCATATCTGTGGTGCCTAAGCCCAAAATGAGCACTTGCATTCCGCGCAGAAAAATTTGCGCCACATGACCTCGCTGTTCATGCGTTCCGAAGCCAAAATTTATCACCAACGGGCGCGGAAATTAAACACCATAAATTTGTGCTTCCACGGGCTGACAAAACGACTTCCCGCCCTATCAGGTAATATAAATATTCTGCTCACTACCAGTCGATCCCGTATTGGCAGCCCTGAGGTCACATCGCCAACCCAGAGGGTCACATGGCGAATCCTGGAGTGACATGGTCAATCCTGTGGGCCACGCAGTCGGCTCTGATGTTAAACGGCCAGCCCTAGAGGTGAAATTGCCAATCATTGGGCCACATAGCCAACATATCGCATATCCTTCCCTCGTGCAGACACCAGTTTTGTACTGTGTCCGAACCGGGAGACTCGACACATGATAGAACCCCACGCCCACTTAAATCACTACATTTACTCAACGCCTCAACCCAGACACTACCGCTTCAAGACCATAGTCGCGGGCTCGCCGCCTGAGGCTCACTGACGTCACAGAAGCTGTTACCCGAACGACCAATCAGCCATCAGCGGGCAGCTGGAGATCGACTCGCCCGGCCAAACTAGTGTGGTCGTAAACCACGCTACCAAACCGGTCAGAGGACCCATCCGAAGAGGCGGCAAGGTCACCACCAGTGTGTGGCCTTGGTCGTCTGAACATCTACAAAAATCACCAGCGCAGCCCACTGGCCTCCGCTCAGGTCAGCTGAAATTCACGTCGCTCTATTTTCCCCTCAACTCTCAGCCTTCTTCGCGACTAATGAACCAGTCCTCCAACTTCCTCCACGACAGGAGTAATCACCCAGCCATCGGTGGACAATATTTTTAAAAAATCGTTGTGGAACCCAATGGATGAAGGAGTGCTGCAGTTTTAGGTTGCTGCGCCCGACCCAAAGTGTCCCACGTCAAGACAGCAAGAAGTTGGTGGGTGCAAGGCAGATGGCGGGGCCCGGCCACAGCCAAAAGTACAGGAAGCTCCACCCGTGCATGCAACCATACACTGTCCTAGGACATGCTTCATATCAAACGAAAATGAAGCGTTCTTCAAAACCCTTACGTGTAGATGTGAATAGGCCAGACACCCATGCAACTGGAGCCAGGGTCGCCCCCTTAGTCCAACACTGGGCTTCGACCTTCTGATCGGCAACTGACTGATTGATTATTGGGGTTTCAGGGTGCGTGAACCACATTGGGTTATTGCACCCATCCCTGATCACCGTCGTGTTCGAAACAAACGCCGCCATTTAGGCCTGTAGGCTGCATTACCTATGTAGTCTATGCGTCCTGAGGCCACAATAATTAACCCGCACTTAGTCCACTGTTGGGGGGGGGATGAGCTTGTGACAAGCCCCATTAGATCCCATAAATAGCGGCGGTCGGTCCCATGAGGTTCCACAAGGTCCTGGCGGTCAGTTCCAAAAGGTCGGGACGCGGCAGCAGGACGGTTCCGTGGAAGTATTGACGGCATGTAAAATGCCCGGGATTCTGTCGGGCAGAACTGCAGGTGTGAGTTTGCGCGAGTCTCATTTCTCGACAACCAAGTTGACAGCAAGCGTTTACACACAGTTCTCATGATCATCTGCACGTGCAAGACTCAACAATTTTAAAATGCTATTACTTCGTGCAGAAGAAAGCACAATGTATACCAATGATGGACGGCGCATGGAGTTTTCTTCGTTCTCCATCCACACAAGACCGACAAACCAGCAGCGTGCTCATGAAAAACACGTACAAACTCCCCGGCACAAACGACCCAATCGTGATGTCTGGGGCGATCGTCCCCATCTGCCCAGCCCATGAGTCATCCCGGCCTGGCCGACACTGGCGATGTGAGGCGCAATCCCGGCTGGTGTCGCGGGTTGTTGGCTGCCAAACAGCTGTCTGGTGACGTCATACACATCAACACCGATCAAAGGGGCGATCGGAATCGCGATTAGAAGGGATCGGTAGGAGATACGCCAGTGACCGATTGAACAGTAAGTAGTGGCATGTTTGGCCTGGCAGTAACGAACAACGTACTATCAAATGTCGCAGCGATGGTGTCTATGATTGTGGGAGTGGAGTAGAGACTCAATGTACGTGTTTCTGCGAACATTTGGGACCGAGTTGGTGGATTGGTGTTTAGGGGCGGGTAGACTGCCAAGGTAATTTTGCGGGACCGAGTTTCTCCTTAGACAAGCTGTCATGCGTCCGACATGACTATACCTAGTTGTATAAAAAGGAAAACATATCAGTGACTGCCTTCAGGAGACTACAAATTTCGAGTCATGGATTATGATATATGATAACTAACGGCGTTATCCCGAAATAAATTATAGCATCAAGAGGTGTTAGCTGTCGTCCAGAAAATGCGTGCCACTAAGATCGCTCAAGGCCACCTATGTTCGTTAACACTAACATGCGTGTTGCCATATTCTGGATGGATGGGGAGGGGGAGGGGTAGGTCGATTTTTCCATACGTCACAGGTGAAATCCTAAACTTCGACATTCCTCAGCCACGGTGACTCCCGTGACGACTAAGACTCGACTACCTACACCTCAAACGTCACGTATCAGCTTCGATCCGGCGGGGAGTTAACTACGGCAGGTACAGGGCTCGACAGGCCCAAGCGTCAGCCCCGCCACGGTGTAGACCCTCGATGTTACTGACGCATGGCTCGACAAGCCCGAACGCCCGGCCCACCATGGCGTCGACCTTTCAGTGTTACCGGAGGATCTATGCCGCGGACGGCACTAGACCTGTCGCAGCCGATGTGCCACAAGCTTTAGTAGTACGTCGCTTACAGCCGGGGCCGGTTGGCTCGTCATATCGACTCGATGGCACAGTCATTTCTACCGCCGCGGCGGGAGGATGGCAGTCCCGCCACGGCTGTCACCTCAAAACCACGGAACCACGGAACAGCCACCTCAAAACCACGGAACCACGGGACAGGTGAGCGGAACAGTCACCTCAAAATCACGGAACCACGGGACAGGTGAGCGGAACAGTCACCTCAAAATCACGGAAATCGAACAGTTGAGCGATATGAACTCAGGGTGAACAAGACCCTTCAAATGTTCCGGGTTACGGTCCACAGCAATAAGATCCACAGATCGTAACAAGCTAAGTGGTTACGATCCACACAGCAGGTCCGGGTCCACAGTTGGAGTTTACAGGCGCATCGACTGCATCGGCCATGCAGCTCGCTCCCGGTCCACAGTGCTTGTCGCCGCCGTTAGTCGGTTATCTGGGTTTAGGGGCGCATCAACTAGAGGCTGCGGCGCGCCCTTGGTCGCCGCCGCGAAGCAGCGGTAGCTCTATTTCAGGGGCCAAATTGTCCGGGTAGTTGGCTATGGGGTTTACGACGCATCTACTGCCTTGGTCACATAGTGTAGTCAATCTCTCACGTTGATTGGTCTCGGGCGAAGAGGAGCGACATGTTGGAGTGGAACCCAGGATCTGCCGGCTGGAAGCCTAGCATCCTACTCCCGGATTATTCACCCCTCGAGGTCCCAAATTAACCATCACGGTACATCACTGAATTCCGGGTCACGAAAATGTCTTCCCTATATCTAAACTTCAGATGTATAACTGCTAATGGGCCTGTATTCTGCATTCGTGTTGCACAAGAGCGGCATAGCCATTCCATTAAGTTAGCATACATGCATACATACATATATACATACATACATACATATACACAACAAGAAAACGTTCCTTTTCTGTTTGAGGGTAATCAGCCAAAATGTAGTAAGTTAGATGTGTATGCACACCGGTTGTTCGAAGGTTTGACCGGCTTATCTAGTTCTAACTAAAACCCAGTTCTAACTACTGGCATCAACAAAGACTGCCTTGAGCCAGACTTCTGGCAATCGCAGCAGACTCAATGCGTGCCAATCTATTCTCAGAAACGAGTACATTAGCCGGACAATCGGTCATCAAAAAACGGTCCGTGTCTTACCAGTGATCACGAACACCGGCTCCTCATCCCGCTTTGGCGTCTTGATGTATGTGTTCGTTTCGGCACGGATGTTCTTGATCTTTCCACCTGTAAGCAACACAATTGTCATTCAACACGGAACCTGGCCATTGAGGCTGGAGCCAATGAATATATTACCCATCTCTCGACACATGGACATCGCACGGAGGATTGCCACAAGCCCCATAACTTCATATCATACCAGCATTGTTACGATGTTAACGCCGTGCGTATTTCGCCGCTCTGATATTCCATTTTGGTTACTCCTTACCGAAGCGAGACAACTCAAAGTTAAGATTGTATTTAAGTAAGAGTACAATAACGAAAGCCAATAGAAGTAGCAAGCAGGGATGAACTACCTTGTACATCGACATCATTTGCACATCCAAGAACAGCTTTTTTTTCACTCTCTGAGCGAGTTGTCGAATGACCTGAATTTCCCGCGTGAGTAATAACGAGGAAATCGTGGGTCGGAACCCACGAGTGTCATGATTATTTATCGGGAAATAGACACCTCCCGACACATGACTGAAGGGCTCGAGAACAAAGACTAAAGGAACTTTAACAGACATTGTAACAGACATTGTAACAGACATTGTAACAGACATTGTAACAGACATTGTAACAGACATTGTAACAGGCATCACAACAGACATTGAGCGACACCCTCCTGACCACGTAAGAGCTCATGACAGCAACGGCGAGCGGATACGGCACTGGACCGAAAACGGTGCACAGCATTAGACAGCGTCGGACAGACCACCCAGACCTCCGGTGTCGGGACCGACCACCCAGACCTCCGGTGTCGGGACCGACCACCCAGACCTCCGGTGTCGGGACCGACCACCCAGACCTCCGGTGTCGGGACCGACCACCCAGACCTCCGGTGTCGGGACAGACCACCCAGACCTCCGGTGTCGGGACCGACCACCCAGACCTCCGGTGTCGGGACCGACCACCCAGACCTCCGGTGTCGGGACCGACCACCCAGACCTCCGGTGTCGGGACAGACACCCAGACCTCCGGTGTCGGGACAGACACCCAGACCTCCGGTGTCGGGACCGACACCCAGACCTCCGGTGTCGGGACGAGCACCCAGACCTCCGGTGTCGGGACAGACACCCAGACCTCCGGTGTCGGGACAGAGCACCCAGACCTCCGGTGTCGGGACCGACCACCCAGACCTCCGGTGTCTGGACCGACCACCCAGACCTCCGGTGTCGGGACCGACCACCCAGACCTCCGGTGTCGGGACCGACCACCCAGACCTCCGGTGTCGGGACCGACCACCCAGACCTCCGGTGTCGGGACCGACCACCCAGACCTCCGGTGTCGGGACAGACCACCCAGACCTCCGGTGTCGGGACCGACCACCCAGACCTCCGGTGTCGGGACCGACCACCCAGACCTCCGGTGTCGGGACCGACCACCCAGACCTCCGGTGTCGGGACAGAGCACCCAGACCTCCGGTGTCGGGACAGAGCACCCAGACCTCCGGTGTCGGGACAGAGCACCCAGACCTCCGGTGTCGGGACAGAGCAACCAGACCTCCGGTGTCGGGACAGAGCAACCAGACCTCCGGTGTCGGGACAGAGCAACCAGACCTCCGGTGTCGGGACAGACCACCCAGACCTCCGGTGTCGGGACCGACCACCCAGACCTCCGGTGTCGGGACCGACCACCCAGACCTCCGGTGTCGGGACCGACCACCCAGACCTCCGGTGTCGGGACCGACCACCCAGACCTCCGGTGTCGGGACCCGGTGTCGGGACCGACCACCCAGACCTCCGGTGTCGGGACGACCACCCAGACCTCCGGTGTCGGGACAGACCACCCAGACCTCCGGTGTCGGGACAGAGCACCCAGACCTCCGGTGTCGGGACAGAGCACCCAGACCTCCGGTGTCGGGACAGAGCACCCAGACCTCCGGTGTCGGGACAGAGCACCCAGACCTCCGGTGTCGGGACAGAGCACCCAGACCTCCGGTGTCGGGACAGACTACCCAGACGTCCGGTGCAAAGACGCTGACAGAGGCGCAACCAAGGGTGGCCGGAGACACCCTCCCTTAGTAACCAAAAATACATAAACCAGAAGTTGATATTTTCACCACGCAAATCCAAAAAACTGAGCGTTTCTGTTCAGACATTTTTTTTTGTGTCGCCCCCCCCCCCCCGAGAATATTCTGACGGCGTCACTGGACACCGATAGCGTTATCTCAGCACCGTTCAAGTGGCGCTTGTCGAGGCAGACAATGAATTACTGAACATATCGAAGCGAATGGAGCCCTTGGAAAAAAAGGAACTTGTATATCCGGTGTGCTCTCCAGGTAAGCTACCCGCGATCTTTAATTCCTTAACTTGGGAATCGGAGTAGGCAAAAATAAGGCAAAGAAGTACCGAAAAATAGGCACGCCAGAGGAAAAGGTGGCATTTTTAATGCAAAAAAATTGAATGTTATAGTACACAATAGCAGACCTGCAAACCATTTCACCCAATAACTGTTTTTAAAAAATTATCAAAAACAAGATTATTCAGTACATAATCACATAAACATTACTTACTTGCCAACTTTGAACCTTGTGCTCAGCATAAAGACAATTTTAGACATGTAATGTAATTGCATGAATAATGACAAGCAATTGTACGGCAAATTACAGCATGAAAAAACCGCGTGCGGTTTCACAGGTTGGCCTGCCGTGCCACCGGTGCAGAAAGTGGCAACTCCTGTCACTACCGAAACCTTGGCAAAAGTGGCAGCTCTACTACAGAGCAGCAATACGCTTGGAGAAGACTGTTGCAACGAGTGAGACATTCAGCTATCAATAGGTACTGGTATTTTCAAGTACGCGGATTGCGCGGTCGGTCAGTGATACTACCAACACACGTACACATATACACACAACATATATATATATATATATATATATATATATATATATATATATATATATATATATATATATATATATATATATATATATATATATATAATAAGATTGGCGGCAGATAATCAAGCTCAAGTGATTACCATTCTAAGAAACAAAAGGTCGACGGTCTTGCAAGACGCGGGCGGAGCGTCAAACCTTCGTAAAACAAGGTCAACGCTCTTCAAAGGGTTGAAAGTTATATGCATGAGGAAGCCAGTTTCCGCGAGGTCGTTTAGCCAGTGCCAGTGCTATCTCAAAAAGCATGCGGCAATACCTAACAACGCAGTTTGTTCCATGGCGTCCATGCCACATGACGTCACACAAGCCGCGACAGCCGACTAATGGGCGGGGCGCAGGCACCCTGCGCACCTCGTCTGGGCAGACGGGCCAGCCGGCCAGCGCGCGCTTTGATTGGTCAAGCGGCCGCCGGGCTCGGGAACGAAGCTCGGGGAACGTAAGGCCGGGAGGGTCGCACCGCCGGGGGCGCCGGACGCTGCCGTGCTGCGCCGCGCTCTGTCCGCTCTCTCTGCCGGTCCCACACGGAGCCGCCGTCCTCCCCTGCCGCCGCGGGCGCGATGGGGTTCAAGGGCAGCCGCACGGGCAGAGCACGGCCGGCTCGCACCACGTGGCCGACTCGCCGCCGCGGCCGCCCCCGTCCGGCCGGCGGACCAGACAACCCGGCTCGGCCGGAGCGCGGAGGGTCAAAGGACCAGGCGCTCAGGCACCAGCCGATCGTCCCACATCTCCTGGATTGCTCCAGGATCGCTAGGTTATTTGAGCACATCGACCACGTCGATTTGCGCCCATTTGCTCCAGGATCACAATATGATCAGTGTTCCCAAATTATTATCAAAGAATAACCAAACCAGACCAGTCTCCAATAGACTACTCGCAAACATATTCAAACAGCTACACGGACGGAAGAACGGAACAAATTGCTGAACATGCAATTTGTGAACTAGCAATTTCAGGGTAGCCCATTGCGTTGCATGCGAAGACCTCTAAATGACTCCCTCCACCTCTCGACACTCCCACACCGCTAGCAACATGACCCGAGGGTATAAGAACGCAACACAAGGTGTCCATTATGCCCCAATTCCAAAATTGTGCCATGCCTTTTGCCTTGAAACAATGGGCACCGAAAATGTTTACATCAGACTAATATTTTAGTTATATATAGCTACGGATACTCAGCCTTCAGCATGGCGGCAGCACGCAGGGCTGGAACTTTTCCAACACGATTGGGAGGGGGAAGTCGGATGCTCATGCTATTTTTCCAGTCAACTTCCTTAAGTCTCATGCTAAACTTTAGCAACATTAGAGGGACAAGCACCTTCCCCAAGTACGGAAAGTTTCCCTGGCGACACAGCTGAGTTACATTTTTTACACCACGTAGGGGTTTTACGTTTAGTCATATTCCGACGCAGAGCATAATCTGCGAGCCAGGTTTTCCTTCTTCACATTACCTCGGAACACGAATAATACAGCTGCATGACTGAATAGTTGTGAAAATCAGTCTAAGGCATTCGTTAATATAGAGTAGTTATTCCACACGAACGACTAGTGAAAGGAGCCTAAAAGTGGAAGCTGGAGAACGTTTAATAAATAATGAAATCGAGCATTTCTTACAAAGAGCGAAAAGCACAAGTGAACATGTACTACAGAAGCTTAGCTTCATATATAATTTCCGTTAAACGTGCTACCAAAACCAGGATCGACGAGCCTTTCATGTACTCTCCTCAAACCATACTAGCAGGGCAGTTGACATTGTGCACATTATAACCGAAACAAATTAGGCAAATATGAAGCCGATTTGTGGCCTAACACACACACACATATATATATATATATATATATATATATATATATATATATATATATATATATATATATATATATGACAAGCTCATTTCAGCTAATAGTCAAAATTGTCCGTTTCAGTTAACATGAGGTCAAAGGTGCTAAAAATTGCATTAACAATGCTCAGTGGAGTGCTGCATAACCTTCAAGATTCTGTAAACAGTTAAGTTAGTGAATATAACCGAAAATAGCGAATCGTGGTTATCCCATTTACTATGGCACGTGCTACGACAGCATACACATTGCACTACACATCCGACCACCACCAGACGCTGAACACAGCCATCAGTCGGCGACTGCCAGGGCCACGCAGGACGCCGTCATCAGGACAGCTGACATGTGCCGTAATTTGAAAACCTATACTGTCCAATTCCAAACAAATTACACTGAATTATCAAAGCGGAAGCCGACTTTTTGGACACCCCAGTATATCTGAACAGATAGGCGAGTAATTGCAGAGGGGATCCATGTTTATCGCCTGCTGGAAACAATGGTGCATTATATGGGGGAGGAGTGGCTGGCGGCAGGGGAAGTGAAGAACCGTTCCAACATTAACAAAGTGCTTAGTCACCCTAAAATGTTATGCGTTAGTGCAGTCAGTTTTACTTGATTAAATGTTTCCTTTTTGGTCACGTTCGTTCCTCTGGAGTTTGGCCATCCCACTATAGTACAAGAATGCACGCGTGCGTGAGTGTTAATTATGTGGAAGATCCAATTGGGGACGAGTGGACAGTGCCACTTACCACCATAAATAACTAGATCTCAGGAGAAAAAGCAGTTTACTGCAAATTCTCAATTGAGACCATTGAACTGAAGAAAAAAAACGAAAATCTGCCGCATTTTTGTATTGTTCCGCACCCGATAAGTTTCGGAATTGGATACAATTTCTGATTCGATCCCAGCACCTCGTAGCTCCAAAGATCGTTTGCCCCTACCACGTTGGTCCACAAAATCAGCTTGAATGCATCAGTCCATCTGTAATTTCGCCGCGTTTTGAATTCCCTTCGGATGGAGTGGCTGGCGCCCTGGGTTTGTCGTGATGAAATTCACGGCCGTACCTGTTTCGTCAGAATCTTCCGAGATTTGATAGCGACCGCCATTCATCCACCGTATTCATGAAGCCAACTCGACGAGAGCGCGGTCTATGGACGCCGAACTGAGTCCGCACAGTACTTCGGCTTGCGCAGCGCGCCCGAGCGGAGTCCGTACAGCACGCCCGAGCGGAGTCCGCACAGCAGCTGGTCTCGCACAGCAGCTGGTCTCGCACAGCGCGCTCGATCACAGAGCACGAGGCGACGCGGAACAGAGTGCGCACAGCCACAGTCTATCACAGCATGGTGGGCGACGGCCGGACGCAGATAAGCGCCCGTTATCCAGCCAGAGTCGGCCGGCGGCGCACCCCAAGCACCCGTTTACACTGCCATAGACAAGGGAGCCGGCACAACCGACCGCCTCAGCAGACATCGCGGAACCGGACCCCACGGGCACGTCCGACTAGCGCAGCCACAGTAACTAGCGTACCCCACTGGCCGGAAGCCTACTAGCGTAGCCAGACATACAGCCCAGAACCGATCAAGACGGGCCTCTTCAGAAAAAAAATTGGCTGAGCGCACGGGTGCTCCTCATTGGTCGGGTGTTAGCAGGCCTTGTCCTGTACGTTTGTCATCCATAAAAACACCATTTTTGAGTATCATCCACTTCTTTCGTCAAAAGGCTGAGCAGAGTTGCTTAAAAACTTGCAGTTGAAAAAGTTGACTGCAAACTTGCACGATTTTGTGGTTAAAAATGCAAAAATGGCTTTAAAGTATAAAAATGAGTTTTAGTATTCGAAACGAGATGGAAATGTTATCTGGATTGGATAGCATATATCAACCGCCCTGATGACTGCGTCCTGTTTCCTTCCTGGCCCTGACAACCAGGGACTGATAAGCTGTGTTCAGCGTCCGGTGACGGTCGGATGTACGGTGTAATGTGTACGCTGTCTCAGCATATGCCATAGTAAATAAGATCACCACGATTCGCAATTTTCGGCTAAGTTCACTTAATTCACTGTTTACAGAAGGTTGAAGGTTATTCACTACTGCACTGAACATTGCCGAAGATATTGTTAGTACCTTTGACCTGGCGCCAATAAGTGAAACGGACAAATTGGACCAAATTTTATTTTAAACATTCTTCTCCAATTCAAGGATTCCAAAGAATCAATCCGATCCTGGATGTGGTTACGCGGGTGCTCCGCAAACGCTGCTTGCGGTGTGGAAATTCACAATCAAAGTTCTGTCGATGGCAGTGTTCGGGATAGCGACAAAGTGGAATGGTTCCTAGTAGGTGGTCCATATTACCAATAGGTGCCCAAGGGATACGTTGCACGAGACAAACCTACTTGCCTAAACTCCTCTAGTCTTCCACCCCACATCCAAAAAATGCGACGACGCAACGCAATGTTATGAAAAAGGCTGGTTGGGTGAATCAGGTTCACATAAGAATTAAGGATAGATCAATGTATTCCAAGATCTTGCTTTGGTTGGTCCACATATGTTGCGCATGGGAGGGGGTAAAAAATCAATTAGATTCCTTGTTCTAAACTCAGCATTTAGTGGCCACAGAGTCAGAAGGTCCTCAGCCGGGGTTGCCAAATGTCCGCAAGGTCAGGGATGCAGCCAGGATTTTCTTTAACCCCCGACGTCTCTGGGGATCTTCAATCGACCCCTCAGAATTTTCGCGGGTAGTGAAGAAAAACGGCGCGCGGCGGAACGCCGAAATATGGCATACCTTTCCCACATCCATTTGGCATGTTGTGCCAAACTTTTGGAGTCAGGTCATCCAGGGTCAACGAGTTAATCTAGGTGAAGTGAGGTCACTTCCCAAAAAAGTTCAACCAGTCGTCACGCTTTAACGGATAAATTTAAATGAAACTTTCAGCGTTTGCTTTTCTTTATGAATGCAACGAAACGTACGAGAGGAATTTCTCTTCTATTTTTTGTTTTTGCTTTTTTTACTAATAAATTTTGCATATTTGACTATTAGAGTTCAAATAAAATATTCTGGCTAAAGTAAGCATTTTTATCAGAGCAAGGTGACTTAGAACAAAGTTTTTATTCCGGTCAGCACTGCCGATTAGAAAAGTAAAATTGCAAACTTTAATTGAAAAATTTGAAATCTCAAAATAAAATTTCGATTTTTGGGTGGCCGAAAAATGTTCTGGCCCCGATTGAGTTCCCTGTTCTTTCTTTCCAAATAACTTTTTTTCTCCTTCAAATATCCCCCAAAATGAACTCCCCAGAGCCAAAAACATAATGCAAGTCGTGAAAATCTTGGCCCCATGGTGACGTCATTTTTTGGGGGGAAATTGGTGTCGGGCCCCGCTCGTCGAACGCTTTCCGATGACAACTCTTTCGTTTTCGTGCGACGCTTAGTTTGGATTTTAGAAGGGGGGTCCTAAAAGCCATCCCTGAGAAGGGGTGGGAGGATCTCACCGGAGACGGAGCGGGTTAAATGAGTCAGGCCCCCCCCAAAAAAAAATGTCCGAAAACAGACCGCGCTTCGCGATTTTCTGATGTTACGCTGTGAAAACCTCAATATGTTTGATCCAGTGCATTTTTGGTGCTTGGGGCTGGGCTTAGCTGGACAGGTGGGCAAGGAAAACATAGCAGCATAATTTCCGAAGCAATTATGTAATATAACCAGGGTTTATTTATTTATTTATTTATTTAACAATACATGCCCTCCACGTGCAGTGGCTATTACGGACAGTCTGGGTCACAGATATTTACAAAGAAAGGATAGATTTGTGGTCAGTAGTGGGAGCAGATGCGCAACAACATTCGTACACCAACATAATACAATACCCATATCACTCTCTGCACTACAAACACCGTGCTTGCAATACTAGCTATAAACGAGTGGTTTGTAGAAGTGATAAGAAAGCGATTTGCCACCCCTGGCGCCGCGCCTGCCCCGGCGTGTGTTCTTGGTGGGCGTTGTCACGGCGACGGCGACGCGCCCCTCGTCTGGTTTTTTCACTTGGGAAGGGTGTCGACTGGCGGGGGCGTCCAAGGTAGAGGCTTTGATGGCGTCACAGTGATGCGGTCGCTATGCGGGTTGGGTTTGTGCTGTGTAATCATGTATCCAGATAAAAATTCCTGGGCAATCGAATATGGAGAATATTTGTCTTCGATCTTCCAACATCAGAATCTCGGTTTGCACTTTCCAGCGAATCTGGAGTACTTTATCATAGAGCAGTTAATTTGCATACAGCAAATCTTATTTTGCTAGAACATGTGATGCATCGTCTTAAAAACTAGCATTGTTATGGATGCTAAACGGCGAATGCAGTCGATGCGCCCTCGAGCCCAAATAACTAACTTCAATCTTATAGAAGTCAACATTCTTACAAACGTAATGCATGGGAATAACGGAGGTCTCGTGCTTGGAATAGAACCTACCACATGCCAGAAATTAGAACGAATGGAACTAAAACAATGATAGAAAATAAACAAAGGCGCTCACATTCCATTGTAGATATTTCGGATATACAATGGGTCAAAGCACGCATTACTCAATCTAATATATGAAACTAGAATTTAAGTAAGACTAGAACTGGCATACTAACTGAAACTGATCAGGTATTGGGCTAAAGCAGACAAGCGCATACCTAATTGTGTTAAGCAAAACATGAAATTATCTTGCTAGTAACGGACCCCACTGAGGGGGCCGGACTTCATGCATGTATGTCGGTCTATGAAAACAATTACGGAAGGACAAAAGTCGTGCACTTAAGAAAAAACGGGGCTGCACCACATTACTGGGATGTTTTACTGCGCCGTTCGGGGTAATAACTGTACAATCAACACCCGCACGTCCGGCGGTCCGCGCCAACTTCGCATGTCGGGTGGGGGTAGATGTCTGACCCCTAAGATCTCTAGAACTATGCTAGCTAGCAACAAACGGGGAACGGCGTTGGGTAGCTGGTGACAGGTTCCATCGGAAGTGGTTCGGTCATTTTTCCCGCTGGGGTCAATATTCAGGTCACTGGGCCATCATAGGTCAACTTCGACCAGATCGGGTGGAACTCTCATATTGACACATCTCAGGACCTGTAACAGATAGAAACAAACGGCGAACGCTATTCGACAGTTCTTGCAATGTGCTATCGACAATATGCGGTATGATTTAAGGTCAGGTCAACCGAAACTATGACCTCAGGTCAAGGTCATGAAGTAGCCTAGTGTTGGCATATAATGTGTCAATCGACACGTCTCGGCGATACAAGCACAATGATATAATTTCAGCATGTTGATATAATGATGTAATTTCAGCCTTCTAGCTCAATGCAATGCGATATAACGTGCAGAAATGTGTAGTGATCTTAGGTGACTTCGGATGACCTTGGTGAGGTCACCGAGAAAAAATGTCAGCGGTAACATTGGGCATAGTTTCAAACTACACGCCACAACCGTTGTGAGATCATTCAGAGAGCAAATATGTAACCAGAAAACATTTGTGTATTTTACCATAGCCCTATAATGGAGAAGCCACGACCGCGACCTGACCCAAGGTCGATGCTACGAAAAAAATCGATGTATATACTATGGTCCCTGATGAGATCATGACATGCTATAAGTTTGAAATCAATCGCCCAATTATTGTGGAAGTTATGTCACCTAGAACTCCGAGCGCAGCTGGGTCACTTCGCCTGACCTGGTGACCTGACCTAAGGCGACCAAGGGGTAAAAATGTATGAGGATATGCGGAAAATACTAGTGAACAGCCATACGATGTTTGGTCTTGCCGACTATTCGCACGGCGGTAAATTAGGAAAAACCGCAAGGGGCAGATATCTGCCCCCCCCCCCCCTCTCCCGACGTGCGCGAGTTAAGTGGCCAGACAAGATGAGTGCCCCGAACCTTCCAAGCTCAATTTGGGTTAAACTTAGCATTGGAGTGCGGCAGTAGGCCTGAAATTTGGCGTAGTTAGTAAGTAGGGCTTTGGTGCGCATCGACTACCGCCATACTGAAATTTGGCATGTGTGCATGAAGCTGTCAATATGATCATACCATTTATAGGCAGTCGTGTACAACAATTAATTATTATAGGGTACTTCTTCCAATGTTAACACGGCACCCAGCTGATCCAAATCCGCGCCGGCCGTGCACACCGGAACAGAGCGTGGGGGTGCCTAATCAGTGACGCCCAGGGATGCGGAGCCGGGAAAATTGTGGACGGCTCCGGCTCCGGGGAAGTATCCAGGCTCCGGGGAAGTATCCCGGCTCCGGCTCAGAGTAAAATGTCCCGGCAGCTCCGGCTCCGGGCAAAAGGTACCGGAGCTAGGGGGGATCCATTAAGTAAGAGCTAGGGGGGATGTAACAAAAGTTAGCCGCGACCACTCAGAGGCGCAAACTTCAGACAATTATAAGCAACTTTCCCATGTGAACCCTGTACCTATCTTAAAATAGCACCCGCACCCGCCCCCGCCCAAATCACTTTTCGGTGTTATGCCCTCGTAAACCGACGCTCCCTTCGTGCCGTATTGGGGAAATCAGAACAAGGGGGGGGGGACTCGAATCAACAACACTCACCATCCCGTGAACGGCCCAAGGAACACAATTGTTGCAAAATGTAATGTTAATAAGGTACAAGCCGTTGATGATGGAACCAATGAACTTAACTAAACTAAACATGGAACTATTGCATTGACTACTGAGGCTAGAATATGGTTATTGGTTATTCTACCATTATTTGATATTTTTACATGTTAATCGCATTTAATCATTTTGGCTTTTAAAATGCGTTTTCATACCACACCATACCATACTAGGTATAATGTTTTCATTTCACGTTTGCGTATTTTGTTTAATTTCCACCTATTTCAGAGTCTGAGCCTTTGACAGCTCCGGCTCCGACTCCGGCTCCGAATAAAATGTCCCGGCGGCTCCGGCTCCGGGCAAAATGTTCCGGCTCCGGCTCGGCATCCCTGGTGACGCCACATAAAATTTTCATCAGTGTGTGTGTGTGTGTGGTGGGGTGGGGTGGTGATGGATTGGAGTTTAGGGGCGCGTCGACCTGGGGGTGGGGTGAGTGGGACAATTGAGAACCACATGATGGCCATCACGGATCAGACTCCACGATATGGTGAACGTGCCGAATCCAGGTAGTGTAGGATTAGGCATCTGTATGTATGAGGCGCTGGTAACGGGTCATCAGGGCCCTTTTACTGGCGATGCTGATGCAGGCCACAGTGACGAAGTCTGATAGAGGGTTCCACGAACTGCGTCCGCAACAGACGGCTGTGCGTCCAGACGGACTCACCATTCCTATAGATAGGCAAGCGAAAATTCCGTCGACTGTTACGCATGCAAAGCGGTAGAGTATCAACAGAGCATCTAGGTGTGAAAATAGCTGTCGAATTAAGGACAATACGGTGCTTATTTAGGACAAGGCACGTAGTTTTAGGGATAATGAGAATATCCAACCATAACATGTTTCACACCAGTTTGTTTTTACAAACTCAGGTGAATATAATAGTGAAGATGGGTTCTGAAATTAGTTACAGCCGATGCACCACACATCAAATACAAAAGCAAGCAGTTCATTCTGTTGATGCATTTTTTTAACACAAGTCGTTAGAATTGTTGACGAGGCTCTACAGAACGAGAGGCGATGCTTTGCGCAAGCTTCTTGTATTGACCTTGAACCTATCTCCCGATGTAGAAATTCCGGTTCTATAGGTTTTGACTAGGTTCTTTAACGTACCCACGGTCTGATACGGCCGCTTGGTGCCTGCCCCCCCCTCCAGGCCTGGACAATAGCAGCTGCTGGGGTGTCGTATGGCTACATACATGGCACGTTTTCCTGCTCCATGCCAATTTAGCCAACTACAGTGCAGAATTGACAATAAAATGAATAGCTTTTGTGAAACGCAACTATGTAACAGCTGCGTTTATATTCCCATATCAAATCCCTCCCACGAGTGCTTGGCTGGCGTGAAAACAAGCGAGACATTTTCAACAGGTGAATTTGGCCGACACTAACTCGGCGATTGATTGGACTTCGAAGCCGCTTCGGCAAAAGCTAAGTACCTATTGTCACAATGATGCTGCACTGTAATCGGCTAAATTCTTGCGCGCAGGCGAAAACCTGATATCGATCACAAACGTCACAACCGTCAGATGTGTAGCTAAACGACACCCCAGCCGGCGACGCTATTGTCCAACCCAACTCAATAGGTCTTTTCCCACTTCTTTTGTGTCGGGACTCATATCCACCGAGCTAACCAGACGGCGGTTTGTTACTAATTATTTCAGGAAGTTTTTTTTGTACATCCTGTGATATTATTCCATTCTGCTTGATTATAGTGCATACTGTAATGTAATAAAGCGATACTGTTAGTATATCACTTTATTAATATTATATCAGCGCAGAATTTGTAGTCTACGCACATTTGGTTGTTTTCCTTGGTTGCTTGACGCACAAACCACCTTGGGGTTTCTTCGATCTATTTATGGCATAATTGCAGCAGTTTAAGAAATCTACAAGACAAGTTCTCCACAGATACCTCCATGAAGCAAAAGAAGAACCTTGGGTTATTCTACGGCTCATTCAACCGCCAAGTTATAAGACGTCGCCAACCTCTCGCGCCGATTGCTCGCTGGTGGACTGGGTAAACGCATTCGGTTGCGAGATTCGAACTCGCAATCTTGCTATCAAGATTCCGACACTAACAACTGAGCCACGGCGGCGCCGCAGAAGCATGAAACAAGCAGGGGCTAGGTTTGGTTCGGTTAGGTTACTGTTGGAAATATTTTTCCCAAAAAGATGGACAACTCATTCTAAAAGCAAGTCAGGCTAAGTTCTAGGTTAGGTTTACAGTTTTTCCTCAATATTTTGAGCACTTTTTTTTGCTATATTATCCAACTCCAATCACTTTGTGGGCGTTATTTTGGCTGCGAACTAGAAAACATGCATATACAGAGGAAATAAGTGGTCCCACCAAGTTAACCCCATTCGTATACATTGACACTGCATTGGAAAAAGAAATTAATAACAAAAACTTCAAACTGGAAATTTCCATTTACCATGCACCTATAGACGTATAGGTATGTTTATATGTATATATTATACAGACATGAACTGCGACGTCCATGGGAAAATGTAGTACCGAAGCGAAATGGCAGGCACCAATAGCTTCGGGCTTGGGCAAGCCGCCGAATGTGCCTGGCAAATTAGCACGATTGTTGCTGTTGCCAGGGTTTCGGAGGAACATCGACTGCACGCGACAGACAAATTAACGCGATCACAAGCAGCACTTACCTTTCTTGCCTACGATCTCAGCCACGTGTTCAGAAGAGGGGACTGGGACGCATTCCGTGGTGTTCGCCTTCATTCGGCATCCCTGCGCCTGTATAGATTCAGAAAAGCAGTCGACGTAAAACTGGCTTCGGATGTCGTCCAGGCTGCGGCCGCATGGGGCTGTGAATTGTCCGAAATACTTCGCATCATTTCTCAGGTCAAAGTCGCGTTGCACCTCGTTGATCAAGCGTGCGGTGTTTCTTTCAACCCACAGCCCTGGTCCGGAGTTGCTTCGTTCGTGTGGAGGTACGTGAGAATTTAGCACCACGTAGCCTTCATCGTTTGGAGATATCCTACCAAACATTATGTCCTTGATGAACGTCTCCACTCCTTCGTTGCCTTGGGTATTGCCGTAGAACTTCTCACACTCCTCCGCAAGCCACCGGACAGCACGAAGATAGGAGCGGTAGAAGGGCGAGCAAGAGTCGACCACGCCGCAATCCCTTCCGTTACCAGAATCTGCACGAAAATCGTTAAGGCTGTTCACTCGGAAGAACTCATTTCTCGGTACACTTGCGAACCCATCCATAACCGCACACAACGGAACTTTTCGCACACCACTCGCACACCCTCCCGCAGCCAACACCCACACCGAGCCACGCGTCTCGAATGGCGCCTATAAATAAGGCGCCTGAATCCGGCGCGGCGGCACATCGCTTCTGCACGCTGATTGGCTGGAGCCGCGCAGCTGCCGTAGGCAGCCAATAAGCTTGTGAAAATTGCAACCACGTGTTCGTTGGCGGGCTTTCTGTTCGAATGTTTGCCTTGTTCGCATTTTCTAGCAGACTAACAGAAAAACCAAGGGCCCAGAACCAGCAGTAGAGCTAGGATGCTTATACTAGATGTATTGCTTACATCCGACATGTATTCAGAGCAATAGCATGGATGTGCGCACTATATAACTGCTAGCAGTCCAGGCGCCCATAGGCCCAGGTAATCTTATGCAGGGTAACATGTGCTATGTGCTAAGGCCATTGGCACCCTTTATTAGGGAGCTTTGCATGCTCTTGGGAGGGCACTTGCCAATAGCTGAAATGTTGGCCGTGGGTTCCCAACAGTGTCAGCTCTTAGCATAGGACCAATGTGCGGTACACCCCGACTGCTTTATTCACCTAGTATAAAATAGACATATTTGGTTCTTTTACGACACATTCAACCGATAGGCCATAAAGCGACACCGACCTCTCACGCCGTTTGGTTACGAGATAACTCGATAATTCCGCCAGTCGTGAGATTCCAATCCATAATCTTCCGATCAAGAGTCCGACACTTTACCAACTGAGATACCGCGGCCCCTATCCACCTGATCACTTAAATTACATTCGCATATGTACCCATTGCTGCCCTACTACTTCCCGATGATATTCAGATACCTCACCTATGTCATGTATCATTGATTTTCCCCCTGGCACTGTGCCATTTGCCCTAGGCCACGCCCTGGGGCAATACAGTGTACACGCACGCTGGATATCCAAAAACAAACTTCATGCAGTGCACCCATAATCATCTTAACGCAACAAAGCAGAAAATTGACATCCTCCCGGGCAGTGGGGTACCGAAAGGGGGCAAAGGAGAAAACTCGCTTCCCTACGTGGCTCAACTCCCGACCCAGCAAAACCTCACGCATTGGCCCACTGGGGGCTCTCGAGGGCTGACTGCGGACGCCGCAGATGAGGGTCAACTGCGCTGATCCCGTAGAGAGGTAACAGACTTAAAGGGAGGTCCCATTTTGGCGCACATCGTGCACCGAATTGGGACCCTCTGGCACGACGGGGGCAGCTAGAACAGCCTGGTTGCGTGACTGCATTCAAGCAACGAAGAGTGACCAAACCAATGAGCGGCATGCCAACAATTGAGTTTCTACCAAACGCGTCTTAATTGTGTTCGTAAGCTCATTCGATTCCGAATCCCATTCAGCATGTAAGGGGAATACAAAGCCTTTGAAATATGGCTTTAATTAGTCCCAATTATAAGCAAATCGCACATAAAGACATAAAAGATTAGTGCAACTATGAGCCACAAGGGCCCTTCTTGGCTGCACTCTGTACATTGAACCAGTCGCCCACCAAATTTGCCAATCAGCCCTCCCTGTAATACTGAAAAGCAAGCCCTCTATTCTTATAATGATTGTCTATGCTGTTTTTAAAGATGTTCAATGTGCTGCTACTGACAATGTTTTCTGGCAGCTGGTTCCAGTGTTCTACTACCCTGTTGGTGAAGAAAGTCTGCCTTAACCTTGTTCTGCTGTGGTTAACTTTAATTTTGAATTTATGACCTCTTATTGCATCATTTCTGTTCAATTCAAACATTTCCCCAAGATATCTCCTCTCCAGTCCATGGACAAATTTAAAGACCTCGATGAGATCTCCTCTCAGCCTTCTATATCTAAGTGAAAACATATTCATTTTCTTCAATCTTTCCTCATATTCCAGGTTGCTTATGTCATTAACCATTTTTGTAGCCCTCTTTTGTACTCTCTCTAAAAGCCAACAATCTTTTTCATAGCTAGGAGACCAAGCTTGGATGCAGTATTCCAAATGTGGCCTGACATATGCACAGTAAAGCTTCCTGATGACTTCCTCACTTCTGTATGATACATTCCTATTTATTGCCCCGAGTATTCTCAGTGCCTTCTTCCTGGCTTCCTTGGTCTGTTCTGATGCCCCAATTTTGTGTCTAGAATAACACCTAAATCCTCCTGTTGAGTCCTGTATAACACACGAAATGCGTTATAGGTGAGCGATATGTTCAGTGGGCCGAGGCAGGATTTAGGTGTTGTTCTAAACACAAAATTGGGGGCATCAGAACAGACCAAGTGTTTAGATTAACACCTAAATCCTCCTGTTGAGTCTTGTATAACACACGAAATGCGTTATAGGTAAGCGATATGTTCAGTGGGCCGAGGCCGCACCCCTCCTCCCCCCAAAAAAAGAAAAGTCGCTCTGGAGCCACAAAACTCGTGGGTAAACCAAGAAACGCCAGAAACAAAAAAAAAATAATCAAACTGCTATATGCCCTAATGGATCCTATGTGGAGCACAGAAATATTGAGGAGCTTATCCATCAGAGGGACGTCACTGGCCGCAAAAAAAAACTGAACAAGCCCTCTTATAAATTTAAATTGGCTGTTTCCCGGAGGTACGCCTGTTCCTGGCCGGAGAGACGCCACCCACCATGGGGGCGTGACACATACCCCAAGTGCGTCCTGCATCCGCCCCGCTGATTACCCCGTGCGACATGCAGATTGTAGGTGCTCAGACACCACCACAATCGCATCGATAGTCGAGGAACGTTCCTGAACACAACTCACACTCGCTCCAGGTCCACAACGCACCCGTGTAGGTGTGAAATACGACTGTCTCCGCCCATGCCAGGCGCCAACGGTTGTATGTCCACACTGCTCTGACGGCGGACCGTGCCTGCCGTGGCGACCCGACCAGGAAGCATCGGCAGTACCGCTCCAACTCTGGACTACTCGTGCCAACTGTGGAGCGCCCCAGCCACACCACACCACGCGCAAGACTAAGGCGCCGCACTACGCCCACTGAGGCGGCCACATTCCCACCGCCCGCGCACTCAATGTCTTATCTATCACTTCTGTATTAAAATAATTATCTATGCACAATACATGCAAGATGTTAGTTAAATGTACGCGCGGCTGGTAGAGCGGGCGGGGACAAGCGATGCCGAACAGGACCACAAATGACTAGCGCCGTCTTGAACCGAACAAACGAGACTCTCAACAGATGTATAAAACAACACTGATATGATGCTTGCATAACAACGGTAAAACCACACACACACACATACAGGCGGGTGGCCGCCGGCCATCCTGCCCGCGTCCGGCTCCGTACGGCCCGCACCGCTCAGTGGCGGGCACCGTCCGAGGCAGTCGACACGACACGCGTCACGCGCGCACACCCGGAGGGCCCAGTGCGGCGCTGGCAGTGTGGTGGACGCGCCGCCGGCCGCCGGCGACTGATACCGGGGCCCGTCAATATCAACGGCGGCGCTCGCCGTCCGCTCAGAGCACCGTGGCTCGGCGCCGCCCGCCAGCCGCCCCACACAGCCGGGGTACGTGGGTACTCCGCGACTTGACTTAGGTGTACATTCTATCCGGAATAAATTGCAGATCCAGTAGAACAATCAATTCAACACTGGCCCTAATATTCTCTCGTTAAAATTTTCCGAAGTAAATACTTTTTTTGCGGCGCATATTTAGTAACAAATGGCCGTTTCAATAAATTGGATAAAATGCTTTAAAACCGACACTTCGGTCTTTTGATTTACTCTTGCGACACTATTTGAAAAGCCACACCCCCAGCTCGTAACCAATGTGGCACACAGCACATGCTTCCACCAACGCCGACCGCAACATACAACCAAAGCCAGACGGGGGCGTAACGAACACCCGGGTCCACGCACGCTCGTCACACGACGGTAGCCGGATGACGTCATCACGCGCGACAACACACCCGCCAGCATCGCGCGGCCGAGCGTAAAGCTCTTTAAATAACCTCAGTACAATCAATTGCGATCTTAAACGAACGATCACTCGCAGGCCAGGCAACACCTTCGTGTAACATGATTACTGTTAAATAAATTGGCATACAAAATAACAAAATAGTTCCGCAGAAGACGAGTAAGCGGCGCGGGCAGCAGAGCGTCCGCGAGGCAGAGCGGCCGCCGCCGTCACACGCCCCACCGGGGGGCATCAACACTCCACACGACTGGTCAGCCTATGACGCACCACAGCGCCGCCGGCCTGGGGGCCAGTAGCTGTCGCGCGCACCACAGCGCCGCCGGCCTGGGGGCCAGTAGCTGTCGCGCGCACCACAGCGCCGCCGGCCCGGGGAGGCCAGTAGCTGTCGCGCGCACTACAGCGCCGCCGGCCTGGGGGTTAGTAGCTGTCGCGCGCACCACAGCGCCGCCGGCCTGGGGGCCAGTAGCTGTCGCGCGCACCACAGCGGCCGTCACCAACACACCACACGATTGGTCAGCCCGTGGCGCACCACAGCGCCGCTGGCTGCCGGGCCGGGTGGCCATTAGCTGTCGCGCCTGTCAAGCGCCTCGCTCTTGAAGACGATGCTGGCGTACGCGAGCTTGCCGGTGTTGGAGGCCGGCTGGCAGGCGGCCGACTCCGGGTCGGCCAGGTCGAGCGACGCGTACACCAGCTCCTGCTCCTCGGTGGGCAGCGTGGTGAGCGACTGCGAGCCGACGCCCGTCTGCTGACGCGGCGGCCGCTGCAGGCTGGACGGCGGCGGGTTGGATTCGTGCCGCTGCCGCACCGGCCCCGTCGGCGCCGTCGCGCCGAAGTTGGTCAGCGAGTTGCTGGTGGTGAGGGGCGTGGGCGTGGGCGCCGGCGTCTGGCGCGGCGTGGTCACCTGTGAGCCGGCGAGCGAGGCGCGCGGCGTCACACTGGCCGCCGAGTCGCACGGACTGGCAGAGCCGAAGCGCAGCTCCGGCTCGGCCGGCCGCGTCAACTCGCCGTCCGTCTCCACCTCCTCCTGGATGCTGTTGGACGACGACAGCGACTGCGACGAGCCCACCCACGACCGCGACCGGCCGAGCGGCACCGGAGGCGGTGGCGGCGGCGGATGAGGCTCGGAAGCGCCGGCCGCGCGTCGGCTCTCCTTCTTGCCGCGCTGACTGAGTGAGCGGAACATGGTGCGCGGACTTATGGCGTCCAGTTTACGCAGCAGGCCCAGGCCGCCGACCGGAGCGCCGACCGAGTACTTGCGCTGCACCTTGGCCGCCTGGCCGCGGCGGCGCTCGTCGGCATCCGAGTTGCGGCGCGGCGACTCGGCGGCGGCGGGCGTAGCGTCCACCAGCGCCGAGACGGGCCGCACCGGCACCTCCAGCACGCTGTAGACGTGCGGGTCGCGACGGCTGGCCGGTCGCATCTCCACCTCACGCTCGGCGGACGTGCGCGCCGACAGCGAGCGTTGTACGAGCACTGATGGCGGCCGCGGTCCCATCGACATCTGCAGATAGTCGCCGCCGCTTTCGTCTCCGGCATCAACAACAGCAGTGACAGCAGGAGCAGGAGCGGCAGAGGCGGCGGCGACGGCGACGGCGGGGACAAGGGTGGAGGTAGCGGATGAGGTAGCCGCTGAGGTAACGGCCGCCGGCGTCATCGGGAGGTAGTCGGAGTCAGCCTGCGCGGGCTCGGCAGCCACCAGCAGCGTCCTGCCCGTCTGGCTAATCTCCATGTTGAGGTAGTCGCCGGTAGCGGGCGCGGCGGCCCGCCGCGCGCTCATATCCATGTTGAGGTAGTCGGACGGCTGAGGTTCGGCCGGCGGGCTGGCCACCCGGAGCGGCATGTCCATCGGCAGGTAGCCGGACTGGTCGGCGGCCGACGCCTTGCGCGGCGGCTGGCGGCGCAGCTGCGGCGTGTCTGTGGCCGCCTCGTCGTCCAGGTGGATGGGCCCCATCACCAGGTAGTCGTCCTCGGTGTAGTGGGCGGCCGGCGGGTCGCGCCGCCGGACGCGCCGCCGCCGGCTGTCCGCCTGCCGGTCGGCGTCGAGACGCAGCGGCGCGTCGGCCGGCCCCGGCGAGCGCGACAGCCGGCTGGCGGCCGGCGAGCCGCGCCCGGCCGGCACGTCCACCGGCACGCTGCTGCTCTTCTTGTCGCTCCGCTTGTCGCGCCGCTTCACGCTGAACAGGAACCGCCAGGCGCTGTGTGCCTGCGTCGCGCACGGAAACACGTCACGCCGCGTCACGCTCCGGTGCCGGAGCGTCACACACAACGCCGCGGCATGACACCACACACAGCGTGCACACCAGACAAACGACAACCACGAGCTGACCTCAGCTGCCTGGAATGACTTTTGGTGAAGTGGCCTTTACATGTTTCTCCTTCTTTCAGTTTCTAAGCATTCAGACCAATATTTGCCATGAGCACAAGACTCACGTTAAAATACTGCCAAAGTTGGGGTTATGTGGGCATCACCTTATCCAAGTCTCCCAACCGACGACAACGAACTGTCAAACAGGCGCCCACAGGCGACCGTTAAACACGCGCACTGGTATGACATTATCAACATTGAGGTGGACAGCAGTAAGCAATACTGAACACCAGAATGGTCATTATATCGTCATCTGAGGCGAAACGTGGCTCAATGAACTTTGCAGACTGCATACAATGCACTAAGTGCATGCAGCATACACAGGTGACGATAACTAACCAACGATATATCACAGGGAAATCGAACATTTGCTTGAGCAGCTGAACGCCTGTACTCCATCCGTCCAGTCACTGACTTGGCTGTTCTGCAAGTTGTTGCTGGAAGGCGGGTGGAACCACTGCGCGCAGCCGCGCTTCCCCTCAACTCGCCACTGTCCTGGCTGCCGCGTGAGTCACTACAGGAGAGAGACGGTAAACACTGCACGTCTCGGTGTGCCGCTTACCTTCTCGCTGCCCTGACTGCTCTGGGAGTTGCTGCGCGGCCGATGACGCAGGCTGTCCTGGCTGCCCTTGGAGTCGGTGGCCGGGCTGCCCGCCTGGTCGCATGTCTCTCCCCTGCGCCGGCGCAGGTGCACCTCCTTCAGCGACGTCACGGTCGAGTCGAGCGACGAGCTGAGACTGGGAGAGCCGCCGCAGGCAGCTCCGGAGCTGGGCAGCGACAACAGCTTCAGATCTCCAGCACAGCGCACCGCACACAGCTGGCCGCTGACGTGACGCATTGTCAGCTGTCTCCGAGAGAACGGTCTGCGAGTGGCACAAGCACGCTGCGCAGCGTTTGGCCAGTGAATGACCCGGAGGCCACGGACTGACATGGGGTCTGAAGAATTAGCTGGATAAATGGACTTAACGCGACATCGGGAAGAAGGGACATGGATATGCAGAGGAATTGAGCACATACTCCCCATGGCTCACTGCTCTAATGGCACTTAACTTGTGGGATTTATGACTTGCGACCAGTGCTGACCATGGGACGAACGCCTAGCTATTGAACTATTATCAGCCTCTGGTTAGGACCGGCATGCACGACTAAACTAGGCAGGACGGGCTTGCCAGTGGGTACGGCAGGACGACGACCGACTCAACAGCCTGGAGAGGACCAGACACACCATTAGGTAGGACAGAACAGGGACCAACCAATGACAGGAGCAGGAAGGAGACCATGGTTGGAAATGCCTCATGCTGGATCGTTGCAATCCAGAACACCACAAGAAAACCGTCCACTACTTGTTCTACTCGTCGAGGACTCCATGGTGCCGTTTGACGATCGGGGGTGACACATTATTGCCATCTGACGACAACGGCCGATACTTCGGCTCCCAACCCAACTTCCTTCCAAGAACAGCGCACTGTGTAGCTAGAAAAGAGGACTTGAGCTGTGCCATCTGTTGTTCTTGAACCTCTTGTTCCATTTGTGATTTGAGATCCAATTATTCACAAATCCACAGCTAAAACTATGAACTCAGTCCAGAAATGCAAAAGGTATGATGTCCTGGAATTTTGATCAAATAAAATGATCCTCCCTTTAACAGAAGACACGAAAACATTTCCCAATCCAGGATTCCAACATATACTTGCAACCCTGATAGCGAATGCCCAGCGACTCCGCCAGAAGAGGCTCACCATTATAATGGGCAAGTCAGGAGCCACCCACTAACACGGACAGGACAGGCACGACCACTGACCTGGACAGGACAGGTGCGACCACTGACCTGGACAGTACGGATGATGGGCGCTGTATGACCGAAGCAGTCGATGCGCCTCTAAGCCCAAATAACCAACCAACCAACCAGTACGGATGCGACCAATGACCCGGAGCAGGACAGGGACCACCCACTGACCCGGAGCAGGACAGGGGCCGCCATCTCTCTCAGAGCAGGACACCCGGACAACACGGACACGACCACTGACCCGGACAGTACGGGTGCGACCACTGACCCCGAGCAGGACAGGGGCCGGACCGCCTACTGACCCGGACAGTTCGGGTACGACCACTAACCTCTGCTGGGCGCCCGGCTCGCCCGTGGAAGGCCTCTCAGCGGAGGCCGAGTCACTCTCAGAGCGGTCGCGGCGGCGAGGCATCAGCACGTGACTCAGACGGCTGCCCAGCGACGACGCGCGGGTCCTCATGCTCTCGTGGTCACCCCTGAGAAATGGTGGCGGCGTTATAGCGAACCTTCAGCAGGAGGCTGCTGAGTCACGACGTCCACGCTACCACAGCAGGGTGTCACAATCTCACGGCGGGGCCGGGTCAAGACCAAAACATTACCACAGCGAGAGCGGGTCGGGACCTCAACACTACCACAGGAGGGGGGTCACGACCTGACCTGAACACTACCAAAGCGGAGCAGGGCTACGACCTCAACACTACCACAGTGGGGGCGGGTCACGACCTCAACATCACAGTAGGGGCGGGTCTCGACCTCAGCACTACCACAGTGGGGGCAGGTCACAACCTCAACATCACAGTAGGGGCGGGTCTCCACCTCAACACTACCACAGTGGGGGCGGGTCACAACCTCAACATCACAGTAGGGGCGGGTCTCGACCTCAACACTACCACAGTGGGGGCAGGTCACGACCTCAACATCACAGTAGGGGCGGGTCTCGACCTCAACACTACCACAGTGGGGGCAGGTCACAACCTCAGCAATACCAGTCGGGCAGGGGCAGGACCTCGACACTTCCACGACAGGATAGTATCACGTCAATATCAGCTACCTCAGGGTGAGTCAGCGACCGTACCTGTTGTGTCCGTCCGCGGCGGCGGCAGGGGGCGTGTCCTCGGAGGGCGGCGTCAGCACGACCGTACCTGTTGTGTCCGTCCGCGGCGGCGGCAGGGGGCGTGTCCTCAGAGGGCGGCGTCAGCACGATCGTACCTGTTATGTCCGTCCGCGGCGGCGGCAGGGGGCGTGTCCTCGGAGGGCGGCGTCAGCACGACCGTACCTGTTGTGTCCGTCCGCGGCGGCAGCAGGGGGCGTGTCCTCAGAGGGCGGCGTCAGCACGATCGTACCTGTTGTGTCCGTCCGCGGCGGCGGCAGGGGGCGTGTCCTCGGAGGGCGGCGTCAGTACGGTGAGCGGCGCCCGCTCTAGGTGTGGCTCCGACACCGGCGTGCCGGACGTCAGACTACAGCTGGACGCGGGCGACACCTCAGCGTACGAGTCTGCGGCATCACGGCACAGGTCACCTCTCGACACACGGCCGCTCAGCCGCAGACCGGCCACCGCACGGACGGCCCGGCGGTCTGTGGTGTGGCTGTAGACACCTGTCCGAGCAATGCCGCCTCGCCACGCTCAAGCACCGACAAATAACCGAGAGTTCAACCGGCAACAGTACGATCCGCCACAAGATCACTGCGCTGAGGAACATTTTTACGGCACCAATTCGCTTGCTATCACCATAGTCCAGAGCGTAGAGGCACACACAAGGCCGCCGAGGAGCAGTACCCTTTCAGAATGGCGGTGCTTCTGTGGACCAAGACGCGTATGGCACAATGCATGGGGCGGTAGGGGTGAGTGCGTGGTCAGCAGAGGTGCTGTGCTGGAGCGTTTGTGGTGCTGGTGACACTACGAGGGTGATACACCGTCTACTGGCCACTTTAATTGAGAGCCTTGTGCGTGACTTGAGACCATGTTTGCATATATATATATATATATATATATATATATATATATATATATATATATATATATATATATATGTGTGTGTGTGTGTGTGTGTGTGTGTGTGTGTGTGTGTGTGTGTGTGTGTGTGTGTGTGTGTGTGTGTGGTGTGTGTGCGCGTGCGTGCATGTGTGCGTGCATGTGTGCGGGCGTGTGCGCGCATGTATGCATATAACAACTGCCAACATACCGAGACTGATCGGGTTCCAATCTGAAACAGACAAACCGACCTGTTGACCTAACCTGGTCGATTCGGCAGACAGCACTGCAAAAAGCACTGCTCCACCATACCCATAGTCTATACCTAGCGAGTGAGCGCCGACCGACCCGTGACGCTCGCGAAGAAGCGCTCCTGTGCCAAAGCACAGCAGCGACATGTGATGGATGGAAACAGCGGGGAAAGTACACAATCTGAGTGGATACCGACGGTGTGGCGGACGAAAACAACGGACATGGATGAGCCCACAACATTGGCCGGGGAGTAAGTACGCCATACAAACACAGCTGAGCACAATAACGGGAGGACGGCCACATCATGGGGACCCGATGGATGCATAAAGGTGGATGGGCACACAATTGAGGCTAAGATATGATGCACGACCAACAGATATACGATGCGGGTGGCCAACACATGATTTACGGCCAACAAACATACGACACGGGTGGTCAACGCACGATGTACGGCCAACGGACACACGGTGAAGGGCGTCTTCAGCGAAACAACCGAAACAACAACACTTCAGCCGGCGCCAGGTTGCGTGCACGGTGGCACGTACCGTCCGATTAATTGATTGATTACATGGGCGTAAGGGCGCGCCGACTGCGAGGTCACTTAGCGCCCATAACTATGAATTGTTCGAAACATAGCTATAGGACGTCCCTTGTACTACAGGTATTCATTTTCCCAGTGCATCTTGATGCTAACGCCCCGGGTAAATAGCATAGAACTTCACATCAGATAGGAAGCTGAAGAGCCTTCCGGATTCCACGATCTGTGACTTGTCACCTAAAACTGCTCGGAGGGAATGAGCCTGGTCGCTCCCAAAATGACGTCGGCGCTCTAGTACAAGCACAGGACATGAAATCAGGATGTGGCGAACTGTCATTACTGCACAACATCTCGGGCACAATGGTTAATTCCCACCATTGAGTAAGTGAACATGGGTGGCGTAACTATGTCCTGTGCGTAAGCGACACAGCGTCACTTCGTGTCGCCTTGTTCTGCCTCAGCAAGAGGGCCAGTGACCTAGGGATGGCTTAATTATCCGTAACTTGTTGGAACCGAGCTCGCCCCAGCTAGCCTTCCACTTGCTTGCCAGAAAAGCAGAGATCCCTGGGTAGTAATCTCTGACAGGAATTGGGAATGATCTGCGCGAGGGAGCCTGTGCTGCTCGCCTTACAGTGCTATACACTGTACAGCCGCTTTCTCGTTTCCTACGATACCTATGTGACTTGGAATCCAGCAAAAACGGACAACTTTCCCGACCTGATCCAACAGTCAAGCGACGGAAGATATCATGTACTAACAATCCCGGTGTCAGTATTTGGCCCATCGGTAAACGTTTTTGCGTGGCCGTCATAAAATGTCGATATGTGCTCCAGAACACGTGCGCGAAATTCGTGCACGTGCTCTGAACGTGCACGAATTCGGGAGAACATCCCCTTTGCGTATATCGGCCAGTACGAGGTCTATCCTATGAGTTAGTGATACAAATCACCACGGGGGTGTATGGGCCTGTGGGACGCGCTTCACCCTGCGCAACTCCGGTTGGCTTTTGGCAAAAAGGTCTCGGATTATTTTGCACATAGGTCTATATATACGGGCGCCACCACCTAAAAAGGTGGATAGGAGGCGTCGCGAGAACATCGCTTGATCAGCTGGATGCTGCGGGAAACTGCGCAGTTTACATGCGTAGCGCATCCCGAGCATCCGTCGCCTGAGGGAAAGTGGTGGGTCGTTGAACGTACCGTCCGATATTTTGCTCGCACGTTTGCCCGGCTGCAGGTCCATGTAGGGGCTGCTGTTGTCGATCGTGTAGGACAGTTGTCCGGGCATCATCGGCACATAGCCGTCCGTTTCGGGCACGCTTGAGCTGCGACTGTGACTCGTCTCTGTCGGCACGGTGTGGCCCGCCGCTCAGACGTCCGCCGGCACAGGCAGCGACGCGGGCGCAACTCGCCGTCAGTGCACCAGACTCCAAACACCCGCCACCTCTATAATTATTTCAGCATTGGGTGACCGCTAATGCCTAAACACCGACATACACAAAGAATTTAGGGCTTAAAGCTTACCCAATACTCAAATAATCGTACCTTTCAACGTAACAATGCCTGAAACCACACTTCACTTTGGTGGCATTCCGGCAAGAGACAACAATCACCTACATTGATGGCCTAACATTTGGCATACAAGAACAATATGCAACATACAAATATTCACCACGTCTCTCTGCCTTTGATCGTAATCTTACCATATACAAATCAGGGAACAATTTTCCATCTTCCAGTACCCAGGGTCTAATCATATTCAAGCACCTGTGCCTGTGTGACAAAAGTACCTACCACAGGCACTCGCCACTCCCCGCGGTCACCACACCATAGCCAGCCGCCACAGTCCTGGCAGCCGCCGCAGCTGCTGACGCCGCCCGACCGACCCGGCCACCGTCGGCGGCACTCACCATCCGTGTGGAAGGACGGGCCGGGCTTCATCGACATGTAGCTGGTGTCGTGGGAGGTGGGGTCGGCCGCGCAGCGGTACATAGGCACGTACCCCTCCTCGGTGAGACTCGAATCGCGACTATGGCTACCGCGCGCGCCCTGGCTGGGCGCTGTGGTAAAACGGCACACAGGTCAGGTCAACTGTGTGGCTTGACTTTGCTCCCCCAGCACTTTGGCTGGGTGCTGTAGTAACACGGCACACATGTCAGGTCAGCTGTGCGGCTCGACTGTGCTCCCCCAGCACTTTGGCTTGGTGCTGTAGTAACATGGCACACATGTCAGGTCAGCTGTGCGGCTCGACTGTGGCTGCCGCACGCGCTCTGGCCTTGTGAGGCCATAAATGACATGTTTTGGCTCTGAAGAAGTAATATTGGGATGATTTCCGAAACAAAACCTACCAGGAACCAGGAGAGAAAGGCACAATCAACCATAGTGTCGAGCTGCTTGCACACCCAAAACTGCTAAACTTTCAAAATAGCGTTTTAGATTTTTAATGGGTAGAGTACACAGACAAAACATTTTAAGTCAACTTAGCCTCACATAAGTACTTACTTTAACCAGAAACTTACATTTTAACCTCAATGCTCGAAAAGCACAAAACAAATAAATCATGAAAACGCAAAAAATGACAAATTATTCCGGTGCGTTCTGTTTCGTCCCCAGAGCAGTAAACGGTAAAGGTTTCATTCAAATATCTCTACCCGTTAAATAGTGACGACTGGTTGAACACTTTTGGATGCAACCTTACTTAACTTTGGCTAACTCGGTGACCGCGGATGACACGACTTAAAAAGTTTCACACCCGTCGAAATGTATGTGGAAAAGGTATGTGAAATTTGGATACGCTGCCGCACTTTTTTACTGTCGGATGAAAACCTTAGATGTGTGTGTGGGGGGGGGGGGGGGGGCGAAAATGAGCCCCATGGGACAGGGTCAAGAAACATCTGTTTTTGTAGCCAGTGTAACTTATAACAACAGTGTCTACTTATTGTTAATATTGCTTTGTGATCACTTATCTGTACATATTAAATACACACTGCAAGTTACATTCATTTCCATTAATTACACAATAATTTAACACTTGTGCACAAATGCAAACAGTAAATCAAGTCCCGTATTTTCAGTGGCTAGAAAACGGCGATAAAGTCATTGGCATTCGCAACGCAACACACGTTTCAGCATAAGTGGCCATCAACCTCGTTGAATGTACTGACGGTCTAATTTACTGAACCCAATGACCTCACCGACCACTGGCGATTCCACTGCGAGCGGTGACCCCTCTGACCGAGCCGGGCGGGCCGACTCACTCGGGCTCATGATGGGGCCGTCGGGCGTGTCGGCGCCACCTGGCGAGTAGAACATGGGCAGGTAGGCGGAGTCGCCGCCGGAGGGCGCCACGTGGCGGCCGCCCGCGCCCGGCGAGATGGTCATCGGCAGGTAGGGCGACTCGCCGCCAGACGATCGCGCCTCAGAGCACGCCGGGATGGGCAGCGTCAGCGGCGGTATGGACCGCTTGCGGCCCGGCCCGTCGTGGATGTCCAGCCCGTAGCCTCGGCCCGGGTCCACTGCGACAGCGAGACAGGTCAGGTCAGCTGCCGGTCGGACTGTAGACATGAACAAACTGCGCACCAGTTGCATTTCCACCTCGGGCCACACAGTCGACTGTCCAACTCGCCCACGGGAAGCCGTGAACTACAGAACGACAAACTCTCCCCGACGCCGACGCCGCCACCACTGGCTCCATGTCACGCCCGTGCGGCGCCGTCGGCCGGACCCCACCACACGACCACGGCCGGCCGGCCGGCGTGTCCTGGCGCGTGTAGCGGCTCACCCGGCAGGTAGTCGCCGCCCTCCTCCACGATCGTGCTGTCGGGCGTTACCGGGTGGCCGTGGTCGTCCATGCTGTACGATGAGTTGCTCTCCACCGACGCCGGGCTGCCGCCAGACGGTGCCGGTCAGAGCCTCGCCTCAGGGACGCCGTCGCTCAGAGGAGCGGGCAGCCGTGGGAGTCGGCACAGCACAGGTCCGATCAGGCAAGGTGGCAGCAAACGCAGCATCATCCAGATCAACAGATGGAGGTAGCACCACCACTCAATTTCATCCGGCCACCGTTTGGAAAAGCATACCTTCCCAAAACCTAGAAACCTAGAAACCCACCATACTTCACATCTAAGACCGGGACAGGCATTCGCTTGGAGACCACCCTATAGAGACACTTTTGACACACAGAGAAGACCTGCAACATCAAAACAGCCTAAAATGCATTCATAACGGATCAAATGACCTCTCGCCGGCGGTTGTGCCGCACTGGAGCCGTGGGGAAGACCGACTGACCTGAAGGGGCTGCCAAGTACCGGCGGTGAGCCGGCCGTTATGCTGGAGCTGCGCGAGTGTACCGCGTGGGTACGACTGTCTGCAGTGGTGCGTGGCCGCGTGTAGTGCCTGTCGACAGCGGTTTCGCCCGTCACGTGCTGCCCGAAGAGCAAGCGTCAGCCAGCCCAGCACTCGGCAGTCAAGGTAAAAGGCGGGACTTCAACAGCCTTATACTCGGGGCAGTTGGGAACACGGCGGTGGAAGGCAAAGGAAGAATAGTCACGCATTGCCTAAAAAACGCGTCCGGGACAGCCCACTTCACATCAGTCAAAGTTGGTTATTGGTTTTACGACACATCGACCGTTGAGTCATGTATCACATCAGTCAAGACACGGCATAAACGACCTGATATTACCACAACACATGCACCTTATCACACTGCCTCCAGCAATTACACCATCGTAAAAGGCAAGGAAAAGGTGACGAATGTGTACTGCAATAACCGGCAGCCAGTGATGGAGCATGACAAGTGCCACTGGCTCCAGTGGTGGCGGTAGTAGCTGTAAACATCCGTGACCCCAGCGGCACCGATTCGTGACCCCGGTTAGGCTTGCCGTCCGTGCATGCTCGCGCCGCTGACACGGGCCGTGTCGACACCCACCCCTGACTGGCGTGGTGGTGGTGGCGGTCGCTGTTGCCCTCGCTGATGGTGCGGGGCCGGCTCGGCACTGAGCCGGACCGGTCCCGACCCGGCGTGGTCGACATCGGAATACTGGTCATCGACGCCTGCGACGAGTTGTTGGCTGCGGGCACGGGCACCGTCAGTAAGGCTGCTCACTCGGCTGTGGGTATGGCCACCGTCAGTGATGCTTCTCACTCGGCTGTGGGTACGGCCACCGTCAGTAAGGCTGCTCACCCGGCTGTGGGTATGGCCACCGTCAGTAACGCTACTAATTCGGCTGTGGGCATGGTGACAGCCAGTAACGCTGCTCACTCGGCTGCGGCCCCAGTCGCCTTACTTGGGCCTCATCGCCACCGCACTGCAGATTTCAAAGTTTTCGTGACCCGAAGTTCAGAGGAACAAGTCAGTCCTGAAAAGCTGAAGCATCAGTTGAAAATTGAGTGAGAATGAAGAAAAATGAAAAGTTGCCGACTGTGAATTATTGTATATTAATATTTGCTAGGACAAACAGCCAATGTAATAAGTCAACTTCAATTTTTCGGTGTGCTTTTACGTACTCCATTATTATTTTTATCTTCAGTTTCGGGACTTCTTTTGTGTGACAAAGCAGCAAGTTTGGAGTATAAAATAACGACCCCAATGTAACCCCGCCGTCACCCTAATGAGCCTCCACGGCCACCATAGTGTGGCCGCACTGTGAACCTACAGATGCGACACCAGCGATCTTCTGCAAAACTTACCCTACAGAAACCCCACTACTGAAACCGCACTACTACTCTCCTGAAACCACCCCACCGTCACCCCAATAAGACCGCACTTCACCCAAATGAAGCCCGATCGTCACTCCCAAGAGGACACACTATTATCCCTATGAAGCCCCATCGCCCCCCCCCCCCCAATATTGTCACACTATCACCTCAAATGAAGTCCCATCACCACCCCAATGAGGCCGCAATATAACCCCAATGAAGCCCCTCCATCACCCCAATGAGGCCCCACCATCGCCCCAATGAGGCCCCACCATCGCCCCAATGAGGCCACACCATCGCCCCAATGAGGCCACACTATCACCCCAATGAGGCCACACTATAACCCCAATGAAGCCCCACCATCACCCCAATGAGGCCCCACCATCACCCCAATGAGGCCCCACCATCACCCCAATGAGGCCCCACCATCACCCCAATGAGGCCCCACCATCACCCCAATGAGGCCCCACCATCACCCCAATGAGGCCCACCACCCCAAAGAGGCCACACCATCACCCCAATGAGGCCCCACCATCACCCCAATGAGGCCACACTATCACCCCAATGAGGCCCCACCATCACCCCAATGAGGCCCCACCATCACCCCAATGAGGCCACACCATCACCCCAATGAAGCACCACAGTCATCCCAACAAGGCCGCGCTATCACCCAAATGAAGCCCCACCGTCACACCGATGAATCCCCATCGTCACCCAATGAGGGTGCACTATCACCCCAAATGAAACCCCACCGTCACACCAATGAGGCCACTTGGGCGCCCTAGTGTGGCCTAAGGCCACCTCACTGCTGCCTCACAGTCACCCTTCTGAGGTTCACGAGCTACCTCATTGCGGTTCCAAAGCTGCCTTATCGAGGTCCCAGAGCCACCTTACTGTGGCCCCCAGTCACCCTAATACGGCCCCACGGTCGTCCCGCGGCCTCACGACCACCCCGCTGCGGGCCCCGTGTTGATGTACTTTGGCAGCCCGGGACCGGAGTTGGCCCAGCGACGCACCCGAACACGAACGGCTACTGCGCCGCCTTGCTGGGGTGGGCACCGTCGACGCACGACCTCGACACGCCTAAACTAGCCACTGCAAAATAATCGTCTAATCTTGTCGGTACTGAAGAGGTTTGACGTTTGCCGAGCCAATTGGTGTTGGACATACCAGTACAGACTAGATTATGCCCAAGAAATATCAACCCGATGCTCGAGCGGAATGCGAGAGCTGCATCATGTTTCTCCATGTGACTATCAGCTGTTCTATGGAAGAACAACTGCACAACACGGGATGACCGTGAGGCCACATTAGGGTGGCGGTGGGACCAGGGTACACAAAACGTCAACGGCTTGCGCTACGTCCTTGGGAGTCCAGGCAATCTAAACAACCGATGTGAACCACATGATGTGTGATTTATCGGTTGACTTGGGATCTTTAGGAAGGAACGACACGGCAGTCGTGCGCCCACTATACTGATAATAGACATAACGGTGATAATATTCACTTCATCTCCGCAGTACAATTATGTTGCATCGACTCGCCGGCGGCAGCTCGTCAGACTACAGATCTCACCGCGTTCCGCCCCGATCAGCTTCCACCAGGCACGCGCCCCGCTACAACACCCAGCCGCCTTGGTGAGCACAGTCTATGTACAGCCAACCGCCAACGTTATTCGCGCGTACCGCCCGAGCGGGGACGAACGCGGCCCGCACAGGATGGCCCAGCACAACGGGTACTCGTCACACGGGGAGCCACCGTCTGTACGTATTCGCCACACAGCCGGTCTCCATGCCGTATTAGTAAGTACTCACACAGACCGAATACCGGTCCATACAACATCCATCATCACGTCTGTACTTAGTCGCCACACAGGAAATCCCCAGGGTACTCATACTCGCCAAGTACCGGTACACAACGTACATCACTACATCTAGATATACTCACACAGGCAGTCCCCGGGCTGGACCAAGATACTCATACTCACTGAGTACCGGTCCACACAACATACATCACTACGTCTGGACTTAGTTGCCACAGGCAGTCTCCAAGTAGGACCAAGTTAATCCCACCCGCCGAGTACCGGCCCACATAACACCCAGTGAGTCCCCAGCTCCAGTGTGTCCATATTCCAAGTTTGGGCAGATAGTACCATACGAAAAGAAGAACTACTACACTAAGTCGGATATTTTACTTTTCACTTACGAATTTTCAGGGTCACATCAATGCATCTTACACATGTGACAAAATGAAGCACACAACACGAATTGGCTTCAGCTTTCTTACTTTCCTTAGGTCTGGGAAGATGTGCTAGGCGATAACTATACCATACACCAAATTAGACTACGCAATACAAATATAATTGCATCGCCTAATGATTACAAATTGATGCATACAATTTTACTTTTATTCTCTCATTGACAGGAAGAAATTACGATTATATTATATTTGACATCCTACCGAAAATGAATATACACACTGTTAAGGTCAGTTCCGGGCACTCACCACCCAGTGAGTTCCCATCCCTTACCCACACACCCATCATCCAGTGAGTACCCCTGGGCACTCAGTTTCCAGTGAGTGCCCAGTCCAAGCCTGCCCCGACTAGGACTGGATCTATATTTTGGGATCATGGATGTGGAGATAAAAACTTTGCGTTGTCCAATTAGGAGATGATAACTACTTTGGTTGGTTATTGGGGTCCAGGGGCGCATCGACTGCACCGCCCACTGCTAGTCGTCTTCTTCTTTGTGGTATCAAAAATGACATTTTGTACTTTCCAGTGAGTTTTTGATACCTTATCAACAAACAGCAGGCTTATAGTTCATTGACAAAGAGCACCATTCAAGCTTACCAAGGAGAAAAAAGAGGACAATGTTCTGGACAGGACAATGTCCTGAATGAAAAACAACCAGGAAGAGCCTGTTTCTCCAACCCTGCCTCCGACAGGCATCTCCCGGCAAGTGCGCCCGTGCAGAGGCGGTGGTATGAGCGGCGTTAGTGTGCGCCCAGCAGAAGCCGAGAGACAGAGAGCGCAGGACTGGCCGGGGTGAGGTGAGGTGAGGTGAGGTGAGGTGAGGTGAGGTGAGGTGGTGAGGTGAGGTAAGGTGTTAAGTGAGGCGAAGATGTGAGGCGAGGTGAGAGAAGGTCTGATATGTTCTGGTCTGGTTGACTAGGCTCGGCGTTTCAGCTGTAATGTCGTTGGGGGGAGGGGGGTCTGAAGCTGCGTGGCGGCTGGCAGATCCAGGAGGGGGATGGGTCTGCAGGAGCTGTCTCTCACATGAGTAGGTGTTTCGTCGACCTTTGACGTAGATGGGTCCAGTCGGCTCCGAAGTGGACGGAGCACGCGGCCGCGACTCGCTAGTCTGGCCGTCAGAATCGCTGCTGCGGGAGCTGTCGGAACACACAACACTGATAACACACACACGCATAGATAAACCACGACAGACACACAGCTGTCGCGGAAGCTGTCGGAGCACGCAGCAGTGGCAACACGCGAGTAAATTAAATGTCAGACACATATTGCCGCCATGGGAAAATTGGGAAATTCCGCATGATGATGAATTTGGGTTAAGGGGCGCGTCGACCCCAAACTCCAATTCATCATAATGTGGCATTTCCATCGCAGCAATGTGTCTGATACTTAATGCCACAGTAAGAAGTGAGAACACAGTTGGAAATCCCACAGTGAGAACACAACTACTTAGGCGCACTACAAGATACGCCAGTATGTTGGCACACACATACAGATAAACAGGCAGGCATGCACATACCGACACGTAGGCAGAGCGAAGAGCCGGCAGACAGACACACAAACGGACACTCAGAGGGGCAGGAAGACAGATGGACACAGCAACACAAGAGGCACACACACTCGACCTGGGAACTATCCACGGGCGCTCGAAATCCAGTCAATGATTTTATCGAACTGTCACAATGGAATCACGAATAGAACTGGTTCTCAATAACCTGTCGAAAGAAAAAGAGGTGCAAATAAAACAACACATTTGACCACATTTGTCAGGCACACACACTTGCAACACAAACACGGCCTCGGTCTCGTTTTGCAGCTTTTCACCACTAACAAAGCTTCATTAGAAATAGCACAGCGGTACCAAACAAGTTGCCACAGGCGTAGCAACGCCAACCGGGACCACCGCAGCAACACTAACTAGGAGACCACCGGGACCACCGCAGCAACACTAACTGTGACCACAGGCACCAGCGCAGCAACGCTAGCTAGGCGACCACCGGAACCACCGCAGCAACGCCAACCGCTTACTCCTTACTTGAACTTGGCCTTCATGACCTCGTGCATGTTCTGAGCGTAGATTCGCTCCTCCAGCTGCATGTAGATCTCGCCGGCGCCGAAGCAGGAGGTGCGCCCCACCTCCATCCAAAAGAAGCACTCCATGTGCCGACAGCCCCGAATGGTGGTAAACTGCGACACGGCCGGGAGTCAGTTGGACGTGCCACCTCGCACTGGATCACACCAGCAGCGGCTGCACACCAGTGTCCCGAAACATCCACGCTGGGGTGGGAGGCGACACCCTGATGGAGGCAATCCTCCTCCCTCGCCCAGCCACATCATCACGAATACTTTCCACCTTCCACAATCTGGTGTATAAATATCCAAAATAGCACACAAACTGAAAATAACGACGAGACCCGGCCTTTACTAGGTCGTCAGACTATTTTATTGCACATAGTTATGGTACGCCACATTGATAACTGCACTCCTGCTCGTTTTAGTCAACATTCTTCACTCCTACATTGAAAGGACTAACTTCCGCCCAAGATAGTGCCTCATAGTTGATTTTGGAACTGACGCACCTCGCACACACAGGTCATAGCTGGGCATACCCTGAGCGCAGACAGTCGGTCGTCATGACATCACACTCAGACCATGCTTGGGTCAGCACCTCACGGCCACACACAGCTGGGGACACTACGGGCACGGACCATCAGCTGTAATGACATCACACTCGGATGGTACTTAGGTAAACACCTCACTTCATACGCACCGTTTCGCCCCGGCCGTCAAAACAACACACCAAGCCAGGTCCAGCGCGCGGCGGCGGCTCGCCACACGCAGCTAGGTCACAGTCGGACAGCTCGCCACACACAGCTGTGTCACAGTCGGACAGCTCGTCACACACAGCTGGGTCACAGTCGGACAGCTCGCCACACACAGCTGGGTCACAGTCAGACAGCTCGTCACACACAGCTGGGTCAGGGTCGGACAGCTCGCCACACACAGCTGGGTCACAGTACAGAGGACAGCTCGCCACACAAGCTGGGTCACAGTCGGACAGCTCGCCACACGCAGCTAGGTCACAGTCGGACAGCTCGCCACACAGCTGGGTCACAGTCGGACAGCTCGTCACACACAGCTGGGTCACAGTCGGACAGCTCGCCACACACAGCTGGGTCAGGGTCGGACAGCTCGCCACACACAGCTGGGTCACAGTCGGACAGCTCGCCACACACAGCTGGGTCACAGTCGGACAGCTCGCCACACACAGCTGGGTCACAGTCGGACAGCTCGCCACACACAGCTGGGTCACAGTCGGACAGCTCGCCACACACAGCTGGGTCACAGTCGGACAGCTCGCCACACACAGCTGGGTCACAGTCGGACAGCTCGCCACACACAGCTGGGTCACAGTCGGACAGCTCGCCACACACAGCTGGGCCACAGTCAGAAAGCTCGCCACACACAGCTGGGTCACAGTCGGACAGCTCGCCACACACGGCTGGGTCACAGTCGGACAGCTAAGCTGGGTCAAGTCGGACAGCTCGCCACACCAGCTAGGTCACAGTCGGACAGCTCGCCACACACAGCTGGGCCACAGTCGGACAGCTCGTCACACGCAGCTAGGTCACAGTCGGACAGCTCGCCACACACGGCTGGGTCACAGTCGGACAGCTCGTCACACACAGCTGGGTCAGTCAGACAGCTCGTCACACGGCTGGGTCACAGTCGGACAGCTCGCCACACACAGCTGTGTCACAGTCGGACAGCTCGTCACACACAGCCGGATCGCACTGTGACGTCACGCGTGCGGCGCGGCGCCGCTGACTCACGGGCAGGTCGTACGTCTCGTCCGGCCTGTCCTTGTTGATCAACTGGATGCCGTCGGCAGTGAGTCCGACACAGTATTGTCCGTTGAGCCTCTTGGTGCTGCCCAGGCCGCGGTCGGTGATGGTCACGTCCCACATGCGCTCTGGCGAATCACGACCGCGTCAGTCACCGGCAATAGTTGGGCACGACAATACGGCACCGTCCCAGACGGCCTTGGCGGCCGCCCGAAAATAGTTGGGCATGACAATACGGCACTGTCCCAGACGGCCTTGTCAGCCGCCGACAATAATCAGGCGTGGAAATAAGGCACTGTCTGAGACGGCCTCGTCGGCCGCCCGACAATGACCGGCAATAGTCAGGCGTGGCAACACGGCATTGTCTCAGACGGCGTGCGATGGTTTTGTCGCTTCCCATTCAGTGAACGGGACAAAAGAATAGTACACGGCAAGTATGCGTCATGACATGGCATATGTGTGTTGGATAAGATGAGATCTGCGACAGTACGCACGTTCCATCTGCCGCACAGATGCGAACAGCGTCTATGTCGTTGTAGCTACTGAGGATCGGAGGAGCACGAGACTTGATTTGTACTTTACAATATAAATATGGAGAGGAAAATCATTAGGAAATCGAATATGGAAGGGGGAGAGGGATATTTCCCTGAAGCCTGTAACACCAGAAGCTGGGTTTGTACTTTCTAATGAATCATGAACACTTCATCACAGAGCAGTTCATTACCAAACAGCACAATTGAGCCTACAAATGAGAACATTGAGACAATTATTTTCTGGAGAGAATAATACTCTGGATGCCAAACGTCCAGACACAGTCAGATTTCACCATCCTGGAGGCGCATCAACTGCATCCGTTCACCAGCGTCTGCAACTACGTCACTCAAACTTGGCGACGCGAATCAGTGTCAAGTGAGACGCATGTACAGACACCACAACAGTCGGCGACTTTACCACCAGGACCATGAGTACAGATGTCAGGAAACACCGGACACCGGATGTCACCTCTGTTGTCAGATGCAGTCACGTCAAAGCCAGCCTCACAGAAGAACGAGAAGGCTTTAGGAATGTGATGGGGACCGTCCTTGAATGTTCTGCAAGGGTGCACGACCGGGTTACAAGAACCTGCGGCGTTCAGCTTCGAAATGATGGCGTGTGACGAGAACATGGGCTGCTGACAAGAGCACCGCCACAATGGCGGCAAGTCGGTCCGGCTTCCTATAGGGAGGACAGCGATGTGGGTACCGTATTCTGGCAAAGACACGGTCACTACTTCACGCCTTGATCGTGGAGGCCAAAACTGCTACACACGCAAGCGAGCTTTTAAAACATGCAGCTTGTTGACAGCTCACAATTCCCACATGATTTGGGATCCAGCGCAATATGCACTCTTCCAGCCTAAACAAGGAACGAAATGAGCAGTACTTGGCTTGTGCAAGAAAGGTTGGGTGGGCGGGATCTCCTCAGGGTCAAACGACCCTGAGGAGACAAGTACAAGTCAGGCGGACAGGCGTCGTGAAAGGCGAGGGCAGCCCCGCCTTGTGACTCAGTTTCCGTGACCAGCAGCAGCTGCCCATCATCATCGGTAGCTCAGACACCGTGACCAGCGGTAGCTCGGGCCCATCACCAGGGAGAGCTCGGACCTCCGTGACCAGCGGGGACCGGCTACCATTATCATCGGCAGCCGGAGCCTCGTGACCAACAGTAGCTCAGACCCCATTATCAACAGCAGCTCAGACCCCATCATCAGCAGCACCTCGGACCTCGTGCCCAGACCCCGGGACAAGCGGCAGCTCGGACCCGGTCAGCGGGCCCGGGATCGGCGACGCCCCGCTCACCATAGAGCGTGCGGGGCCGCTCATCGCCGTCCCGTCCGCCCTGGTGGACCCAGCGCAGCTTGAGCAGCCAGTCGATCTGCTCGTCCTCCGTCTCCAGGCCGAAACTGTAGCTGGTGGCGCCCATCAGGCCGATGGCGTACTTGCTCTTCGGCTCCACCTTGGCGCTGACGCTGAAGCAGGGCCGCAGCGCGATCGCCCTGGCCAAGTGGGCGACCGCGGTCAGCGGGGCACGGCTCAGGCAAAGCACGGCCAGGACGGTCGGGTCACTGATCGGCGGTGGACGTAGTATTGCCCAGGACTGCAGGCACAAACTGCAAACCACCACCTTCCTTCCAATTTGCACTGCACAATGCACTTGCAGTGCCAGCTTAGTTAGTGATTTGAGTTTAAAGAGCACACTGACTGCAATGGTTATACTGTGCCCAGCAGTGCCAGCTTACTCCCTTGGCAACACAACCTGCGCAATGTGTGCCAGTACCTTAGTTGGCGAGCTTCCACTTGTTTGGTCAGTGCACGCTGCAAGGGGTGTCAGCACAGCAGGGTCGGAGCCGCAGGATCGGAGGAGCGATCAGGCAAACAACACTGGCGGAAATGGACAGAGGACATCTGAGACACAAGGAGTCCACAGGAATCACAAGGAGTCCCACAGGGATCACAGGCAGTCCCACAAGGATCACACGGATCGACGTTGAGACGAACAACTCTTGCATTGGCTTTACATGGTTCACTTCAGGTGCATTTTGAACGGAGCTATGTTAATAATCAACGACCCTATGTTTAAGTAGGAAACACAATGCAAGAAAAACATAGAAGCACATCCTCATCAAGACAGGACGAAACGAGAAGAGGTGTGCTGCATTACGACAAATACAAGTATGTGTTAAAGAATGCACACGATTGCACAATGAGCACACACAAATAGTTCCCCTACAAGTGGCGATCGCATAAACTTACATTTTGTACTTCTCACCGGCCCTCCATTTTTTGTCGGATTCATATATCTCCACCGTGCCCGAATCCTTGCGCAGCACCGCCCACCTCTTCTTAAACTTCTGTTCAAACAAAGGCAAAACGTGTGATAATAGTTGACGACGTCTAAGTAAGGTAACATGATCTGTAACTACTTACCATCTACCGCGTACTTACACCTTCCATAAGCTCCTCGGAAATGCTATCCGAGAACAGGAAGGCAACACCGGATCTGAAACCTTCCCTAAGCTTTCCGGATATGCCATCTCAGAACGGGAAAGCCACATCGGATTTAGAGTAAGTACGGTATAATCCTGATACCACAATACCGACCATGAAGGCTACCAGATAAAGGTATGTTAAACATATTTAGGTTCTAAAACATCATAAGAAAGGATAGCTGCCGATGGAAACTACGAACTTGTCAGGATAACAATCAAATGACAAGTGTTTTGCAGAAAAAAACCTTGCAAGGACAAGGTCTGACAAATATTTGCAATAAGATGAACGGCATACTGAACTTGCATTATACAGGTCAATTGTTGGAACAATATACTCAGAATAAACAAGCAATGAGAAGCTTTAATACTTGCAAGAAGGAATTAATTTAACCAAACTGTTTAATTTTGGTGTTCATTGCCACACTTATGCATCACAGGCTAACTGCCAGTTATGGAGACCCAACATCATTTGCACTCCTAGCAATAGCATTCCTCCAGATTACACAGAGTATCAGAGTGCAGGAATATGGCTTCAGCATAAATATTTATAGGTGTTACAGCACACAGACAGATTAAGGACACAAGAGTATTAGTAGAGGTGAGCAAAACATGTGTGGAAAATTTCTGAATTGACCACTGACGAAAGAACGGTCGTTTTTTGTTCGTGGTACACCCAGCTGCTTTTCTACAGTGTCGCCACCCTCACCGCCGAACGGTCGCAGGCAAGTTGGTTATTAGGGCTTTAGGGCGCATCAACTACATTGGTCATGTAGCGCCCATATGGTCGCAGGCAAGACGGAAGTGTGCGCGACTAGTGAGCTTCGAACATGCGACGTTACCACCCCAGTAACCACGAACAGTTCAGGATAATTACTGAGCATACAAGTCGTTTTTGTCCACGAATGCTTTGGCAGGTGGCATTCCCATTACAAAAACACAAGAAATGCACCATGCATATTTGCAAAACATTGCACCTTATGAACAAATTATCTTCAGAATGTGGATCTCTATGTATTAAAATAGTGTCACTAGAAATAGACAAGCTCTTTGAGCTCAGATATTTCATATGCTCATGTCCGGCATAGTGGCCAGAAGACCTGGATGACCATCCTACTATCACCAACTCACCTTTTCATCCTTCCTGCGCACTTTGAGGTTGCCCTTTTTGGTGACATCCTGGGACAGGTCGGCCATAGCTGCCCAGAACGATCGTGCCCCTCGACGGGGACTGTGACTAGAAAGTCACCCGCTGCAAAAAAAATACTATGAGATGCCAGGCAGTGTTGGATGGAATGTCACATGCAGTGGCATGACCAGCCACCACACTGGGAAGCTGTGAATAGACTGTCACCCACATCAGTATGATCACTGTCACCATACCAGGCAGCTATGGATGGACTGCCACCCACAGCAGCATGATAACTGTCACCACACTGGGCAGCTGTGGATAATAATGCCACCCACAGCAACATGATAACTGTCACCACACTGGGCAGCTGTGGATGGACCGCCACCCACAGCAACATGATCACTGTTACCACACTGGACAGCTGTGGATGGAATGCCACCCACAGCAACATGATAACTGTCACCACACTGGGCAGCTGTGGATGGACTGCCACCCACAGCAACATGATAACTGTCACCACACTGGGCAGCTGTGGATGGACGCACCAAGCAATGAATGCCACCCACAGCAACATGAATCACTGTCACCACACTGGGCAGCTGTGGATGGACCCGCCACCCACAGCAGCATGATAACTGTCACCACACCAGGCAGCTGTGGAGAGAATGCCACCCACAGCAACATGATCACTGTCACCACACTGGGTAGCAGTAGATAGAGCATCACCTAAAGCAGCATGATCACGGTCACCACACTGGGTAGTAGTGGATGGACCACCTACCACAGCAACATGATCACTGCCACCACACTGGGCAGCGGTGGAAAAACCACCCAAGCAAGCCCTGACAACTGTCACATGCAACAGAATAAATACAAGAACAGATATGTCACCACATGAGCAATGGATAAAGGACTAAAACAAGCAACAAAACAACTACCAACAAAACAAACAAGCCACTTCCAGCCCACAACCACATGTGCAAATATGATCACTGTCACCACACTGGGTAGTAGTAGATAGAGCACCACCTGAAGCAGCATGATCACTGCCAGACACTGGGCAGTGGTGGAGAACGCACAAGGTGAAAATAATGCTTTTTCGTTAGGTGTGAGATGTCGAAACAAGCACAGTAGGATGTCTAAAATTGTGATGGAATTAGTGTCATTTAAAATGCTTTTGATGCCTCACTCAAATTTGAGCTCATGGTGTAGGCACTTCAAGCTGATGTTGTAGGTTCCAAGGAGCAGGATGTCAATATTTCTTGGAGAAGGATGTATGTTGAGCATTCAGAAAGTGGTATATTCCACCCTATTTCACGAATAATTTATCACTGATAACCCAGGACATGAGCTTGAGGTTAAGACAACATTTGCATACACAAATGCTTTAAGTTTGTCCTGAAATCCTGAACAAATAGCAATTTTGCTCAACATCAGGCAACACATTTGGTGCCTGAGTATTTAAGGGAGCATGGTCCTATTAGCCCCCTGGATTGGCAACTTCCCAGTGTGAGCCAAGAGAAGGTGAACTAATATAAAACTGTGCAAGCCCACACATGACATTGCGTGAAATGTGACATGCATGCACTTATACACTATGCACATGTTTCTGGTACATTGGAAGCAACCACCAAGATTGATCCTTCCCAACCATATACAAATATTTACAAAATAAAATTAATACTTTCTTTCACATATAACCAAGAGACATACCTGTTCCAAAGGCAAAATTGTGATATAATTACAGATTGTACTGCACATGACCACCTATAGTATAGTGATGTGCATTGTAGTTCCAAGATTTCAAACTTCAAACCTTGGACTAAAACATGACTGGCTATGCAGGTTGATTATATATATATATATATATATATATATATATATATATATATATATATATATGTATATATATATATGTGTGTGTGTGTGTGTATATATGTATATATTTATATGTGTGTGTGTGTGTGTGTGTGTGTTTTATGTGCAGCTGTGCATATAGTTGGTGAATTTTGGTTCTTTGCACAAAAAAGTGAAGAACAGCATCCTGATCCAGGCATATATATAAATTAAGTTAGAAAGCATATGGTTGGGCAGCCTGGCAGGAGTGGATATCTTGCACGTCCATACTACTGATGCTCAATGAAGAAAAACCTACAGATGTTTCATAAAACTTGTGGTATTGGATATCCTGAATGCTCTTACTAAAATGGCCATAAAGATTGGGTTGCAAATGTGAAGGAACATTTCCAAGTGATCATCATGCCATGTGGACTGGATATATTATCAACCATTATGGTCTTGAAAAGCAATGACAACCTGCTGGGAAACTTTGGGTCTCAAAGGGTACCTGCGATTCTGAAGGAATTGTTCTATAACCATGGTGCATTTAAAAACCTTCTTGCCTGGCTGCTGAAAAGACATCCAAAGGTAACCACAGCTATGTACTTTGTTCCAATGCAACAGTTTCTGATGATTGTGGATAGGAGAATGATAATATCAGTCATAAGTGCTCAGACTTAATAGGGGTCATACAGGCCCATCTGGGTGAAGCCTGTAAAGGGAAAACACTTACACCCACACACCAACTAGCATAATCATCACTGTATCTGCCTATAAATGGGATTAGGAACAATATACTCCAACCTAAAAAAAACTCATCCCAAAGTGATGACCTCCATATGATGCTCTAAATATAAAAGCATGATTCAGATTAACCATATCTAACCCTTCAATGATTTCATACATTCCAATCATATGACTCCTTAATCTTCTATACTTGAATAAGTGTGAACCTAATGCTATAAGCATTTATCCATATTCTAAGCTACTTAGTCCACTGATAAGTTCAGTACCCAGCTTCATGTTGCACTGTTTCTATCATATCTATATCTGTATCTAAGTAAGAGCTCCATACCAGTACATAATATTGCAAGCAGTGTCATACTTGCCAGATGCCAGCATAGCAACCTATAGCAGGACAATTGTCCAACAGCACCTTTGCATATGTAGCTTGGCCAGCCACAATCCTTTTGACACCTGACATCAGGTCAGATTTTGTTTTTGGATTCTGGATGTGGGGAGGAAAATGTTTTGTCCATCCGATTTGGACAGCATAATTTTATTTCACTTGAAACATCAGACTCAATTTTACCCTTTCAAAGAAGCATTCAGCACTTTTTCAAAGCCTTCAAATTTTCAATAAAAAGCCTTGAACTGTCTTGAACCTTCAAGTTAAAAAAGAAAAGGTTAGTTCTCTGTAGATAATGTATTGTATGATAAAACACAGGACCTGCCCTTTTTAGTGCCCAATGACCACCCAAGATATCTAGTCTGGCATTAATATTTGTTTAAAATTTTAAGCAGTCCCAGTGATGAAAACAAAATTCATGTAATATGATTTAAATCAGCATATCCATAAATTGCATATATGCATGAAGCACCTGCTGACAAATTTAACATAATGAAACTGCTCACAAGTAGTGAACTATTAATTTGCATCACCAGGAAAGCATATTTAATTTAGCTGCCTACAGTGTGAAAATAAAAGAATAGCTCAATGCCAGATGACCAGAAATTAGACACCCACATGGTCACCATTCCAGCATCGCAGACCACACCGCATGATCCGACCACACCACCCACGATGCGCCACATTCGCCTATTTCATGACAAACCTAAAATTTGCACTTTACATTGAACATAATCTTTAAGTATAGGTGAAAAATAGCATGATTCATGGGCTGGTTTTAAAAAACCGAATACTTCGACCCATAGCCTACGATCATTCCTACCATATGACTACACGCTGGTCCACATATCGATTGGACCAGAAGTGACACCACCACCGGATTCATTATTCGCAATACAGCAATAAAAACGCAAGAATACAGCAGTACTTACCTCAACCACCACTGTATTGTTACCCTGGGCGTAGAAACCACCGTCCTGAAACCGTCTGGCACAACTGCGTACAATTTTCTACGCTGATTCGTGCGCCGCGATCATTACGAGGTCACGTGGGCGGTTGTAAACACATAACGCGCATGCGTACGTATGCCATTCATCGAAACGATGCGTGGCAGGCGGCGGTGACCGCGACTGGCGTGCGACGCACGGCTCTGCAACGTAGGATGACCGGCAACATGGGTGGTGGGGACGGGAGACGTTGGCATCGATTTCGGCTGATCGCTCAGGTAAAAATGTCTGGGTATACAAAATATGGAGGAAAATTTTCTTCTCAGATTATCGAATTCCGCGCATGCTCGTCTGTGAGCTGGTAAGCAGATTTGCTTTCCAACCAGTCGGGTTTTCCTCTCGCTGACTAGTCAGCGAGAGTAAAACTCGACTCCAGAGGCGCACCCAGTAGCTCAGCCAAAAGCCACTGGCTGAGATCCGAGACCGGGGGCAGGACATTTTGTATCCTGACTGTGGAGAAATTTCCTACAATAGCGCTCCAGATTCCCCCCCCCCCCCCAGTCGTGCCCATTTTCCTTGTCGTTCCAGCTGTAGGTACCGCTATTTTTTATTATAAAGGTGCTCTTTTTCCTCCGTGCAGGTCAGGGGCGAAAACGCATAAGCGAAGACGCACGAGCAGGTTTTCAGACGGATTCAAGACGCGTTGGTATCGCCGCATATCCTGGCAATTTTTACACACCTCTCCCCACCATGCTGCATACTGACACGTCGCGTTCACGCGGGTCGGGGTTCGCTACACTGCAGCGCCATGGCGACATCTGGTGGTTGAGCCAGAATGGCTCGTGTTTCCTGACGGCCACAGAGTTGCGCTACGCTGTGATCGAATTGGAGCTGCTCGCCTACGTTTGAGCCTGCCGGAAATCCTACACCTACCTAGCTGGCTTTGCCCACTTCGATATCCTCTTGGCCCATCGCACATGTCTGTATCATGGGTTTGAAGCGACTCTTGGACGTCCAAAACCCGCGGCTACGAGAGCACATCGCTCCACTGCGCGACCAGACACTGGACAAGGTTACGGAGGTAGCGTCCCGCCATCCGGCGTACCGGGATCTTCAGAAAGCTGTGCACATGGCTCCCTAGACAACCGCCAGGAAATGCTACTCGCCTTGTGTAGCTACTAGGGAGTATGTCGTGCGCTCGCCGTAAACGACGGTCTGGTCCTATGCGAGCCCTGCCTGGTGATGCCAACAAGCCTGCGGCAGGAGACCCTCGCCAGCCTTCACGACAACCAGGACATGGAGCACACTAAGTGGCGGGCTCGGCCGGTAATATGTTGGCCGGGCGTCGACCTCGATGTTAGCAACATCGTCGCCGAGTGCACTCGCTTTTGCGAGGCCCGTCCGGCCATCCAATGAGGCGCTCTTGCTCAATGACCACCCCATAGCCAGATGCCCGAGACAGTTTCAACAGACTATTTTCACGTGGTCGGTCACACCATCTTGTGCATGTGGACCGGCTGTCCGGCTGGTCGTACATCACCATGTGCCCGGGACATGCTCCCGCCGATCACCTGATCTGGCAGCTCAGGGGACTGTTCGCCCATACTACAGATCCAGTCGTGCTCCGCTCGAACGGTGGGCCGCAGTTCGCCACCTACCACAAGCGCCGCTTTGTTGACCTGGGGGTGGGGTGAGAAGGGGGGGCACGAAACGTCCTCTCTCGGGTACCCGCGGTCAAATGGCTACACCGAGGCCGCGGTGAAGTCGACGAAGAGGCTCGTCCAGTCGTGCTCTCGCTCCGGCCGGCTGGACGAAGGGCAGCTGGATTGAGGCCTCCTCGAACTCAGCAACATACCCTGTGCGAACGGCCGATCACCCGCGCGGACGCTGCTCGGTCATCCCTTGCGGTCAGGTGTGCCGGCACACTGACGGGCGTTCACACCTGACCGGCAGCGCGCCACTGTCGACTGCGCTGCCGCCCTCTGCTCAACGCCTTCCACCACACCGTACGGTTTCTGTCGCGCCTGCCCACCAGCTGTCACTGTGATATGCAGAACACCACCACTCGCCGCTGGGACCTGGCGGAGGGGGAGGGGGAGGGGGGACTGGCATCGGAGGGCCGCCGCCAACACTTGGTGAAGCTGCCAAGCGGGCGCATCTTCTGGCGTCACCGCAGACTTATGCGTCCTCACCGGCCCTTGTCTCCCGGTACGGCAGGGCTTCTTCCGGCTGAACGGCGAGGCGGCACCACAGCGACACGACGCGCGTGCGCCCCTCAGCGGGACGAGCGAGCGCCCGTGCCACGCGCGGCGTCGGACGCAAGGTCGTCCGACGCCGCGCCCAGCCCCGTTCTGCGGCACAATGGACGTGAGCCCTGAACTCAGCCGGAAAGGCTCCTTGGTCGCTGGGCTCCAGTCACGTGCGATTGATTATATTGTGCTGAGTCGATGCGCTTGCTCCCTGTTACGCTCGACCCGGGTGGGGGTGTGAGGATACGGTTTCACCCCCCCCCCCACACACGCCGAATACAGGGTTACAATTGCGGCGCGTCGGTGATTGTAACAGTTTCTACTACTTCGGAAGGTTTTGCATCACTACAATGCTCGTACAAGCTTCCTCCCACTAATTTTCGACTGAAACATATGTGGTTGCACCTCCAATGTTCCTTGAGGCCACTAACTTCTCTTCAGATGAGACCCTCCTGTTGCCTGGTCTTGGAGCTCCTGATACGATTCAGGTGTCTAAGATATTAAAGAGGCAGGGATTATATTAATCCAGTTCCTCCATTCTGATGTCATCAAAACTAAAATTTTGAATCAGAAAACGCGGAATCATGTTTGACATTTTTTTCCGAAAGCAACATCGACTCAAAACATCAGAACACAAGAAATAACATTTTACAACATTGCCAAAATATACCATCAATTTCAGAGTAGACATCGTCAACACAAGGAATAAGTGAACTATCACAGCACATGAGCATCGCGTTGGCCACAACCATCTTGAATGACTGTACAAGGGCAGCGAACGACCCGTCACTCACATGACATCACAATGAATCTACGCTTCGGTATCTGACAGGCGATGCATCGCAATCCAGATTCGAACTCAGCGTCCAACTTCTCACCGAAAAGCGAAATTCCGCTACCATACCCCTGCTCTGAACGCACAAACACTCGCATCTTTCGGCTTCCCCGAGCGGATGGCTCGGCATTGCCACACGGTACCGGGCAGACGAGAAGCACTCAAGTCAGACATCGGCGACTGTGACCACCAGGCGTTCGATTTGTCTCACACGGATTAGTGAATCTACACGCCGTAGTATTACTGCCGCAGCTAAGACAGCTGCCGCCGGTATACCACTGGGACAGCTGTGCTAGCTGCCGCTGCAGTTCGGGTACGTAAGCGTCATTATAGCGGCAAACACTATTGGTGTCAAAGCCGGAGAAGCTGTTTGTTTAATGTCAACAGAACAATCTGGTCTATTGACACTAGATAAGCTACAAGTGCATCCGGGGTAAAGCTACAAGTACAACCTCTTCAATCCAGCTGATTACAATGCGAATTAGGCGGAAAATGGGACACTCTCTGGGTATCACAGGACAGAGGGAGGCCGCTAAAACCAGTAAGGCAGATGCTTTGAACAAGAGAGAGTCAGACAACCAACAGCGACCCGAGTCAACCAGCCACGGGGCGGCTATTCGGGCAGAAGGTCGTCGCCGATATCTTCGTCCCAGTCGTCTTCGTTTTTGCCCTCTTTCATCATGCGCTGTTGCATCGGCCCCAGAGGATCCTTGTACTTAGCCTCTGTGGGAGCAGGACAATCAGTGCCGAGTCCAAACACTGGGCACAGGACACTAATCAGCACGGATAGATCAAATAGGGCACCGATCAATACGGATATATCAGCTAGGACCACAGTCACACAAAGATATCAGCCAGGGCCACACGTACACGGAGATGTCAGCCAGGACCACAATCACGCGCAGATGTCGGGCAAAGCCACAACCAACACGTACATTTCAGGTCACGATCAGCACAGAGATGTCGAGCAGAATCGCAATCAATAAGATGTTAGACAGAACGACAATCAGACGGAGATGTCAGGGAGCGCCACAATCACACATAAATGTCAGGCAGGGCTACAATCACACAGAGATGCCAGGCAGGACCGCTATCACACCGATACATCAGACTGGGCGACAACCACACGGAAATTTCAGGCAGGAACACAATCACACGAGATGTCGGGCAGGGCCACAATCAACATGGAGGTGTCAGACCGGGCCACACTCACACAGAGGTATCAGGCTGCAGCACAATCAACAAGGAGAGTCGGACAGGATAACAATTAATTAGAAGGGTCCGAGAGGGCACAAATCGGCACGTCGATGTCGATAACAGCCTTGACCCAACAACCAAAAGTCAGACAGGACTCCAACCAACACGGAGTAGCTAAACACGGCTCCAATCAACATGGAGAGGACAGGCAGGACACTAATCAACACCGAAAGTTAGGCACGACACCAATCAATAGGCAGTTGTCAGATGCGGATTGCAATCGATACGGAGAAACACGGCTTCAACCAACTTGGAGAAGACAAACAGTGCACGAATCAACGCGGAAAACCCATTAGTCATGGCCCCAATAAATACGGATATGTCAGAAAGACTTGGCTCCAGTCAAAACAAAGCGATCAGGCAGGACAACAATCGGCGCGAAAAGGGCAGGCAGGGAAGCAATCAACACGGAGAGTCGAAACAGTGCTCCAATGATCACAGCAAATCATACGGAGCACCAATTAACACCAGTATGTCAGACGGGACACCAATGAGGTCCTGGTACTCCAATGGACACGGTGGATGAGATGGGACACGGGATGGGATGATACATTCAACACGGAAAGGTTAGACAGCGCTCTTGGTCGATAGGGCACCAATGAACACGGAGAGGTCAGACAGCGCTCCAATGAACACGGTGGTTGAGATTGGGCACCAATGAACACGGATAGGTCAGACCGTGCTCCAATGAACATGGCAAATCAGACGGCACGCCAATTAAGACGAAGAGCTCGGACAGTGCATTAACGACGACAGGCAGGTCACAGATCAATCAACGCGGAAACCTTGGCTAATGCATACATTAAGGCGGGGAGATCAAATTCGATACAGACTAATGAACATGGTGGGGTCAGGTGGGGGACTAATCAGCACGAAGAGGTCAATCGGCGCATAAATCAAAATGTGGAGATCAAACAGGTCACGAGCCGACACGGAGAGGTTATAGAACTGAAGCCGGCGATGGTTGAAGGGCAAACGACATTAGTACGAACAGCACCCACATAATCCAGCTTACAACACACCAAAGGCGGCTCCACAAGGTGCGCAATGTCACTAAAGTTTTGTTATTCATGGTTGTTTTCAGTGAGCATTGCAAGATTATGTCCCAAAATGCACGTATATTTATATCTACTTTCGGTATCCCGCGTCAGCCTCGACAAACCAAGGCAGTAGGCCCACTGCCCCCTTACTTATTACTTCTGATTTTAAATAACCTCTACCCACCGTTCAGGATCCAGATTCTGTCCTCCCCGAACCATTGCTAGCCCTCCAACCTATTGGTCCCTCCTCCCGTGTTACCAATTTTCGCAGCCGTAGATGGTGAATTGGTCTGCACCAATACCTCACAATGTCATCAGCTCTAAAGGGTGGAAACTCGGGAGGGAGATGGCGATCGTCTTAGATTCCTACTTGAATCAGATTTAGTTATATTTCATGTACTATTCACTAACAGTTGCTATATTAGCCACTAAATATGTTCGACCAAAAAACATTATGGGATCGAAGTCTAAAATTCCTAAACCATATTTCGAGAATCAACAACCTCCTGGCTCGACATACGGCAACCCCACCGCCCTCCAAATTTCCTCACATTTTCCAGCAGTGCCGAACACCACAAACCTTCTATCACCCCAAGACGCACCGAATTCCGCCGTAAGAGCCCCAATCTTCCCTCTCCCCCACCACCCCACCGGCCTTCGCCGCCTGGATCTCACTCCCTGTTCAGAGTAAAATCCCCCAGCTGCTGTCTCCCGAGCCAGCCTCATCAGGCCCCGACCTGCCGTCGTCTCGAGCCAGCCTCACCGATCTCCTCCTGCTGCTGGAGCGTGACGTCACTGCCGGCCGTCTGGGAGCCGGGCCGCGACTGCTCGCCCAGGCCGGTGCCCGAGCCGCCGCGGGAGCCGGAGCCCCCGGCGCCGCGGTACGACGCTGCGGCGGGGGCGTCAGCACGGTCAGCGACACTGTTCACAGGGCACCACCGGTGTGCCCACTGTCAATGGACCGTGGTGGCGCGGACGGACAACAGTAACACTGATGGACCGCAGTAACACGGATGGACCGCGGTGATGCGGATGGTCCGCGGTAACATGGACGGTCAACGGCAACTTGGACGGTCCATAGTAACACGGGCGGTCCGCAGTAACACGGACGTCGACGGGAACAAGGGACGGCCCACGGCAACATGGACGGTTCACGGTGACACGGCCGATCTGTGGGAATGTAGAACATGACAGACCGCGACCAGTCCCAGGCCCCAGCATTGACAGACCCCCCCAGCGACAAAGGTATGGGCAACTCCAAGTCGCAGTCATAGCGAATCCCCATCAACACAGTCATTACGTAACAGTCATGGGGAACTCCAAGCCGCAGTCATAGCAAGTTCCCAGTAGCGCAGCTATGGACAGCGTCAAACCACAATCATGACAAGTTCCCACCAACACAGTTATGGGGGCAGCGCTAAGCCACACTCATGACAAGTTCCCGCTAACACAGTTATTGGGGCAGCACTAAGCCACACTCATGACAAGTTCCCACCAACACAGTTATGGGCAGCACTAAGCCGGTCATGACAAGTCCCGATCAACATAGTTATGGGAAGCTCCAAGCCGCCGTCATGGCACATCCTCGACAACACAGTTATGGAAAACCAAAAGCCATAGCCCTGACCAGTCGCCATCAACACAATAAATACAAGGTAACAGCAACACAACAATGGATAGGCCGGAAAATACAGCCACACCCAACAACACAACCAAGCCATGAACACTTCCGGCCCCGCAACCACATGTGCAAATCTCATCACGACACAGCTACACACGTGAACAGGGAGCCTCCATCATGCCCGATACACAGCAGAACAATCATGAGCACCTCAATGACACAACCATAAGAATGGCACAGCACAAGGTGAAAATAATGCTTTTTCGTTAGGTGTGAGATGTCGAAACGAGCACAGTAGGATGTCGAAATTTGTCATGGAATTAGTGTCATTTAAAATGCTTTTCATGCCTCACTCAAATTTGAGCTCATGGTGTAGGCACTTCAAGCTGATGGTGTAGGTTCCAAGGAGCAGGATGTCGATATTTCTTGGAGAAGGATGTATGTTGAGCGTTCAGAAAGTGGTATATTCCACCCTATTTCACGAATAATTTATCACTGGCACAGCATCACCGCGAACAGCCCTCAACGTGCCTGCGCTGGAGAATGCTACCGCAAACCCAGTGCTTTGAATAAATATTTGGAGTACTTCCGAGGAAATATTGTGATGGAAGCCAGTAATAATCAACATGAAGGGAGATTTAGCCTGAATGAGAAAACTTGAACCTGACATGCTGTGGTACAAAGTAAAACGCAGTTACTCGGGAGGAAAACGTCACCGCGAGCCTCTTCCTCGGAACAAAGGCTTAGGGTATTTGATGTAGAATATTGGGATAATTACAGAAATCGAACATAAAATAGCACATTTGATTTTGGTGAGGAAACTAGAACGAGAAATGATGCAACAAAGAAGCTATTGTGGTTTCAAAAGCGTGGCGGTCGGGTTAAGCAAGGCGAAGCTGCTCAGATGACTTCGTTTTGCACCATACACGTGGGAGTATACTCTCTCTACTCTGGCATACGTAAATTCCTCAGTAACAAAAGGAACTTATCTATCACACGTTTTTCTTAATTGAAGCAGTCGGAATGACAGAACAAAAGAGCATGGTGTGGGATTGATTGCACGTTTACTCGTGGCGTTCTATTAACCCACTCCCACCATACTAAACCACTCCCGCCATCTGACACTGGCCACGCACTGGCATTTTTAGCTGATTTGATGCGCTCGTCGTGCAACTCCTTGGACTTCTCGGCGCGCTTCAGTTCGATGGCGTACTCGGCGGCCTCCTTCAGACCGAGGTCGGTGCAGATCCGCACCAGGAACTTGAGACCTGTGTACAGTCAAACGGTCAGTCGACCTCAGCCGGGTGGGAAGTCATCAGTCCATCAATCGTCATCAGTCCGGCAGTCGTCATCAGCCCGGCAGTCGTCATCAGTCCGGCAGTCGTCATCAGTCCGGCAGTCGTCATCAGTCCGGCAGTCGTCATCAATCCATCAGTCGTCATCAGTCCATCAGTCATCATCACTGCAGTCGTCATCAGTCCGGCAGTCGTCATCAGTCAGTCCGGCAGTCGTCATCAGTCCGGCAGTCGTCATCAGTCCGGCAGCCATAATCAGTTACGGCAGCCGGCATTAGTCATGTGTTATAAGACATATAAGACACAGCAGACAGTTATGGTATGATGATCAGCCACGTCACCCATCATTGGGCATGCCAATTAGCCACAACAGTCACCATCAGTCATGACAGTTAGCAGTCACAACAGACATCACCGGTGAACGTTATGACAGTTATATCAGTCTGGGCAGTCATTATCAGCCGCGTCCATTATACTTAATCACGTCGGTCACCTCTCACGTCTGTAGGTGGTGCTGACTGGATCACAGTCAGTACTAGGCACCAATCAGCCAACGTTGAACAGGTCAGACCTGGTCAACGTTCTATCAACTCAATCTGCCAGAGCATGATAAACCCGATTGTTGACTTCAGAGCAAACACATAAATCACTCTTGGTACCCAAAGAGCGTACTGCTCTCTTCACACACAGCCATGTCTCTTGCTCTCTTCACTACTCCCTGTCAAAGTCCACATCCGTTACCACCTGATGACCCCTGTCCGACCGCACGGGTCAGTCAACACATCTCGGTCCGACCCGCCGCAGTCAGTGTGTCCATCGGTCGATACCTGACGCTCCCTGTCCGACCAAGTGGGTCAGCCAGCAACACGGCACACTACGAGTCGTCCACGTGGCCATTCACACTCGGGGGGGAGGGGGGCTTTAGGGCGTATCATCCATGTTAATCATGTTTGCCACTCCGGTAGCTCAGTTGGTTACGGCGCTGGCCTTCACTGGTCTCCCCTGTCCTGGCAACACAGGGTTCGAGTCGCTTCGCGCGCTCGCATTTAACCCCCGGCCGGGAGTGTCAGTTGGCAGCTGGCCCAAAAAGGCCGGGGACAAGCTACTGGGCGGCCGTGTCGGTGCATTGGCGGCACGTTAAGCTTTCGGTCTAAATTATCCCGTTGAACTGGAGTTCATGGATCGGGTGGTGGGGCCAGGGTTCACGCAACAAGCTCTGCTTAGCAATATAACCCTGGTTCCTGAAGCCACCCCAACAACTCGGATTAAATTTATAATTAAAAAAAAAATCATATAGCGCCACTCACACTCGACGTCATCGGGGAACTTGACGTGTATCTCCTTGTACTTGGCGAGCGCGCGCTGGTAGTTGCCGGCGCGCCGGTAGCAGGAGGCGATCATCAGGTGCCACTTGACCTCGGCCGGCTGGATCAGCGTGGCCCGCTCGAAGAAGGTGATGGCCTTCTCGGACACCTGGTGCTCGATGAAGTATGAGCCCAGCCAGTCGATCACCTCCAGGTTGGACGGGTAGAAGCGCGACGACTGCCGGCGGGGTGGATCACGTCAGGCCGGGTCCGAGTCACGGCTGGCAGCAACCGGCTAACAGCAAAATGTACGTGCAGATGTACGGCAGAACGTCGCATGCAATGGCTGAAAACAAATGTCGTCGAGGCGATAAAAAGCATAGAAAAGTGATCGGAAGACAGTGCCGAAACATTTGTTCTGCACAACACGACCTACACCTCTACTATCGTTTCCACTGGATTACTTTGTGAACACTTCAACGTTGACCTCTCTTTATTGACATGAATACTCAGCAGTTGGCCTATTTGACAGTGGGTACAAGCTACGAATGATGACATCATGTACGATGCTTATGGCCCATCGATCCAGCCGTTAGGTGGCCGAGGTGGCCACTGTCCTTGGCGCCGGCGACCGCGAAAGAGACTAGGTGCACGCGGCCTTGTATGATGTATCGGTATCGCTCGGTACGCACCGGTCTATCAAAAGGGTGAAAAGATCGCTCACTGCTGACCCTAGTAAAAGAGGCGGACAATTTTATAGCAACTTGCAAGATATAAGCAACTAGAAGCCTACGTCCTGTACACAGCTTCATAGCGCTCCATCGCCTAAGATGCATGACAGTCCGCTGAGAGAGGTGCTACGGAAATGCCCAGAACCGGTGAAATGCTGCGGACACCAGTAGTGTTCTGGTTAATGATTATACGTAAACATAATATAATGCAGATAATATATGAAAATGATGATGACAGCACAGCTTATGATCGCAACGATCCGAAATATGATAGAAACAATATATATCATGATGATGATTATGTAGGGGATGACAAGAATGATGAAAACACAATGATGATGAGGATGACACCGGGAATAGAAAAGGTTGGCCTGACCAGAATTCAAACTGCCTTCAGCACCCATCTCATAAGCCCGGAACGTAACCGCAATTGTCGAAGCAGAGGCCGTGCACACTCACGTCATAGAAGTACTGGTAGGCGCCTTGCTTGTCGCCTTCCCTGTCGAACAGTCCTCCCAGGTGTAACAGCGTGTCAGGGTCGGTCGGGACCAGACTCAGCATCTGCACATACCTGTCGACACCACACACCATGAAACCATCGCCACCTGCTAAACACCCATCTGCACATGTCCCACACACACCTACCTAATGCGCCGCACACGCATGCACCGTCACACATGTACCAGCACAGCGCAAAAGGCGTGGCTTCAGCGGGAATCACAGGGGTACGTGAGACATCATCAGGGTACGTCGACTTTACCTGCTCCATATGTCGTGAGCTTAAACTAAGCTACAGGTGTTCAGCGCAGATCACAACGGATGGTCATCACGGCGTACACCGTATCATGGACCTGCCGCCCTTGGGCCGACCGGGACTGAGTGGCACTGAGGCTGAGTGCCACTGAGGCTGAGTGCCACTAAGGCCGAGTGCCAGTCTGCCACACCAGCTGCGCTGACGGCCTCATCAGCTGACGCTACCAGCCCAGCTGACCTGCCAGCCCAAGACGCAACCTGAGTCGACATATGCCTTCGAATCTCACCATCTGAATTGTAGCACCACGCACTGCTGTGCACACGCCGATGTTCTGCACTCGACACGATCACGTACGCCACATGCAGATCTGACACCTACCACTCCCACATGTCACCCGTGAACCACTGACCCACTGACGAGACCCAACGTACCACTGTTACATACCACATATAGATCAACAGCGTAGACACCACATACCTGACTCATAAATACCACAGGTAAACCGCTGACGCAGACCAAACGTACTACTGTTACATACCACATATAGATCAACAGCGTATACACCACATACCTGACTCATAAATACCACACGTAAACCGCTGACGCAGACCAAACGTACTACTTACAATTACAAGCGTAGACACCATATACCTGACTCATAAATACCACAAAACAAACGTATCAACAACACCACATACCACCATAAATACCACACGTAAACCCGACGAACCAAACTACACTGTTACACATATAGATCAACAGCGTAGACACCACATACCTGACTCATAAATACCACAGGTAAACCGCTGACGCAGACCAAACGCACTACTGTTACATACCACATATAGATCAACAGCGTAGACACCACATACCTGACTCATAAATACCACACGTAAACCGCTGACGCAGACCAAACGTACTACTCCTGCACACCACGCATATATCACGAACGCAGACACCACATACCTAACTCCTAAATCCCACACGCATAACTGACTGACGCAAACCCCACACACCACTCATGATTGGCACACACGTACTATCATCGAGGACCTATGTGCCTGCCTCATATACGTCACATGCGTGCTACTGACCTATTACTCACATGCGACCCCACGTACTCAGGCCTGGGCGCTGGGTACTCAGGCTGAGGTTCTACACCGTCACGTGTCGCAAACACGCCTCATACATACTACTGCTGTGTACAACCTGCATATCACTGCTGTGGAGCCCGCGCACCACTCGGTCGCCTGGTCGATATACCACTGATGTGAAGCCCACGTAACAATCCGTCGCCTGGTTGACGTGCCACTGGTATAAAGCCCACGTACCACTCGGTGGCTTGGTCGACGTCATCGAGCATCTCGTAACAGCTGGCGATCTGGTAGATTATCTGCGGGTGCGAGCGGACGATGGTGTGCAGCTTCACAAACGAGTCCTTGGCTTCGGAGTAGTGGTGCAGGCGCTTGTCGGTCAGACCTGGACACGGACGTCAGGTCAGGCTTGGGTGGGGTTGTGAGGGTCAGATCAGGGATGCGGGATCAGGGTAAGGTACGGAAGACAGTTGCAGACGGAGCAGCTGAAGAGATCAGGCCAGAGTGTCGGTGCCCATTCAGGTTGGAAATCAAGAGTTCGGTCAGAAGGCAACAGTCGTCCAACAAACAAGCCAGGTTGGCTGGGGATATACTACGCGAGACAATGGCACATAAGATCGCATCGAAAAATCGCGACAATGTAGCATAGTATCATCATATTCCAATATTGCGTCATGGTTGCATGAATATCCAGACACAAGCAATGGGCACAGAGACGAAGTGGGCGCAAAGACGAAGTGGGCGCGACGGTACGAAGATAGGACTTCACATTTACAAAAGTGATCACATGTAACTGGATATCGAATTGTAAGTTGGATAAAATTCTAGTGAGTGCAGAAGTCGAGCAAAGTTCGTTCACACGTAATGAGACGGACAGCGAGGTCACTCCACACTGCAATGCTTGACAACAAATTCCAGCCGACAGTCGCGGTGTTCTGGACATGCATGCTTTTATAGTGGAAAATAACGGCCACGCGACTCTAATGTTACATCTTAAAATTGCAAGAAAATTGCTTGTCTTACCTCCGTACTACCCCTGAAGACTAAAACACATTTCATGCAGATTTTTGACCGTTCAAGACCAGGTTAAGGACATGCTGCGATTTGACGGACAACACGGGAAGATGAAAAGCTACAAACAAAACGTTATGATCCATATAAGGTGATATCAGCTGTGAAGCTGAATGGATGGTCCTGCACGGTCACTAAACCACTCTAAAGCTATGACCTACTGTAGAAGTCTCACAATGAGCATCATCGTTTTCACTTGCGGCATGATCACATAATCCAATTACATATTCATCACACGCTAACGTGGAACCTTCCATATACTAATTGCGATGCACCGCCTTATTATCTGCATGTGTAATCATTGCCGAAGCACGAACTCGCTGAAACCAATGGAGGACTAACTCGGCCGGCGTCACCACTACGCCGTCGACCACACCGCACCACGCGCCGCCGTAGCCTGCCGGCCGGCGGCGCGCCCCTACCGAGGTTGTACAGCGCCTGCACACACGAGGCGTACATGCAGCCTGCCGGCCGGCGGCGTGCCCCTACCGAGGTTGTACAGCGCCTGCACACACGAGGCGTACATGCAGCCTGCCGACCGGCGGCGCGCCCCTACCGAGGTTGTACAGCGCCTGCACACGAGGCTACATGCAGCCGCGGCCGGCGGCGCGCCCTACCGAGGTTGTACAGCGCCTGCACACGAGGCGTACATGCAGCCTGCCGGCCGGCGGCGCCCCTACCGAGGTTGTACAGCGCCGCACACGGGGGGGGGCCCCCCCACCAGGCTGTACAGCGCCTGCACACGGGCGTCATGCAGCCGCCGGCGGCGGCGCGCCCCTACCGAGGCTGTACAGCGCCTGCACACACGAGGCGTCAGCAGCCGCGCGGGCGCGCCCTACCGGGTTGTACAGCGCCGCACACCGAGGCGTCATGCAGCCGCCGGCGGCGGCGCCTACCGAGGTTGTACAGCGCCACACACACGCACCGCGCGCGCCCCTACCGAGGATGTACAGCGCCTGCACACACGAGGCGTCCATGCAGCCTGCTGGCTGGCGGCGCGCCCATACCGAGGTTGTACAGCGCCTGCACACACGAGGCGTACATGCAGCCTGCCGGCCGGCGGCGCGCCCCTACCGAGGTTGTACAGCGCCTGCACACACGAGGCGTACATGCAGCCTGCCGGCCGGCGGCGCGCCCCTACCGAGGTTGTACAGCGCCTACACACACGAGGCGTACATGCAGCCTGCCGGCCGGCGGCGACCGAGGTTGTACAGCGCCACACAACGAGGCGTACATGCACCGCTGGCCGGCGGCGTGCCTACCGAGGTTGTACAGCGCCTGCACACACGAGGCGTACATGCAGCCTGCCGGCCGGCGGCGCGCGCGTACCGAGGTTGTACAGCGCCTGCACACACGAGGCGTCGTTGTCGAGCGCACAGACGTAGCACTCCCTGGCCTTCTCGAAGTCGCCGCGCTGGAAGAGGCAGTTGCCCAGGTTGACCAGTGCCGGCGCGTTGTAGCCGTCGGCGTCGCGCGCCTGCTCGGCGTACTTCTCCGCCTCCTTGAACTCGCACCGCTGAAACGGACCGCCGGTGCGCCTCACGTCACTGCCCAGTCGTCCAGTCCAAGCCGACTGCTCTCGCCGAGAACAGCGCTGCCAACTGGGACTCGTGGCAGCACCGATGGAGGCCTCCTCTCAGGATTGCGGAGGAGGAAGGTCCACCATGAACTTGGAGCCAAAATGATTTAACGTGCACTGGCCCTGACGTTAAATTATCGTATATTACGTACTATATTGTTGCGACTTCAAACAGGATTCAGCTTTCTGTGCCGAATCCTTCAGACATATTTTCCTACAAGATTATTTTCAGGAAAGGAAAAGTCGTTGAAGATCCGTGCTGTGAGAACTGTGGTGAAATCTAGACGGCGCAATATGCTTTTGCCGATGACTTGAAACAGTAATTCTTCGAAGAAATGTTACGGATATCAACTAAAATGAATGTCAATAACATATCCTCTTTACGAACTGAGAGATCATAATCTTACAAACCCCTAGGCCATTGTGCCACTACCACTGTCGGAGTACACTAACCTTTTGCTTGGGAGGTCAGCAATGGTCCAAACCCGCGAAAAGTTCATAACATCCTGGGTCCTTCAGCGGACCCAGAAATAAACTGAATGGGCGCAATATGGACATAGTTGTCGACGCGCCCTAAAGCCCAAATAACTAACCAAGAAATAAAGAAATAACCAATAAATAAAGAAATAAATAAGTGTTCACGGCACAATCCACTGTTTGAATACAAACAATAACTTTCGTAAAGACGTCCCTTCCACAAGGCTGCACCCCACCATCTACATACTTCAATGATTTCCACACCAAACGCCTTAATGGTCAGCTGACCCGAGCTTAACTGACACTAGAGTGTCCACACCAATCATGTACCACTGTTCCCGGAACGGCAATTGGTGGTGGTGAGGGGGCGGAACACAGCTGACCTAAGCTCAGCAGTAACGCATCCACCTAGTCACGCGATGCGGTCCCCGGAACGGAGGTGGGGGGCGGAACACAGCTGACCTAAGCTCAGCAGTAACGCACCGACACTAGTGTCCACACTAGTCATGCGATGCGGTCCCCGGAACAGAGGTAGGGGTGAGGGGGTGAGGGGGCGGAACACAGCTGGCCCAAGCTCAGCCGTAGCGCACCGACACTGCAGTGTCCACACCAGTCATGTGCTGCAGTTCCCTGGATGCGGCACATGGCCATAGTATAGTGAGGCGCAAATAAGCCGGTGCACTTCTGCATCAGGAGACTGAGAACCGCGTCAAGCCAAAACATTGTCTCCCCATACAAATGCTCACAAAACCCAAACAAATTACAAAACGCTGCGACAACCATCGTTCGTGCAGTTGTGAGAATGTTTCAGGACCAGCTTACTAAAAAGAGGCCAATACGCGTCGCAGCATCCTCAAACCTGTCGCACTCAACCAACTTGCAGGCTCTAAGGCAACTGTCATACAAAATGTACAACAAAAAATAAAACAGAACCTGGCTGTCAAATAACTTCACCATATCGAATCCACACTGTGTCTTGGGTGTACGTATGCGCTGTGCGCACTGACACTGAAGAACAAAACAAAGACGCAAACAAAAACTGAAATAGCCACCAGACAAAACACAACAAATCATACCACGTACGTCGAATATACCACATAACATTGGTTGGTTATTGGTTTTACGACACATCGACCGTCGAGTCATGCAGCGTCACCAATCTCTCACGCCGATTGGCCGCGGACGAAGAGTAGCGACAGGTATATACCACATAACAAACAGCGACATTGCACACACATTTCGCCAACCGTCACAGCTCACCAGGAAGTAGAGGAAGGCCAGGTTGGTGAATGCATGCGACGCCACCTTGGTCTCCACCTTGTCGAACACCTTAAGCGTGGCGATGGCGGCCTTGAAGTCCTTCTGGCGCAGGTACATCACAGCCTTGTTGATCTCCAGGTCACTGGCCAGCTCGGCGTGCTGCGAGTTCTTCAGCGTCTCCACTACCCTACCATAGAAGACCGATAAATTTGGCGGCTGCCGAAGGAATAACATATCGCTAGATCCGCGTGGTGAGAATTCTTGAGCGACTCCACTACTCTGCCACGAGGATACCAATACATTGGACGTCTTCCGAAGGGATGCCACATTTTCCAGCTTAGGCCACTTGACGAAGTTAATTCTATCACTCTGCATCGCGTGATCTTGCAAATTACATACCGCTCGTACATGAATACGCTGGCAATCTTCAATTATTTGACGGAGAAAACGTTGATTTACTGCTTGGAGCGCTACACTGGGTGCTGGCATCAGAGTACCCAAACAAGATGAGACCTGAGGCCGGCAGACAAAACTCTCAGTCTTGGGCCGCCCGAAAGCACGATTGATTTCAAAACGACTTCCAACACATATATTGTCACATACTTCCGATGGTGCCAATCTATCCGAAAATGTGGTCAGACATCAGAGACTGCACAAAAGAAGGTGGCTAACATTGGCTGCTTGAGTCATTCCTCCCTTGGCCGAAATTAGACACTAGCCGACAGATGGTCTTGACACAGGGCCAACAGATGGCCCGAACAGCAGGCCTACAGACGGCCCGGGACATCAGGCCAACATATGGTCGGTGCACCATGCCAACAGACGGTCCGAACAGCAGGCCTACAGACGGCCAGATCATCAGGCCAACAGACGGCCCGGGACATCAGGCCAACAGACGGTCCGAACAGCAGGCCTACAGACGGCCAGATCATCAGGCCAACAGACGGCCCGGGACATCAGGCCAACAGACGGTCCGAACAGCAGGCCAACAGACGGCCCGGGACATCAGGCCAACAGACGGTCCGAACAGCAGGCCTACAGACAGCCAGATCATTAGGCCAACAGACGGCCCGGGACATCAGGCCAACAGACGGTCCGAACAGCAGGCCAACAGACGGCCCGGGACATCAGGCCAACAGACGGTCCGAACAGCAGGCCTACAGACGGCCCGGGACATCAGGCCAACATATGGTCGGTACACCATGCCAGCAGACGGTCGGTACACCAGACCAACAGACGGTCGGTACACCATGCCAACAGACGGTCGGTACTCCGGGCCGGCGGACGGCGGTACACCATCGGTCAGTACACCAGGCCAACAGACGGCCGGAACACGGGCGGACGGTCGGCACACCAGACCAACAGACGGCCAGACACCAGGTCACCAGGTCCACAGACGGCTCGGAGGCCAGGCGGCTGCTGTAGCGCCACTCACCAGCTGTATGACTGGTTAATCTCTGAGGCGGTTTCGCCGGTCTTGGAGATCATCTTGGAGGCGGTGATGATGCACTCCTCGGCCTCGTTACGCAGCCGCCGCTCCTGCTTTCGCATGGGGTCGTTCTTGATCACCTCGAGCACCAGTGACGTTTGCGGATCCTTCTCAGCTTCCTCCTGATCACCGCAGACAGAGCCGACACGGTCAACGGCGACGACGCACCGCGCAACACCATGAGTCATAGTCTAGGCGATACACAAAACGACGGATTCGCTCTATACAAACCATAGAAAACTGGGCCATAAAACAGACACAAGAGCGAAGCATGGAGCAATCGTAACTAAACTGCACACGACGCACGAGTCTTTAATTGGTTCCATAGCCAAGTTATATACACGTAACATACCTCTGAGGTGACGAAACGTGAGGAATGGCCAAATGATACAGAGTGTAATGGCATGCTTATATCTCAAGCCAACCACACATGGGCGACGCTGTGCTGGGGGACGCGGCGTAACAAGTACCTAGCAAAACTATTTTAGGACGAACTTCCGCTTGGGCGGATCATGTCTACACAGCAAAGCCGACATTGTTACAAAGTGACAGCCGACATTGTTACAAAGTGAAGAGAAAGAAATAATGAACAACTTCGAGTAAAGTCGTGGAACACGATGACCGATTTTTCACTGGAACAAGGATGGAGTGCCATTCACCTCATCCAACACATTTCTCAATACAAAATAACGAATTTCAGAAGCTGCACATTGATCGCTACAGTGAACAGCATGCATGCAAGTGCTTTGCTACTGGCATCAGCTACACAAAACCGGCAACACATACTTCAATATCTTTATATTTGTCTTCTCGCTCCATGTCACAGGGGACCTGCAGAAGTTTCTCGAACGCGTCCCGCTGCTTCTGCTTTTCACCCATCGCTTGGAAGCATACGACCAAGTGCAAACCTGTAAACGCGTGCAGCCAGTAATGCTCCGCCCGATAGCGGACCTTATCCCAGGAGAAGCCCGCACAGGAAAGCCCTCCAAACGGTCACAGCATGCAATGCCAACGAAGCGATGCATTTTTAGACGCGACCAGCCCATTCGAATGCGTGCAATGTGAAACTCTACTGCTACACATGTATTGCTAAATAAACTCCCGGCAAGCAAGGTCACCGTGTAAAGAACACGCTTCCTTTTTCATGCAATAGGACACGAGACTTGGGCGACTTAGGTGTTATATCGGACGTTAGCATTCCGATAATGTTACAATACGTGAGGCAAAATACAAGTTTTAAGTCCTAAAACCTACGAGTTAACTGGGTCAGCTGGACAACGGCACTGATCAGCTGATCAGGCTGTTCCCAACTGCATCAGGTGGAAACTAGGGAGGGAGGTTGCAGGCAGCACAGCCGAAGCCTGCACAGCTGACTTTGCAGCCAAGCGTCTGACAAGAGAGGGATCCATTGCAAACTTATACAATATATTGTAGTGACTTCTGCATCCTGACGGGACATACTGTCTGCACATTCGGTGCACATTGCCACATGCACATTGAAAGGGACGGGTGTCGGGCTAGAACTGCGGGTACCTCATCACTAGGCTGTGCTCAAAAACGAAATACTCAACTAGAAGCAAGATAAATCAGATTCACACGTCACACTACCGAGCACCCATCGCCAACTGTCGTCTGTTGACGTAACAGGATGCATCCGCCAGCCGGATTGCCGCCCACCACCACCATAAACACAGGCCCGGTCGGATACGTGCGCGCCAACATCCGGCCACATCACGTACCTACTCTGAAGGCCAACCACGCCAGGCCAGATGTCTGCGCCCTAAGATCCGGACGCGTCACGTACCCACTCTGAAGGCCAACCACGCCAGGCCGGATATCTGCGGCCTAACATGCGGGTGCGTCACGTACCTACTTTGAAGGACGGCTTCTCGTGCATGCAGTACTCAAAACTGGTGACCGCGTCCGGGTACCGACCCATCTTCACAAACAGGATGCCGATGTTGCGCATTATCTTGGTCCTGTAAAACGAAATCACGTACAAGTTTTATGACAACATACGTGGCGTACAAGTTCAGTACTTAATAGCACAGGCAAACATGAAGTATATTGTGCTTGCCTTACAACATTCACTATTTTTGCATAATGCACGAATAGATACGATATCACGTGGCTGTAGATTTGTGGTATTCATGACTTACTTGGTTCTGCTTTGACCACTGGGAACTAGGTCTAGGGCCATACGGTAGAACTTCAGCGCTTTCGGATAGTCCTCCATCTTGTAGTAAATGTTAGCCATGTTTACTTTCAGTCGACCTGGATTGTTGAAGGAAGCTTGTTCTTTGTGATCACGGTGTACATGTTGAGCCTCCGCCAAACAACTCGTTCTTGGTAAGATTGATGCGCCAAATTCGTTAGAACTCTGCAGAAAAGAAAGCGAAAATAGCAATGCATTGAAAAAAATGGGGGAGGAAATTAGACTCCAGTTGGCAGCTTCAATAGGGAAGACAATTTTCGTTGATATGATGTTACTGATAATGTCCTCAATGCAATGGTTAGTGACAAAAGCTGGTGAGATAAACATTATCGTCACAAACAGTCCATTCGAAATCAGCCATACATTCGCCAGCATAAGCATGCACAGGGAGCCACTGCGGACGTGAACTAAAGCCTGCCGGCCAACGGCAATAAGTGCCGCCCAAATCCAGAGGACGGCACATCTATAATATCTGTCAGCCGCATGTTTAGAGTTCATAGAGGCCCCAACACGGGTGTGTTGCGTGTTTTAGAAACCCCAACATGATGGCTTGGTGTGCATTTCGGAGCCCCAACGTCAGGATGTCCGCGTATTTTGGGAACCAACATGAGGGTATGCTGCGTGCTTTAGGAAACTACAACATCCGGATGTCTGCGTGTTTTGGGGCCCAACATGGTGTGTGCTGCCTGCT